>JAZDUA010000120.1:1007500-1422500 GCA_038098605.1 Gryllus longicercus | reverse complement strand
AAATAGGTTGTCTGCCAATTTTCCTTTTTTATTTTCCCGTATACGGAGTAATATACGTAGTACAGGGAAAGTTATGTAATGCTGCAAAAAATCGAATTCAAGATTTCAATGGATATATGGGTTTTGGGGTCTCCAGATACCGATACCGAAAAAAATATTTTATTTAAAAGTCAATCTGTCCGTTCGTCTGGTGTCTGTGAACATAACTAGTGCATAAACCATACATAGGATTTTTTCCAATTGAAGAAGCCCCTGTTCATCTTGCTTGAGTCCAAATTTTGAGATTTTGAAAAACATTGTTCCAATTTTGAGGGCAGTTTACATGAAATCCTCCATTTTCAAAATTTTCTCAAAATCGGCTCCAATTTTTTTCTTTAAATTTTTTGTAGAAGTAGAGTAACACACTTATAAAAGTGGCATAGGTCCTATTTTCAAGGTTAACTCTGAATTTTCGAAAATTTCAATAGTATGAATTTTTTTCGGTGTCTTCATACAACTACAAAATTAAAGATAAAGATTTTTTTCTTCAAATAAAATTTGTTCTCCATGGTGAGTTCTGTCAGTAAGATCACGCACATTTTTGAAAATTTTTGTAGTTTTCGCCCAATATTGCGTGCAATATATGCAATTTCAAAATGTATAAAAAAGAAGTCTTTCTCCAAAACGATTCCAAATGTTTTCTTCATAATTTTGATAGGGATAGTGCTAATGTACTCTATAAGATGACACAACGCCTTATTGCTCTAATCTTTTGTTTTTTTAAAAAAAATTACGAAAATGTATTTTTTTTGACGCGTCGCTCATCTTGAAATTTTTATTATTGGAAATTTGTTCACATTATTGTATATATGAGTACATGTGCTTCAAATAATGTCAGATAAAGTTTCTCGAAAACTCAACCGTTTTGTGTGAAATCTAGTTCAAAATTCCGCATTCTTAGAAAAAACTTCGCTCAAACGCCATTTGTGCAAGAACGGCTCCATTTTTTTCTTCAAACATTTTGAATGAATAGTGCTAATTGCACTCTTTAATTTGACGTAAAGTTCATTTTGGGGTATTTTTTAAAAATAATTAATAAATGTATATTTTTTGAAAGATCTCTCTCGCAGTTGATATTCACATTTCCAGAAAATTGTAAACACTATTATATCTGTGAGTTAAAATACTTAAAATGACTTCAAATGAAGGTTTTCGAAAACTCAAAAAAAAATCTAAAAAAGAGCTTCAAATTTCGAATTTACAATAGCGCTTAAAAACCATTTTCTTAAAAAGGGCTCCAATTTTTTCAAAGCAAATTGTCATTTAGGACGAAGTTTTACTGTTTTTTAATATTCTTAAAATATGATTTCCGTTCTACTATTAGAAAACTGAAAAATTAAGAAAATGTCAAAGAAATGTACTTTGGGCGGCGATAAATAGCAGCTGGCATTAGTATCTGGTAAGTACGAGTAGCTAGCCGATACAAAAGGTAATAGAAAACGAATACGGGAAAATTTGTGCCATTCTGTAGCACCAGTAGTTTAAACATTAATCTGCACTAAAGATCAGGGGAGACAGGTTATTGATGCGCCACACCCTAAGTGCCAGCCGGTTGTTTCGTTCTTTTTTTGTTACAAAATAGGGTGGTGGTTGTACTTGCATAGTAATGAAAAATTATTTAATGCTGAGGCAGAACCCAGCAATTTTCTGAACGAAAAATACGGGATCTTGGTAACAAAAAGGTGGATAAATCTTGTTCTTATATGTTGTAAATTACAGATTTGAGTTCAAAGATGTAGCAATTGTTTTGCTTTTTGTTGATTCATTCCGTATAACATAGAAAGAGTATTGTTAGTAATTGCCTTTAAATTACTTTTTTCTTGCGTACTACGTACTTACCTAGTAGAGATAATGTACTAAAAGCTGCGGCGGAAAGTGGCGATTTTTAGACAGAAAAACGCGTATTCGGGGGACCAAGATATCAAAAATGTGAATCAATTCTGTGTCAATGTGTAGTGAATTACTTAGTCTGATACGTTGTGTAGTCAGAATCCATAAGTAGTAAGTTCTTGATACCGAAAAATAAGGTTACGGCAGACCTGCACAACGCCTACTCTCGCGCCAATCTGCTACGAGCCAGCCGTCTGCCGCCGTGAGAGCTGCGAAAGTGCTAGTGAGGAGATGATAAGTTTGGGCGGAGGGGAGAAGAATAAGCGGTATCGACGGGGCGCATAGATTGAATGCTTGGGTGTCTAATGCAATGATTTATGCTGTGAAATTTTTCGCCTCCTTATTTAAATTGGGAGTCTGCCGTATTTCTAGTTACAGGAGCCACATTTCACTGTTTATGTTCTTCTGTGCACTGCTATGTATCGATATATTTTAATTTTTGACTTTATGTTCATTGTAACTCATGAAGAATACTTTAAACCACTGATCTTTTAAAAATGTATTAAGCAATTTTAAATAACACAAATTTACAATTTAATAATTGATTTTTCACCAGGAATGTCAATCTCCAAATGATAGGAAAACGGAGGAAATTGAGAGCAGCATTGAGATTGATATAAAAATGAAATATATGCAATCACAAGACGGGTAATGTTTGGCAGCAGATACATTTGTGACCAATTCCTCTCATTATTAAGCTGAATGAAAGATGCCTACGAGCAATTTACTTTTACGATACTTTAGGGCAATAATGACATTATTATGAGTCTTGTTAAATAAAAGTGAAAGGGCCCAATCTATTTTACGATGTTGTAAACAATTATGAGTTAATAGTATTCTTTGATTTAAAATTAGAAATAATTTGTAAGTGTAATTTGGTCGGAAATTAGAGCAGAGGTAATCGAGATTTATTAAAAATTAGATTTTTGGGCTGTGATAGAACCGTCTTAACCAATTAAACATAATTAATGTCAAAATAATTTATTACTGTAAACATCGAACAAAAACGCTTCAATATTGTACTAACAGCACGCTAAATTTGCGATTATATCGTAGCGTAACAAATTACATTATTTCTACAGGCAATTATAATATTGGTATCCAAATGAAATATGCATGTCTAATTCGTTTTAGCGTCATGTATGTAATGGTCCGCCTTATTCTCGCGATAGCTCTTTCAATTTACGCGCCTCTGTTCAATTTACGCGCCACTCCTAGACTAAGTCTTTTACGCGGTCCGGGTTTGCACACGAGTTGTTCGCGCGCGGCTCCCGAGGTCAGTCGAAGTGCAAAACGCTGTGCAGGCCTGGTTCATGGCAGAACCTAGGTTTGTCTGTCTCCCGAAGCAATTTTGTGCTCTTTTATGCAGTTGTGCTTGCTCCGACAGTCGGTGCATGCATAACTGCGCTTTACCATCTTGCTTGGTGCGCATGAAGAAATATCATCGAATCATGTTTTCTGTTGAAAACACGTCAACGCAATTTTGTGAAATAAAATATTTTATGTGGATGATCACTTGTATTTATCTATCCAAATTGGATTTCCAAAAGATCTTGCAGTAATCACTGAATTTAACTATTAATCTGTGTTGATCTATAATCAATACTAATTCGACTATTTAGCAATTATGTTTCGAGTCAATTTCAGAAGAATGCCAGCGCAGTACTTGAAAAACACTACAAGGGCATCAAGCGATCTTCCCTCATCAAACCTGTTCCGACTCCCATCCTTACAAACTGTAGATAGTATGATTTTCTTCGAAATAAAACATCTCTTTTAATTTTTGACAGCATGTATTTAATTCCGTAGTTTACAGCGGGTCATACACACTTTTACATTTTCGAAGATGGGTAGGGGTGTCTTTAGGTATATTTTAAAATGTTCAATAAAACTATTTGACTTGTTATTTAAAACTTGTTTAAAAAAGGCTAAAAATATTTTGTGGCCTGAACTCAAAGACACTAACGCCAATGTCTCTTTTAGAAGGCTAATTTTATGTTCTCATGTTTCCCATCCCCGTGAATTACTCCGCCGGTATTGCGTGTGGGCGGATATTGGCCAAAGTGTAGAGTAAGCTACTCTGCATCCAAATATTATATTAAAATTGTTTTATTTTGTATCTTAATGTACCACCCAATGGATAGTTAGCTGTTGGAGCTAGAAGGCCACAGTTATTCGCATATTGTTTCTGTACTACTCGAATCTGCTTTTGTGTAGAACACTTTCAATCAACATCTTATTTTTATGAATGACCCATATTTTTGCAAACGTATTTAAATTCTTCGTTATCACATGTCTTTCAATAATTGTTTAGATAACTTTTCGTGTTGATAAACGAACGCCTGACACGCCTGAGCATCATGTCAGATGGTGTAGAGTTCAACAATTCAATGTTTGTGAAGGCAGTCATTGAATGCTCACGCAATTACCCACTCATTATACAGAGGAGAATTTAAAAGGCATAAATAATACTCCATTTTCATTTATTAACAGCTTTATTTCAATCATTGCAATAATCAGATACGCAAAATGGTATTGGCATGAGCACAAATTTGGCGGAACAGACAATTCAATCCTGGAAGGTGATGATGATTGATCGATTATTCATTGTTTCCTGAGGCGTCAAGTACATTAGTTACGTAATTGTCGTGATGTTATTTCCTGTAAGGTGGCGCTGTTTGTTCCCCACTCGAAAAATAGATCCAGCGCGATCTTATACGTCTTACGCGTTTTCCCACTTCCAGATTTCTCTCCCGGGGGTTCGAGGCGCCACGCCATTCCAGCTGGGTAACGGATGTATTTAGTTTAACGCCCACATTTCCCCATGACTCTGCGGCCACTCACACCTGGAGGTCCTAGGGTTCGAGTCCCGGCGGTGACAAATTTCCGACTCTAGGACGTAGCTTGTTCGAATTCAGTCGCCTTCTGCAGAATTCTAGCGGCCAGCTGCTGTAATAAGTAGTTTCCGTTGTTTCTACGATCAATACCAGGTGAGTGCCGGAGCAGTACCCTACCAAACGGCACGAGACATCGGAGCCACTCACAGGGGCGCTATTTAGAGTATACCCGCTAAAACAAATAACAACCCTAATATGAAGTATCCTGAGAGGGGCGCGAATTCTATGCTTGCCTCGGGCGCCTCTGTATGCAGGGTATGCGATACCATGCATGCAATACTACTTTTTAAATTTTAATTTTTAAAGAAAATTTTAAACGTAGATTTGGTAGACCTCAAGTACATTTTTATTCCAAATTGTGAAGAACGTGGAGCAAAAATTAAGAGTAGAATTTTGTGTGACAGCTCTAAAGGTGTAGCAGAGGATGAAATTTATATCCCCCCAAAAAGCTGATGCCTTTTATAAATCAGTGCAAAAATCTAAAGAGAATTGAGCCATGCCATTGTCCTTCAAACTCTTTAAATACAGAATTTGTAATAAATTTGGCCAATTGTTGCTACACAAATATTTATATCGTTGGATAAATGATTGTTCTAAAAAATATAAGATTCTTAAATAATATTGTGTAAAATGTATTGCATATATGATTTAGGTACCCAATTTTCTTTGGACTTGATTCTGATACTGAGAAGAAAGGAAACATGTCAAAAACAATTAAACCCAAATTCTGATCGCATAAAAGTTGTTTAGTAGAAAGTACTTTACAAACAACTTAGTGCTATCAGTGAATTCACACAGAAAAATTGGACAGCATAATATGACCTGTATGAGTATTATATAATGTTTTCTTCCTCCTGAAAATTGCAAAAAAAATTACTTGTTCCCTTTCTTCTCAGCCCTATAATATATTACTTATTGTTACCTCATGTCAGAACATGGTAGAATTATTCATCAAAAGGAAATAAGAATTGATAGTTTGCACTCTGAATTCGTTGGCTTCCAAGAGTGTCTTCTATGCATTAAACATTGCCATAGGACGGAGCGTGTAGCGACATCGGGATTCACCGATGAATTTCTCATACCCATGGATTTCTCCTCTAAATTTCTCATAGCGCTCCCACTGGGTCTCAGCCGTCCAAATGAGTGCCGAGAGCAACTGGCCTTGATTTCAGGGAGTGAAAACGTGATGAGTCCTGCCCTAGAACCTCACGGTCAGCGACGCTGCATATTCAATGGCAATGCTGCGTCTGGATCATCAATGCTGATGTCTTGATGATGATGATTAAAATCGAAATGGACGTTATTAATTGATTGATTAGTGACTTCAGGCGCGCCAACTGTTAAGCCATTTGTCCCGTAAGTGTAGATCATGTGTTTACCTCGGGAAGTGGCGGTGTTGGTCGCCCGCGGTACCGTCAGCTAGCGGAGTTACCCCAAAAAGGTATCTCACACCAGACGGGTACCGCCGCAGCCAGAACAAGCTGTAAGCTCCTCGGCCAGTCTCTCGATGTGTGTGGGAGTGTAGTTCTTGTTAGTGTAAGCGTGTATACTTAAGTGGTGAGAATAGGGCAAGGAAGAGGAAGGAAAGAACGCGTCGCGTGGTCCGTTTTTTAAGGTACTGCTCCGGCATTCGCCTGATGTTGATCGGAGAAACCACGGGAAACTACCGATCAGAGCATCAAGCTAGCGTCGGAAATCCTGTCACCGTCGGACTCGAACCTAAGACCTCCCTGTCAGAGGCACTGTTGTGACGTTAGTCGATGCCGTGGAGTGAACGTGAAAATCGAATATTCCTTCAGTAACAGTGAGTGTGAAGCGCCGTGAGGCGTGGGGCGGCGCGTGTATCGCGGCGCGGCGCGGCGACTAACGCCGTCTCAAGAGCCCTCAGAGCCGCACGCTTCTGCTGACGTCTGCGCCGTAAAACGAGAAGCCGCTTCTGGCGTAAACGCGGCGTGACGTCAGCGTCTCCGCCTCCCGCCCGTGGCTCCCCGCTCCTTGCTCTCCGCACACCCGCTTCCCCTGCGGCCGCCGACACGTTGTCGCCTACTTCCCCACCCCTACCCGTTTGGCGTTAAGGGACACTCGCTTTGTCCTTCTGACGTGTCTGCACACTCGCGTCGCCCTTCTGTCACTACTTTTCTCATCCCCCTGCATGCAGTTTGCGATGAGGGCAACCCCCCGATGTCCCCCCCCCCAGCCCTCGTTCATAATTAACTATTACAGTTTTTAATATTATTTAAAGATTAGTGGATTATTTCACTTATTCCTCCTCAACTATTTACACAAATTTCGTTGTTGTGTCCTTCCCAGCAATCTATTATCACTCTTCATCGTCTCCCGTTCGACGTCTAATTTTCATTATTTCGTTACGCCGTATTACTCCGTCACCTCAGTTTTCACTTTCCATTTTGCTTGACGTGAGCCTTGATTTTTTTTTCTGGAAGAACCTTAATTCCTCCACACTCGTACTTTCTGCGTTTTCCCATTTCCTATCGTAATATCCTCTTAATTTTCCGCTCGCTTCGGAGTCCTTCGACTTTCGTTATCTTCGATTGATTAATCTCCTTTACTCCTCCAACATCTGCTGTAGTGTTCTTCTCCAGCATATTGTGGCCCTGCCACTCTTGGGGCGGCGTGCCATTCCCGGAGAACCGGAAGTACGTCAACATGAACGGCCACCGCCATTAAATATCTTCTCACCCGATAGCCCCGCCTCACGTCGTAAAAGAGTTGAGGAGGAATGTGAACAACTGAATATATGATCCAGATTTATGAGTATATTAATATTGGTTTTAGGTAAATTGAATTTTTTTAGGATATTCATGTTAGATCCCAACACACCATACCGCACAGTTGGAACTCCCCTGACGACTGGACAGTGGCGTAGCTAAGAAGGGGGAGGGTATGCGGGTCATGCTTCCCACTCATTACTATTTTTTTTACTTTATTCAATTTGTTGAAACCAATTACCATTTATAGGTCACATCATATCCAGTGCAGTATCCTACAATTAATATACTCGTCCTTTCTTTCAGGAGAACAATAAAAAAATGATTCAAAAATATACATTGAGGAGAAGACTCCGAACTGAAATTGGCAAGTCTCTGAAATTCTTTCTGGATCCGCCTCTGCAACTGGTTACAAAATGGCAAAATCGGCGGTTCGAAGGAATGCGCTACACTTCGTATGTAGGACGAGCGCTGGCACATGTTAAGCGGCTGTCGCTGGGCGGCGGGGCTGCGACGCGGAGGCGCGCCTGCCACCCCTGGCGCCCTCGCGTGCTGGGCGGCCGCTCGCCCGCCAGCCCTCGCCGTGCTGTGCCGCGCTGCGCCGGGTTGCGAGCGAAGGCCGCATCGTGCGCCGCGGTCGCCGCCGGCGCCGCCTCCGCCGCCTCCGCCGCCTCCGCCGGCTGGGCCGCCCGCGGGCCACCCCTGATGGCGCGCATAAGATGATGAACCGACTGCATTAGATCAGGGAGTAATTCTTGGTAATATGGGTGCGGCCCGCTTCCGGCTGCTTGCATGAGGGTGGAGTCGCCATACGTCAGTGTCACGCTAATCATGATGGACTGACAGACCCGCCCGCCATCACGTGGCCGCCACCGTAACAAGCGACCGCGCCCTGCTCGGGGTCGCGGCCGCCACGCCGCCGCCAATCCCGTAGAGAACTTCGCGGGGAACACCCAGAGTTCCCCCTCCAGGCCCTCCGCCGACCACGGCCACCCCACTCCGCCCCCTCCGCGCCCCGCGCCTTCCCGCGCCACGCGTTCCGCGTTCCCCGCCTCACCCGCCAACGGACGACGCGAAGAGGGAGAGGGAAGGAGGGGCGGGAGGGGAGGGAAACGAATCCGAGGAGGAAGTGGGATGAGAGATAGAGGACAATTCATGGTGAGGAAGACGTCGGAAGAGGGCGGGGCGCGGGGTCGAGGATGGGCAACAAGCGGAAGGAGATGGAGGTATGCAGGGGGGAGGTAAGGGCGGAGTGCGGAATTTGGGGTACTGAATGTAGGGTACAGGTGATGAGCACGGACGATGGATGATGAGAAGGAGTAGTGATGTATCAAGTTGTAGGAGTTGGAGGGAGTCAAGAATGCAAATAAATTAGGCAAAAAGTAATGTTCACAAAAGGGCGTGAGATAGTAATAGAAATCTTTTAAAGAAATAGTCACAACATGATGTGTTTTTTTGTAACGATTTTGAAAGATGAACAAATTGTTATTGATAGAATTCAAAATATATTTGTTTGCAATCTGAATTATTGTGATAAAGGGAAGATTTGAATGTTCCATTCTTAAGAAATAGAGATAATAGCAAACTGGAAATTATGTACATCAAATACGGTAGAGAAGTGAGCTGATGCTTCAGGTGGGGAATTGAATAGCGGGAAAAAGAGCGAGAGAAGCTCGAAAGATAATGGCAAGGCCTAGCATGGGTTACGGAAACAGCAGGCATCATGGGGCGCATCAGTGGTGGGAGGAGAATCAATGAAAAGAGGGCGTTGTGTGGAGAAACGTGGTCCTAAAGCGCATAAGGCAGAATGCGTAGAGAACTGGCGATGAACGGAGTTGGAAGGCAAACGGTGGACTGTAGACGGCGGTTAGCGGACGGTGGGATGAAGTCTAGAGAACATCGCGAGGTCTGATGGGAATGGGGAGATAAGAGTGGGGGAAACGATTTCGGCTGAGAGCATCGAGGTCATGGCGAATGCTATCGACGGTGTGCGACGACCAAACGATATTGGCGGGAAGGTGGGGGGCGTACGGCCTTGAGGAAAGGTGAGTGCGCCCTGAGAGACCACACGGAAGGCAGGAAGGACTGCACGGTCCGGGAACCCGTTTAGGAAGTAGCAGTTGCCGACATGATAGCGAATGGGATCGATTCTGATGCAATCTAGAATGCTTTTGTTTCCAATTTTCTTGAAAGTGTTCTCAACGAACGAGTATATGCCTGAATCCTGCTTTGGAATGTCGGTCGTTGAGGTATTGATTTGTGTTCAAGCGCGTTCAGTAATATGAAGTCTGTCCAATGAAACACGTTTTTTAATTAAGCAACTGAAACTAAATAATTGTATAATTACTTTGAAAATAACGTAAAAAACCACTGACGCATAACACGGGTAGTCGTTTTATCTATTGTAGAGAGTTATTTAAAACCAGTATTGAAGACTGGCTTTTACTTTATTCAAAAGACCTAGCTTTTTTCGTTCTCTTTAACTAAAATCACTCTGATATGTTTCCTTCCTAAAAAATATGTACCAGTAATTCCTATTCGATTTTCTTCTATTTTTCTACAGATCTGTGGATACAATTTTGTCTTAATTTAATGAAACCTCAAATGGAACGTATATTTGAAGTTGAACAGAACATGAAGTTTATTATGCTATGCATTTCAATTTCGGAATTTTAGAATTTCGAAAAAGCAGAATTTTGTTCTTCGCCCAGATGCTGCAATGGTAGTTCTGATGATCGCTACGCAATCGAAAAGATCTGAAGTATTAAAAATATTAATAACCAAACATCTTTTTTCTCAATGATATTAAATGTATTAGTTACCATTGTTATATATAATTTAAAAAATACTAAATTGCTTTTGTTATTTCTCAATCAACGTTACAGTTCTTCTAGGACGTTCTAGAATAGCCTGTGACTTTATTTAAAATAAAAGCGCAAAGTTTAAGAATATATATCGTTGCTATATTTTATTATCCAACAAATTGTATTGTTACTAAAATAGTTGTTTACATTGAAAACCGTTTTCTCGTGATTTCGTTACATTAAGTAGATATTTATTGTAATTAGACAATGTAATATATTTCAAGGTATTAATATCATTCAATATTTTGAAAGGGTTGATATTCATTTATATGGAAACGATTTAACAATTGTAAGTTTCAAAGTTCATATTTTCCGAACTTATCACTTGTATTAAACCTCATAAGTGATTTTGAGTGTGATCCTATTCATATCCTGCCTTCCAGACATGAATGCCAAGAATATTTCCTTCCAGTTGATTAATGAAGCATATTAAAAAAATGAAGAAGGAAGAAGTATGTATTGATTACGTTGGTCAACAACATTTTTGTAACAATAATGAATGGCGTTTTTTTTTGCTAAGACGTGGTTACTTGATTTGAATATGAAATCAGTTTTTGCCTGTGGGGCATAGATTTCTTGTTACACGCTACTCTCTATTTACGGCAATGCTTGAAAACACTGCATATTGGTTAATTTGGTGTAATTGTTTAGGAGAAATCGGAACTTGTACAAGGGATTTCTACATGTCTCTGAATTCAGAAAATTCACCATTAGGGAATAAAAAATGTTTGGCAACATTGTTTGTAAGTTTTGCTCGAACAGATAGAATTGCGTTGTGTTTCTTTCCAGTTGCCTCCAAGCATTGATAGATCTGAAAGCGACGAAAGCGGTTTGGATATGACTGCTTGTTGTTCTAGGTTTGTGAAAATTTGTGCTTTGTATTATTTCAGAAGAAGAAATGGCTCGTAACTGCATAAAAAGACAAAACATTATGTTATATCTGTGGGAAATTAACTCTGAAATAGCAAAAACCAAACCTTAATTCTCTGACAAGAAAGTGTTGTGAACTCTATTTCGAGTGTAAGGTAGGTGACCAGGACAAGAAATGGGCCTCCTATATACGCCGTGGATCTTGTGTTACTAACACGTTCGTAAACAGATTCACGACAATTGCCATTTACTATTCCCATGATTTAAAGGAAACCAACGGATCGCACAACATATTGTTATTTTTGGCAGGCACAAATAGCTGGAATCGCTTCAAAAATGAAGAAAACTGTGCAATATCCTAATTAACCATCTGCTATATGCCTATAGGTCTCAGTGGAGAATTGCCGATACCACTACCTTCGTTAACGTGTCAGTGAATGAAGATGAATGCTACAGGAACGAACGTTCAGAAGCCATAGAAGTAGATATAAATGCTGAGTCAACATTTCAAGCCTCCTGTGAAACATTCCAAGCCTCCTCTTCACTTTTTTGAACATTTATGTTGTATTTCGAACTGTATACATGTGGATCTGTTGTTATTAGAGCCTGTCATTTTCCAGATAAATATAACACTAAGAGAGGCATACGCAATCACAAAAAACATCATCACATGAAAACTGAGGTCAATACAGAAATTATGAAATTATATCTGGATTGACAGGCAAATTATCTTCCAAAAACAGTGTCTTTTGTTCTTGTTACAGAAAAATGTTTTTTGTAGACCAGTGTTATTAAATGTCAGATTTAAATTTGAAACTGTCTCGTCGAAGAGAGTGATAAATGACCGAAGTGCCCATTCATCAGAAGCCACAAAACACACTCAAATATGAATGACCTAATTGTTTTGTAATAACATATTGATTATAGTTTATTCAATTTTTTTGAACGGAATTCAAATTTTAATTAACATAATACCTTTTTCCACGGATATATTTCACAATATTTTGCTTCGGTGATACTCAACTAACAACGCAAGAGTAATTACTACATAAAACTATCTGTGAAAATATATTTCACGGTTTTAAAGAACGATAAATTGATGTATGAAGCGATTGCTGACGAAGTGGTTCATGGTCTCTTTAGAAGCCCGATGAACCGCTCAGCGATGTTCCATTTCAACGTGCTCAGCGCAGACTGTACTTGCGACGAAATGGCAATCTAGCTCTCGTTCTTACTCTTCTCCGCAGGGACTCCAGTTCGCGAGCTCGGGTTTCGGAATACGTTTCGTCTGGGAAATAGTCCACGTTTTCCGAATGAGTTTCCTTCATCCTCTTTTTAGCTCGGCAACGGAACTCATTTGTTTACATGATATTCTTAATGTCGTGGAAATTTTATTGGGTTATGTCCTGAGAACAGAGTGTCTACTTTAGTTTAACGTCAAATCGTTACTTTCTAAAATCTCTACCTCGTGCTCCAGAGATTTTATGTTCGGAGCAATCTAATTATAAGTTTTTCATTAATACTGCGGAGCGAAGGAAGGAAAAATTGCTCAGTACTGAAATCTTGTGCAGTTCTAAAGCTTTGTTAAAAGTAACGACTCTAACAATCAGATAGAGAAATGTAAATGAAGAGACCGGAACTCGATAAACATTTACGAACCTGTCTCAACTCAACATTTAAACAAGGAACCCGGCACACCATAAAACACGCCATGATGAATTACGAGCTACTCGGATCTGTATGTGGCTGAATCTACCCCGCTTAGTTCGAGTGCTTCTTTGAGCACTCTCTCCCCTCATCGTCCCCATATACCTGTCATATTGAGTTTGGATTTATATTTTTATGGGAGATTTCAGCACTTATTGTTATAAGAGGCCAGTTTTTATTTAACACCATAAATCTCGACAATCGTTTATTGCGTTTCATGGCTTTCTAGCCTCCTGGGAAAAAAGTAGACTTCATTATTTCTTCTTCGAGAAGGCGACATAATTGTTTTGTGTCTGATTAGATATCCCTTCGGACGGCTTTAGCCACAGGGTTTACGGCGTAAAAGGAAAGCCTCGTGTGAGACGTATTTTTTGTGACCCACTCTTCGGCCCAAATTGTTTACGAGACAGCGCGGGGTAATAAAGGGCACTATAATGAAACGGCTTTTACGGCCCCGAGCGCCCTCGCCGACGCGGCGGTTTCATTGCATTATTGGCGAGCAGTGTCCCGGCCGGTACGGCGTGTGAGGCCGGTCGCGGGGACGAGAGTAGTGGGGTGGGACAGACAATGCACGCAAGGGTGCGAGGAGTATAGTGGAGTGTAGTTGAGGTGGTACGAGCTGGAAGGCGGCGGAGGTACGGTGCGTGAGGCCAGAGCGGGTTGGGGACGAGTCTGGCGGGGTGGGACAGACAAGGCACGCAAGGGTGCGAGGAGTATAGTGGAGTGTAGTTGAGGTGGTACGAGCTTGAAGGCGGGAGAGGTGAACTGCGTGAGGCGGAGAGCGGGGAAGGGACGGGAGTGGCGGGTGTGGCACGGACAAGGGGCAAACGTGGGAGAGAAATATCGTCGAGTGCTGATAAGGTGGTACGATCGGGAAGGCGGCGGAGATATGGTGCGTGAGGCCAGTGCGGATTGGGGACGAGTGTGGCGGGGTAGGGGAGACAAGGCACGCACGGGTGCGAGAAGTATAGTGGAGTGGACTTGAGGTGGTACGAGCTGGAAGGTCGAACGGGTGCGTGAAGAATTGTAGAGTGGGTTTCCAGGGCCGGCGAAAAATATAAATGTCAAGTGGGTAGTACCATGGGTGGGGGTCATGTAATTTTTTATTGTATTTAAGTTTTCTTAAAGAAAAATATGAAAACGGTATAAAGTATTTAGTTTATTCAACATTTATAAGTTGTAATCTATCAACGCTAAAAATGTCGCTGGACGAAAACTGACACTTGTTTGAATTTTTTAGAAATGAATTCATCCATCAGTTCCTCAATATCGATCTGGAACTAACTCTGGGTACGAGTGCAAGATCGCTGTACGTTTAAGTCGATTTTGCAGCATCGTCGAACGCAAGCAATTTTTATACCCGACGTTGCACAGAAAGGCTTCTCTCGTTCGAGCACGATGAATCTGGCATGGTCATAAGGAGACGAACAAAGTGCAAATACTCTGGTACAACATCCACAAACCACTCATTTTCGGGCATAAAATCTATGACATCACGCAAATTCGCCAGATTTATAACTTTTCTTTTTAGGATGCTCAAGGCTATATCCTTATTGCTTTCTACGAAACGCATCAAAATCGTTTGAATATTGAATAATGTTTATGGTCGATTTCGTAAATATTTTTTCCATCATGTTGATGGTGGTAATAAATGTGTTAAATGAGATTTTTTCCATTTAGTATTACCCACCATGTCTTCACACTAACCATATGAACCCCTTATCCTATGTTCGAGAGGCTGGGTCGCCGCTGGTTGGCTATGACCCTAAGCGGGCTGTCGAGCCATAGGACAGAGAGGTACTGCCCACCGTACCCCAACTCTTCCGCCGGTGTTTCTGGTAGTTCGAGCTGTACGGCAGCGAACATTCATCACAGAATGAAGTGTGGACAACATGGAGTGTCGACAACATTTAGGCGAAAAAATGTTGATTGGAATGGAAACGAATGCCAAAGGAAAGGAGTGTAAACGACGAAAGAGAATGGCAAGGGCGGGCTGGAACGTAAGTAGCAATGGAATGTACTGAAATGAAAAGACTAATAGTATGTACAGGACTTTTAGGAATTTAATTTCCTTTCATTTGCAAACTTAATTTAGAATGCACGATCCACCAACCTTAAAGCGCAAGAGTGGTTAAGTGCTCAATAGTCGAAATAAACAAATGGCAATTAATGTTTATAACTTTTTAAATATAATTACATTTTCCAATGGGATTCGTACGCAATGCCTACCGGTAGATAACTGTCCGCTCATCTGGCGCGAAGCAGCTAGGTTCCCACGAATCAAATCAATTTGTTTCCGTGGGGCCGACTTCTTTTGTCACCAAAACAATTTTAAATATTTTGTTCAGTAATCAAAACTCATTATATATCTACTGTTAAAAAGAAAGGCTTGGACTTTTTGCAACTGCATGTCGTTTGTTTGAAGTTTGGATATTGTATTAAAATCGTGGTGCACAGTAAAATTAATATATCTTCCTGATTACTTATGACATTGGGAAGTACAAAGGACGTGAGAAGCTAACCAGAAACGTTCCTGTGTATTGGAATCTCTTAGAAATAGCTTTAGATTTGAGGAAAGGGAGGAAAATACGATTTCAGAAAATTGGAAAGGTTCGAGATAAAATACTTCAGCGCTAAACTAGCGCTCCGCCCCATTGCGGGATTCGTTAGTACCATCGAGCGCGTAACTTTCGATTCATACAGTACAACAGAAAGGCGTCACGTTTGGCATCACTGTCGCTATAAGAGACTCCCTTTTTAACCTCGGACGCGCGATAGGAGAGCATAGGGCTCTTCAAATAGGGTACGGGTTATGAACACGGAGATCTACCTGGGTGAGGCACCTACGTCTAACACATTTACACCACCGACGCTCCGCTTACTATGAACCAGTGTTACTGTTGCAAAGTTATGATAATATATTATCTGTAAGGTTTGGGAAAATATTTATTCGATATATACTTCTATAATATATTTTTATTAGAGGTGGCATGTAAATGCAGTTTAATAAATATATTTATTCATTTCATTCTAACTTAGTATTTGTTAGCGCACAGACCAAGCCGGATCATGCGTGCATTCTGCTTCAGCAGGTGCAAGTACCTTTCTGGGAGATTCAGTATTTTAGCTGAATACCGATTTTTATCCCCCAAGGTTGTTTGCTCTGGGGGTATTTAAATTAGTATATTGTAGTATTATAAACACTAGACCCGTTAACTCTTATTTTTTAACGAATTGTAATCATTTAAGTAATTTCAAATTAAATTACTACTTGTTGCCCAACGGAGTAGTACTTTCAATGTGAATAAAGTGAAAACAAATAGTTTTGCATGTTAGACCCCCCATTTGGGGAACTCTACATATATTATAATATTACGAAAACGTAATAGACAATGTGAAAAGTACGTTATGTTGCAGTACAAGTTAAATACAATTTCACGAATAATTTTATTTCTTCCGTTAACTTACGCATGTAGCAGTACGCGTTTTTATTTTGAAGACAACAACGAACTTAAAAAGATATGAATGTATTTAGCAGGGTTATTTTTAATTCGTAAATCTCAGGAGGCCTTTAAGCGAACTTATATAGCAATAGCTTATTAGTACAATACTGGTGCAGATGCCAAGGAAAATGGTAGTGCCGGGAAGACAGCAGCGAGGGAAGGCAGAGCTCGTCTTAGGACGAAAGTTGGAGAAGAAGACCTGACGGGCACTGGATCGGTAGGGTTCTGACGGGATTTTTTTTTAAAGTTCATTACATTATTTCCCAGAAGACTGCGCGTAATAGTTCAAGTTTGGCACGGGTCGGTCCGTGCCTTCCGTCGCTTCCAAGAAATCCGAAGGAAAGATCCTCTGGACATTCCGACGAGCCGTTTAGTCCGTGCCGATGACGTCATCGGCATTTGCATCAGGTCAGGACGGCCTTTCCGCAGTTTTAGTTCCGCCAAGACGGATCCAAACATTCGTTATTCGGCGAGTAGCGAGCAACCGCTCGCCCACTCCCGAGAAGGGTGGAGGAGTTGCTTGTGATTTTCCGAGTGACGAACATTCGATGCTCGCCTTCTCATTGCATGCTGCTCTTTAGAACACATCAAAGGGAGGGAGGTGAATATTCTCCAAACACATCAGCTGTTCGCGATTAAGCGAGCAGTAGCTCGCTGGGTAGAGGTGAAGAAGCCCATATGATTGTGCCAATATTATCATTTGGGCCACAAAATGACTTATGTGTTCTATGCCTCCGCCTCACGGACTTATAAGTAGCTGTGCAATATGAGTGAAACTAGGTACATTTGTGGGCGGTGAATAAATTATACCATATTTTTGAATGATGCATTGGATTATTAATCAATGTAAATGTTTGAATGTCCTATTTGCCTAAAAATGTCTTGTCTGTGACGATTAATTTCCAGATAAATCAAGATCAAGAATTATCGTGACCCATTGATCAATATAATTCTACACAGTTACAATACTTACCAAAATATTTATTTATATGTTTTTCAAAATATCCAATTGAGATTCAAATTTATCAATAGCCGTCCTAAAGCGCTGAAATAATTTATCATTTTCAACCAAAACAGAACATCATATTAATTTAAGTTCCCCTTTTGTCATTCTCGTGTTCATTTTATATACCCACAATCTCTGTTTTTTTCAACCCCTTGCCTCATTTTCTTCTTCCGCTATTAAAAATGAACAAAAAAACAATTGCTCCTTCACTTAATGAAGCTTTACTTCATGAAGCCGTCGCGCGCAATACAGGACAGGGAGCAAGTAGTCGAACTGAGTTCGTCCCGTCCCGTCCCGTCCCGTCCCGTCCCGTCCCGTCCCGTCCCGTCCCGTCCCGTCCCGTCCCGTCCCGTCCCGACCATCTCAAAAACTATATGTTCTGGTAATGGTTCTCACGATGGCAATTACGTTAATGTAGACGCCACGGAGCGTAGCACTCGTGCGTCTTGAAAGGCAGGTAAACTGTTGGCTTTTAACGCTTCACGGGTGTTGTTAGATAATGTTTTCGGGCTGTCTGATTAATACGAAAAAATTGACGTTGACGTTCTGTTATGCACGGTAAAAATACGGAGTCTACGGAATTTAAACACTCAAACAAAGCAGAAATGTAGGAACTTCATAAAACTTAAATAAACATACGTAAAAATTTAAAACAAAATTTCAAGGAAAATTTTCGATATTTCGATTCGTTGTTGGTTTTCGTAACTTCTCTCAGTGAGGTTATCAGAATGCTTGATAAACTAAAAATTAAATATTCTACCAATTTAGGTGATTGCGAACCGTGATTCATTAGCTTGTTTACATTCTCAATGAAACATTATCCACCGGAGTATTTCCAGGTATTTTCAAAACGGAAACAGTTAAACCTCATTTCAAATATAGGTGAAAACCTTTAACTAAGGCCACTTTGTACTTAGGCAGTGGTTACAAAAATTGTCAGCAAAAAAAATCAATTTTAAGTGTGAGGTGGTCATGCAACTGTCAATTTTATTTTTAACTTGTTAATGTGCATCCACGTGTATTTTGAAAGACACAATTTTACTGAATTCATTACGTGATGTCAAAACTAAACTTTTCTACTTTTTAAAGTTTGGTTTTCTACAAAATGTTAAGCAAAATTTTAAGAGATTACTATATGCATTATAATCCTAATACATTTTGCAGTATTATTTATTTAAAATACGTCTATAGAATTGTTATCCATTCACATATATGGTATACAGCAAGACGTAGTCGATGTGCCTTGGGCTACTTTGCTACTTTGTAACTCATGCCACCTACAAATTTCGAAAAATTGCAATAATAAAAAAAGTGTCTAATTCAGGATATAACCTGTTAATATTTACATTCTCTAAGGTTGGAGGATGTCGTTCGAAGTAGG
This sequence comes from Gryllus longicercus, assembly GCA_038098605.1. Taxonomy (NCBI): domain Eukaryota; kingdom Metazoa; phylum Arthropoda; class Insecta; order Orthoptera; family Gryllidae; genus Gryllus; species Gryllus longicercus. The sequence goes on along the minus strand of JAZDUA010000120.1, from coordinate 1,403,614 downwards.
AACAGTAGGGTGGTTGCAAGAAATGTACTTTCGGAATATCTTTCATTACAACCCCTTAAAAGTTGCCAATTGATGGAAATGAGTGATTCTTAAACTTTCAGCTCGATCGAACAACTTCAAGATCTTTATGAGCTCTAAATTCGAATGTTTTTGCAATAAAAATGAGAACGATTTGCCCTGGGAGCGTGTTTTTTTGGGGGGCTTTGTAGAGAATATTTATGTCTTTACTATTTTTTCTCGTGTATGATAAACGTACAGGTCGGAAGATACATTGGATTTTCGCAGTCCGGACGTGGAAATCCCAGATACGTGGTATTTAAGTAAAATAATTTCCTCCTATATTTGATGTTATTTAGCATCGAATACCTCAAGTAAGATTCTTTTTAATTATAAACTAGCACCCTGGTGGGTGAAGAGAATTCGAAAAAATTGAAAGATGTGAAGAAAATACTGACACAGGATGATATTTTTATAAACAAAACAGAAATAGTATACGTCTTGGGAAAGTATTTTATTAGTTTTGTAGAAAATGAGTCTAGGTTTACTTTTCATTCTGAAAGTTAGATTAACTTTCCGATCGGGAGATAATGGTTTTTCATGGAACCTACGCGGTAAAATTATTGTCTCCCGCGAAACGAATGGAGGACGAATAAGAGGCAATAAATATGCCGGAACGCCCACACCTCAGACCTTTGCGTAAAAGGTAAAAGATTGGCAGCCAGTACGCTTAGCGAACCAGTCTGCTGACAGCAATTTTGGAAGAAAAGAGTAAATATGATCAAAAAATAGATTTGAAAAATGTAGACTTGGAAAGTGCTGATCTACATTAGGATGAGCAATTGCTAAGGTGTGCACTTCTGATACGTTTTTGTCATGTAGAGCAGTTGATAAGAGTTTCATAGCTGGAAAATAATACATTATCACACTATCTGTTTTTCCCGATGTGAAAAAAAGAGGGCAGTAGGAAAAAATAAGTAAATATTTTGTCACTGCTGATGGTAATACTGGTCGTTTGAGAGGGACTTGGGTTTTGACAGAACTATTAACCGAAAAAGATATTTTATTCTTGGCATGTTGCCACCACATTTCATAAATACCGACAGCAGTTTTGATTGGAAAATAGAGTCAACCACGGGCGCATATTTTAAAAAGATATCAAGCAAAGCGGTCAACGATTGTAAAAAATATAAAGTTGGTCTTGATTATGAACTGGTCAAATTAAAAAATAATTGTGACTGATGTCGAACAGACTTGTAGTTATTTTACAGAACGATCAAAAAATAGCGGAATAAGTCAAAAGAAGAATATCAAGAATTCTTGCAACTATGTTGGATATTTTGGGGTCATATTGCGCCAGAAAACATAACAATCAGAATGCCAGGTACCATACTTAACGCAAGGTGAATAGGACAATTACTCCCTTCCTAAATTTTGCGTATTTGGGGATGGATGTTCAAGTGGTTCAGAGGCAGACGACATCAGAAGTATCAGTTTATTCATAAATAATATTTATGTCAAAATATATTTTAATACTCTTCAACAACATTACCTTCTACATATTAATTAACAGCCCATCTATAAATAAACTCACGAAGAGAACTTTGAAGGGGAGTAGGCACGGAACCATTAAAACGCAAGGCGTGTGTTTCAGAATGTCCAAAACAGAAGGCGGATTAAATTTTCTATGATTCTGTGGAATAAAATAGACAAGGGAGGGAAACGGGCTCCAGTTATTACTGTCAGCCGCGAACTACTTGTTACGCAGGAACGTAGCTAACCATATATCATGCCATGCTCCATTATCCAAGGTTTAATATTATCGCGTCAAATCGAAATCACCCGCATTGCAATTTTTGTTGGTTGACGATAAACCTCAGCCGAAAAACGAAACTGCAGCACTAATCCCTGGCGCGGCAAGAGCTGCTGTAATAACTACTGTAAATCAACGCATTCTTTTTGATGAGACGTGCGGATGGATTTTCAGGTCGTAAGCTTGCATGCGCTGCATGCTTGTGCGTAAAAGAGGAAATTCTCTTAGTCTCCTTTTGATGGCGCATTTTTTCAACCTCGCACTGGTCGTAGAGGCACGCATAAAATACTGGCGTAACTTTGTCACATACACGAATATGAGACCGTGAACTAAAGAAGCCAGTTGAATTTTATTTTAAAAGAATCTGCTTTTCGTAATTTATTTTTTAAGCGAGATATGAAAAATGTTACGTTTTCAAACATTATATCCTCTTATATGATTACTTTTTAATGGTTTTGATTGACAATTAAAACTCCCCTACCAGAGAGAATTGGCCTGCCGGCTTAGCTCATTGGTCAGAGTGCTCCCTTCTCATAACGCGACCCCGGGCTCGATTTCCGATCAGGCAAAAATATTATAGTGTGCGTTCTCAGTATATGTTGGTGTGTGACGATGAGAAAATTCACTTCTTAGGTTGAAAAGACCAGAATGCGGCGTGGGGATGTCTTCATGCTAACCACACGAAACCCATTAGCCCCGAGGCCGAGACGCCGCTGGTAGGCCATGGTCCGACGCGCCAAGTACAAACAAACCAGAGTGTTTGTATTGTAAGGTTTTATTTTTACCAGAATTTGTGATTGAGAAATTGTTTAATTTGGATCAAAGTGGCCTCACTGGGAGTATTCTCAACACATGCTGTTGAAGATGAAAATATTCACGTGCAAATGCAGTTCGCGACCTTACAACAAAAGGGTTCTAAATGCACTCTACTGAAGAAATGAATTATCGACATGGCAGGGTAATATTAGAAGAATTTTTACCGGATGTATTATTATTAAATGTCAGTTTCGTTTTATCATCGACTTATGGACAATTCAATTGGATCTTACTGCACATGTTCATATTTTTTAAATACAAATGTTCTATCTGCAATAATTATGGTGTCAACTAATTTCGAAGATATTACTTTTGCCTAATACTTCTCCCTAAGGTAGGTTTAAGACTGGAAAATATTTTTAAATCCATGAAATACCAAATTTAACACAGCTCAACAGACTTCCACAATTAAAATTATATTTTCTATAAGGGAAATATTGCTTTATTTAGGAATGTAAGAAAGTTGCCAGTAGCACCTTCCAGAAGTTTCAAATCGTGTAACTTGCAAAGAAAACAATTGTTTGATAGTGACATAGAGAAGTGGTTTGAAGATTCGAACACTGACACATTAAATAATACACGTATGAGTAGATTGTAAAAACGTGCCCAAAGTGAAGTGTGTAAGTAGCGCTCGCAGGAGCTACTGGCCCGCCTGGGGACCCCGGCGCTTCTACGGGCAGGGGCAACTTCCCCCGACTCCGCACTCATTTCCCCTTAAAATCCAGAAACAATTGTACTAGGGCGAAGGGTAAAGCGGGGCGAGGCAACGAACATTGGATTCATACAAAAAATATGTTTGCCAGATTCTTTCTGTGAACTAACCGAGAATTGTATTATGTTTATATTCTTTACTAATTACTATTTATTGTATATTTTCTCACTAAATTCTACGTTATATGAACACTTTTGCTAAGTAACACGTGTTTGAATGGAAAATTCTTTCTTATTTTCGTTTTGTGTTGTGTTATTAAATCATTCAGTTATTTATTGTATTTAGCAATAATGTGAAATAAGTTAACAAGTCTTTATAAGTTAACAATACGGGTGGAGAGCGTCTTTAACAGACAAGAATACTTGAACGTAGAATGTTAATGCTTTTATATCACACTTAAGTAAACAGGATTACAAAATCAAGATTCTTTGGATTCTTTTATTTTTTAGTTTACTCTCAATTAAGAATTGGAAACCAGACTGATGTATTATTTCATTGTAATGAATAATTTCTTTTTAAAGAGAAAATGGGAATTAATATAGCTATATTTGTGACAATAACTCTCTAGTGACTTTTTCCAAAGACTGTCATGGTCCAGGTATCCAGTGACGTACCGCCACTCCGGAACCTTTGTACAACTCTTTATTTTAAATCTCGTGCCAATACGCAGTGCCCGCGAGCTGTAGTAAGCTTGTTACTTTGCCTGCGACCTTGAGATACCTGGTTTAAAGAATTGAGATCCGGCGAGCGTGTTTTTTCGTCCTATTCATCACTGTTAACAATTGGTTGCGTACGGCGCGCGCAAAATGGGCCAGCGCCCCATATCCATGTTACACATTAGCACATGCGAGGCAAGGTATACAAGTTCTAATAAACCAGGAAGGTCTTCTTGGAGAAAGCGAAAGTACGTTCTCCCATCCAATCGGTCGGGGAAAACCACTGGCCCTACAAAGAGATCCCCGACTACGCCAGCGGATACATTTACAGAAAACTGCTGTTGATGTCTGTCTTCTCCGACAGCGTGTGGATTTTCAGTTGCTCAGGTGTGCAAGTTGTGGAAATTCATAATACCATCGCGTGGAAACTGCTTCGTAATTAAACATCATACATACAATGAACGATGTTCTTCTTGCCAGCGTTCTGCTTAAGAAGACACTCAACGTGAATACCACTCTAGATGGCTTATTTAGTTCTGGCAAGTGCTGCACCCTCTGAAAATGGTATGGTTTATATCCTTCGTATTTTAGATCATGCCTTCTCCGTTGATGACGCATTCATGTTAAACGATTAGCGATCGGGCTGTTGTACCCAAGTTTGCCTGTTTATACCCGTTTGAAGCCGTGGCTTTTAAAGGCGAAAAATCTTTCGTACGCTAAGGAAGTAAAGTTGGCTGTCCCATGTAGTAGAGTTACTGCATGTAAAAGATCCTCAAGCCTGAAAGAAGACTCTGAGCTACATTCAAATCGCACGTTTCGTCGCCCGAAATGATACCTTCTTTCTCCGCTAGATGGTGAAAGGGGCGTAGCAAAATTTGTGTGGTGAGATGGAATAGCGGGTTTGATGGCCCGAGTCTCGCCACGTAAAATAAGGCGTTAACCGACTAACACTAGGATCGTCCGAAATGGCGTTCAGCACGACCTGCTCGCTAGCCGCGCGGCCGGGCGGCCTGAATCCGCAGGTGAACTTTTCCAAGTCTCTTGAAGGCACTGCGTATTGTCTGCACACAAGGCACGTGTCGATCGGGGAATTGTTTCCGATAAACACAACTACCCTCGTTGTCGTTGCCAAGGCATTCACCGAGCAGTAACATATCTCCACATTTCCGGACATGTCCCCATTATTCTATGATGGTTCACTTGAAACTATCGTGTGGATGCAGGAAACTGTAATGACAAATAGTACGAAAAGACGGGTAATGTCATGTCTCTGGCCATGCGTTCTACCCCATCGGCCCACTGCTCAAACTCTCTGAGCTTGCGCCTGCATCATATTCTGGGGTAACAAGAATTGTGCGTCGAAGATATACAGAATGGTTGCAATTCATGACCCAATTCATACGCCCCTGTTTTTATCGATGCTAATCTCAACAACTAAGAGGAGTTTTCGACCAAAAACTTTCCAGGAAAACATATAAACAGAATCGTAGACAAAACAAAGTTTAAAATCTTCAAGAGCCATAGTAACGATTATAAATTGTTCACCGCTGGGAGAAGAATACAGTATATTAATTTTCAAATCCATCACATTACGAACATTAACATTTACAGGTATTGCTTCTTTACATGAGCTTCGTATTATTTTTCCGTTTCAACGGCACTTACTGTTTTTCACTGACCTATACACGTTTGCCGGAACTAAACGGAGATTTTTTATAGATCTATAATTTTGATTTATTGCCACCAAATTATGAATGTGATATTGGGAGAAGTATAAACCTACAAACGTTTCCTTCAGCTCCAGAATCCATTTCCAAACCTTTTGTTAAACATACTTAAATTATGAATAATAGTACAATCAAAGCGGCGTTAGCAGAATTTAAAACTGTATATTTTCGTTCCCTTAATGAAAACTTATTTGCATCCATTAAAGATATACAGATTTGATTTATAGTTCTAACAAAATAGCAACCAACACCTCCGACTCTACTTCTACCACTACTAACAAAAGGTGAGTTCAAAAAATCGTGCCCAAGGTGAAGTTATATTTACCCCCCGAAGCATAACAATGGACCATCTCAGTATTTTCTCAATGAATCAAGGAAACTGAAACCGATTTACAATACTGGCACATATGGGTTATTAAAATTATGTAGATACTTCAAATGTTAAACTTATTTATTAAATATCGGTGTTAAAATAAATAATATTTTCCTTTCTTGATGGTCAGTACAGTCTAACTGTGTAGAAATAATTATTCATCAAAATATTTTACTCCTCATTTGACCTTGTGCATTGATTTTAATAGTTTAATGTCATCTGGCAATGTGTGTTATGTATATCTGGATTTCTTGTAATTCCGTTGATATTGACACTTAATGAATATTTATTCCTAAGTCGTGTGTTTTAATTACAAATATATGAACTGCATAAAAATGTGTTCTCACCTATTAAGTCAGTTTTGTGGAAAACAACAGATTCGTAAATAAACTGTCAAGGTAATGGTAACATTACGGCTTCTCAAACGTTCTGTTTTTGTTTATAGAGTGTCTCCGATTATTTTTAGTTCATTTTATCGCTTTAAAACAACAGGAAATGTTAGCTATTGTCCCTTTTTTAACATGTATGTTCTCAACTTCGCAAAATAAAATGCGAGATGCGATTTGCGAGATCCAAAATGATTCGATAGTGGACGAGACGAAAGCAGAAACTTGAAATAATGGGGGTAGTAAAAACATTTTTTAAACTGAAATCGAAATTGTATAAGGATGTAGAAGATGGAATTATTGAATGATAAATAGACTATGTAAATAGTAACATTGCTCCCACAATTTTGTTAGTAACAATTTTTTTGCAGAAAGGCACAGATGAAGATAAGGCATCCGTATAGGCTGAAAATAAGTGTTCAACATTGAGGAAGTCATTTTTTACCAAACTCACTTATTTGAAAATTAATAAGCAACACAATAGTAAACAATACTAGAATTCATAGCTTAATAAACGGGGGCTTGCATAAATCACGTGGGAGACATTTGCTTCTTACTCGTATAATTTGTTTTAGCAATCTAATGTTTGTGTACTGTAGGATGTGCCTGCCTAGAATATTACGCCATATCTCAAGCAGGATGGCTGTCTGAAGTTGGAAGAATTCTTAATGCGTAAAATATTGAACTTAATTTTGTTTCAATGCATGCATGCATTATTATATTTCATTTGAGGTTTGACCTAAATGAGAAGCCAAGAAATTTTGTTATTATTACATCATCCAGTTGCATATTGTTCTTTTTCAATTTCGCTTGCGATTGCATCTTTGAAATGCAAAAGTACATTGAAACAATTTTTCTTTCGTTATTAACTATTAACTTGTTACTACGAAACCAAATTGGTACATCTGAACTCGCACTATTTTTTTTACAAAAATAATCGTGTTATCAGCAAACGGAACTGTTGTTCCACTTCTGGAACACGAGTTTGCGAATAAAAGAAGATAGGGCCCAAGATAGATCCCAGCGGAACATAATGCTCTATTGTCAAAGAATGGAAAAGAGTAAATAATGATCTTTCGTTCCTGTATGATATATCTACTCGTTGCGGTCGATTTTTAAGGCATGAGAATAACCGTGGGTAATCCAAAAATTAGATATGAAAGTAATTTTGAAACCAAATATGCTGGTGACGATCTAAATTTCAATCAAGTTTTGAAATGTTAACTTTTTGCAATTTTTGACAATACGGAGAGTTTTCCGAAAATTGAACTAACACTATATTTTTTTGCCGTCTTTTGAATTATAAGAGGGGAAAATTTAACGAAAAAATTAGAGCGGATTTAAAAAAAATAATTGTTTGAAAATTTTAAAAATTTCGTATATTTCGCGCCAACTTAGACAAACAATTCATAGTGTCGAAAAATTGTACTTTACGTTATTTCAACATATGTATTTAAAGAACATATTTCATTCAGAAAACAAATTGTATTTACAATATTGTAGTTGTAGGAAGACGCTGAAAAAAATACAATTTTGCAATTTTCGAAAAAATTGGGATTTCAACGAATATGAGACTTTTACCTTTCTCTTAAGAATGCTTTACTCTTTCCGAGGACACAGTTTAATGAAAAAATCGAGCCATTTTTGAGAAAATTTTGAATATGTTTTTGAGCTTTATGTGAAGTGATGCGTTTGAAACTCCTAACGCTTCTAGCTCGTTGAGGCCGGTGGTGGTTATGAGATTTTATTGACAACTGTTATCATCTTTGTCTTACGACATGCCCTTGAGGTTTGTAACATCCTGTGTCACTTGATATGCTGTACACTATAAAATAATATATCCTCAAGAGACTCCTTTTTTCTTTCACATAAATATAGACCAACTTTCGGACTCCTCTTGTCTGTAAAGACTTGTTCTCACGAGTCAAGTTTAGTTGACCGATTTAAGTTGATCAATAAAAGTTTAATGAAAACTGTAGTGAGAACCTTTAAGTAGAGTAGATCAGCGTTGTAATTGATCAAGAACAGTTCGACCCAATCAAACTTTTGTCGTTCAAGTGATGAGTCGTCACGAATTGTTTTCAAGTTGAAACGTGTCTTGAAACTTATGAACTAGGCAGTCACCTTTTGTCGAACTGTGTAGTACGCTTGTCAGTGACCGCGGTGCTTGTTAGTGATATTATTGAAAAATAGAATGAGCCTCAAATGGACTGAAGTGTAATGATGAAATTTTCATAAGCATGATTGTCTTTGGAACCACAGAACGGATAGATATAGAAATAAAGATGCACGAGAAAATGCTTTGGGTTCTATTGTCAAAGAAACGGAAATTTCTGACCCTCCTGTTGCTGACGGGAAGAACAAAATGAAGACTATTAGAACGATGTGTAAAAATGAACATAGACCTGTGAGAACGCACCTTTACATATCTTACTTTTTAGTGCTTCTTTTAACAAAACTGCTACCATCTCTACACACTTAACACAATTGCATTGGACGTTATTTGGACAATGAATCCATTGGACGTAAGGAAAGTAACATAGTTCAATCTACTCAAATGAAACTGAATACACAGTAATGTGAAAGAATAAACATAGCAAGCGTTTAATGGAGTGATATATTTATCCTAACTCATTTGAAGTGCCCTACAATACTTAAAAATTCTATATTATTATCGTTGTTAATAATAATAATAATAATAATAATAATAATAATAATAATAATAATAAGAAGAAGAAGAAGAAGAAGAAGAAGAAGAAGAATTTTGATAATTCATTTCGCCACTGCACATCTGTGAAAATTGGCATTTGTATTTACGATGAACAAACGACAGTTATTTTGACGAGACAATTAAAAAATTTCATTAATGCGATTTTCATTTGATTGATCCCATAAGCAAGATAAATTCCATTGAAAAATACCTTGTGCATTGTTTCATTCAGTTGATCAAACAGCCGGGGAAGTTAGTTATCACGAAGAGACTTTCCATCGGCGCTTACGGAGAAAGGTTTATATTGGGAACGCAATACGATTTATTTCTCACGCACCACGGGACAAGGGCGCCGCGCCATCTCCACATCTCGTGTCGCGGCATAAAACACTGCACGTCACAACAGAACGGAGCGCTCGCCCGGGGTCTGCTGGTTTGACAGGCATTCGGCCGCAGCGATGAGGGCGTTTTTTCCCCGCCCTGATTGTCCTCATCCAGCTCAGGGCGACGGCCGGGACCTGGCGATCGGGTCGCAGCCGGCGCCCCTTCCCCACCTGACCATCACCCTCATCCCAACGCCCAACCCCACACGAATCTACCTCGACCACGCCCCTCCCTCGCTAGCAACGGCTGCACAGTGGCCCCAAATGACGCGATTCGGGGACGTGAATTCGTCCATTTCCGCAGGCACATTGAATGGAATCTTGGCTTTGTACACGTGAGCTTCCGAAGCTCGAGTTCATGATTTCTTGGCTGTCCGAGTGACACCGCGTCGTTGGCTGAAAGGGCGACGTTTGGCCTTTCATGTCGCAGGCGCAGGTTTGTGACACTACTCTGAGAAAGCCTGCGACAAGACAGGCAAGACCTCTGGAATCTCGGCTGTCCGGGAGGCGCTGCGATCTAGGTATGGTTAGGTTGGTGGACATACTGCGACTTTCTTTGCACTTACCCTGAAGACGTGGCTATCATTTCTGAGACGTAGCTAATAGTTTGTTGTAACAAATGAAATTAAACCAAAATGTGGCAATGTAAAAAACATGTCAATAAACTATAAGAAACAAAGAATCTGTTAAGCATTAATATTGTCTCAATGTTATGTCAAAGAATGTGTTAGTAATGGGCAATGTATTTTCTGATTATTGTATTTTTTTAAATTCTGTTGCCGTTGAATGTGATCGTAAATGGTCGTCATGTAGTGTTACTCATATTTTGACAAAATATGTGAATATAATTATTATTAATTTCTGTTGTACTTTGTATATATTGCCTTTCGATTGTGGTCGCTAATAACCTAGTATTTCATGTGACCAATTCACTAAAGCGTAAATAAAAAATCGTAACGATCCTGAACAAATCGGCAGTGTTACAATGCATCTTCTCGTTGTCCATTTTGAAGGTGTGTCGCACTCGCCGCCCAGAGCAAAAGCTTTTTGCGGGCACTGTGGCGCCTCCGCCCTCTCCACCTTCCCCGCCGCCATGGCCCGTTCCGCGTCCTCCGCGCAACCCCACCCCCTTGCTTCATTAGCCCAACGGGGGCGGCGCGGCGGCGCAACCCGCGTCTGCTGAGAGCGATTCGGCGCCAGTGCCCGTGCCCGTGCCGGCGCCCGTGCCGGCGCCCGTGCCGGCGCCCGTGCCGGCGCCCGTGCCGGCGCCCGTGCCGGCGCACTAACGCTGTGGCGGAGTGGACCAATAAACTGATAAGAGAAGAAGGTCTTGATAGGGCTGTTTGTAACTCTGGGAAAGGTCTATCCGGATAGTGTGGGTCACTCAGTATCTGGTTGAGGATCTGTATCTAGTAAGACGGCGGAAGAACAACTGAAATGGATAACAGCAGCTATCTTAGACGGAATGTGTAAGGTGGATTTTACGTCACGTGCCTGGCTGTCACGCGGACCACACCGGATTGAAAGTTATTGTATACGTATTGAATTTTAGAATATTCGCCGATTTTCCAGATCACGTCACTAGGTTCGCTAGTGAGCAATTGTTTCCCCATTAAAAGTATGAGAAATTTTCAAAGTGTCCTGCATTGTCTACATAGTATTTGCTTAAACAACAGATAACTACGTAACTAAAATGGAACACTATGAGAGATTCCATTCCATGGTGAGGGACAAACACAAGAAGAAGAACTTGAAAGGAAACAAACAGGGTTGGAAATAGAATATCATAGAAGTATTTCTTTGGCAGTGTGCCGCTTTGGGAGTTTGTACTGTTTGGGTAGAAAAATTAAACAGAAATATGGCAGAACATCCAAGGTCGTCAGATCTAATAAATAATTTATACCAACTTGGAAGAAATTTTTATTTCAAAATTAACGAATTCAGAAGGGAAATTATCTATCTGCTAGCCGAATGGCAGGGAATGAAAATGTATCTAAGAAAGTAGGGTAAGATCAATTCCAAAAATAATGAAGTTACGAATGAACCTAAATATTTCAATACGAGGATGAACGGTGAAGGAAACGTCTGAACCAGCGCATAGCTGCAGTTGGCGAGAATTCGCCGTAGTTATGAAGCAATAAAGAGACATCAACAGCAGTCGGCCTTTGCTTTTGACTAGAAGACATTTTTTGGAAGCTGAAGAATGACAGCAAACTATGTATGATTTGGACTTCAATAATTTCTTCAAGAATGTGAGGTCATTTAGTCGATCAGCACATTTTGACAGTTGAGCAAAATGGCTATCTCAAAGGAAATAGGGAGTGCAGAGAAGTATCTTGGTAACTATCGAAAGAGAAGTAGATTGAGAAGTATATTGGTAACTATCGAAATGATGTAATTACACCACAAGTTCGAAAACACGAGAGCAATCGTTCAGTAGGCTGGATAAAATACAAAAGAACCTTCGATTCGTTGCTTTATTCACGGCTTTTAAGTTTCCTAGTCACGTATAAAATATGTTGAAAATTGATAGTTTTCGTGAATATCTCCATGTTAGAATGATAAACTCATTTCGAGATAAAAAGGGGAACCTACTGTTACGTGACGGACGACATTGCAATGCAGTATGGAATTTTTCAATGGAACAGCCTAAGCTTATTATGGTTTTGTGTTGCATCTATATGCATGTAAGAGATCACTTTAAAACATGTTCGAAATTGTCAGTAGCTTCAGCGATGCAGTTTGACAAATGCGTTACCTTACACGTTTTCCGCAGACAAGTCCGAAACTGGGGAAAAAATAGGCAAGTGTCTAGTGGCACTTATTAAAAACCTCGGTACTGAGGACTTCTCCAAATATATATAAATGCTACCGTTATTGGACGTTTTTGATTCAGACATTAGGAACAATGTATACAACGTGCTAACCAGAGCGAATAAATTCTGCAAAACATTGCTCAATTCAAGAAACAAAATATCTACTATTGATATATGGGTCTGTGTCAGAGCAATAAATACACATTTGGTGTAATCAATTGGAACGCAAAAAAAAAAAACTTGCAGACTTGTGACAGGAAAATAAGACTCATAAGGCATCGACATCACTTTCAGAGTTCAATGCATATGCTACTTACCTCCTGGCTACTTGTGGCTACTTAAATCCAAGTAGTGCAGAAGGAAGACTCCTTAACTTTGAGACACTACCTGATGGCAAGAGTAAAGGCTATGCCAGTGAATTCTCAGAAAGTCTGCAATGGACCTGGTATCCAAGAACGCACCGCCACAAAGCAATTGGGACAACCCTCCCTTCTTAAATCTTGGGCTAGTTGTCCTAATCGCAGTGTCCACGAAGTCTATAAAGTTATATTGCCTTATTATTATTATTATTATTATTATTATTTTTTTTTTTTTTTTCGTTGATCGGCCAACTAGGACCACGCAGGCAAGCACTCTGCCTTTACCGTGGCCCAGTTTTTATTCATTCTCACGGAGGCAGGTGCTTGCGACAATTCTTTGGGGGGACCAGCATTTAAGCTGGATCCGGTTTTTTAACCCCAAGGTTGTTAGCCCTGGGGGTATGGGAGATGAATTTATGATATGATGATAATGGGGGTGAAAGGACAACACATATAGACATACACAAACACACAAATACACCCATGCCCGAGGCGGGATTCGAACCCGCGATCTTCTGGTCCGAGACCACTCCGGCACTACTGCCTTAGCGATCTCGGCCATCTGATCGGCTATTATTATTATTATTATTATTATTATTATTATTATTATTATTATTATTATTATTATTATTATTATTATTATTATTATTATTATTATTATTATAATTATTATAGTGTGTCATTTTTTTTACCACGCTAAACATTTTCTTCCGAGGTTCTGGAGAGACGGACGTGTGGGTTCATTCGAGGTTCCGGAGAGACGGACGTGTGGAACTATGGCGGTCAGCCATTTACGGCTGTATCCCTTGAGAAAGTAAGGTTCTTACGCCTTGAATTATGAATACTGAGGTGATAAGATAATAATGAGAGGCGAAAGTACAATCAAAAATACAACCATGCCTAAGCAGGACGATGTCTTGACGAATGCAGGACGATGACTTCTAGGCTGTGACGAACACCTCACTACCCGAGGAAGCTTGCGACATGACAGGCGAAACGTTGGCCTATCTGCCAACGACGCGGCGTCACCCGGACAGCCTAGAAGTCATGAACTCGAGACGCGGAAGCCTACGTGTGCTGCGGCAACCACCTGCGCCACGGGGCCGGCTTTTCTTCATTTAAAAAAAAAAAAAAAACCTACATATCTAATCATTCAGTTTCCCGTATCTAAATTAATTCTCATCATGAATTGGGCAATTATTGTAAAAATAGTTTTTTCTTACACTTTTCCAGCCGAGTATCGGGTCATGCAAGCTTATATCGGAATTTTTCTGCCAATAACGATGCGCGTACACGTACTTGACCAACAGCATCTAGAGCTGGCCTGCACAACGCCTGCTCCCGCGGGTATCTGCACGCGGGCATCCCGAGAGCATCCCGAGGGCCAGACGTCCGCCTGGGAGAACGACCAAGATGCATGTTGTGTGTGAAGGGACGCAGCTTTGCGGGGCGGGGAGCAGCATGCCATTGCACAGCGGGAACGACGCGGCGCGTTGATTGAATTAATGAGCGTCTAATGAAATGATCCATACTTTGAAAGTATATGTCCACACGGGTGGTGTCCCGCATTTCTAGCTACGAAGGGAAGAATTCAATATTTATGATGTTCTGTGCACTAATATGTATCAAAATATTTTCCATTTTTACCTTTTTTAGTTCATGCTGAATGTGACTGTTAAACAATATTTTAAAGCAGTGGCCTTTTAAAAAATAATTCTATCTACAAAAATTGACAGTTTATAATTTGATTCTTCACAAGGAATGTGATATCCTCCAAATGATAGCAAAACGAAGGAAATTATGATCAATCATCAATCATACAATTAGCAATCACTCACATCAAGATTGCCATAAAATTAAAATATGCTTCGGGCAATCATAATTTTATTATTGGTCTTGTTAAATAGCAGGCAAAGGACGTACTCTTTTTTGTAAGTCATAAACGTTTATGAACAAATAGTGCTAGATGATTTGATATTAGAAATATATAATGTACCCTATTTAGAAATTAGAGAAGAAAATAATCATGATCTTTTAACAATATTTTTTTTGCTTTGATAGAACCGTCGTATTCAATTAAACATAGTTAATGAAAAATTATTTTATTACTCTCACCATAAACATACTGCCTAAAACAAAGTAACAAATTTAAAAAGAATAATCTCAGGGGTATAGGCGAAAAATGCAAAACGAAATACCTGAACACGATTGAAATATTCGCAGTCACAATATAATTGTACTAACTTGAATACACTTAAAAAACAAAGAAACAAACAAACAGAAACATACAAAAAATTAGCAAAGACAAGTATATACATGAACTGGTGCACAACACAAATGTAATAGCTTTTTAAATACACACTCTTAAACACACAATTTAGGAAGGATCCTTAAGAATACTTCCTTCAAGTGCTCTCTAGACTTTTTCATAAAATTTGTCTTGTGAGATATTCGAAATTTACTCCTGATAAACTTCAGTTATTACCCATGAATCAAATTACACTGTTGTTTGTTAAATTCTAATATCATTGAAATAGTTAATAATTACACAGGTCAACAAATTAAATTTTTTTGTGAGCTGTTTTACATTTGAAATGCGATTCTAAATATTTCAGTACCACTGATTTCTAAAATGACCTACGTTTTTCTCTATCACATCAGGTTCTTTGGCAAATCAAGAATGAAATATCCACATATGTTATTGTTAAAAAAATACAAAATCGGCATTTATATAATAGTTACAAATGCATTTGTGAGTTTTTGTTGCCAAAAATTTCACATTTCCATTCAGTTTATAAACATACATCAGTAAAATCTTGTTCGTTTAGTTTCAAATGTTTGTCTCTTAGATTTTTTTCTTGTGTATTTCCGTAGATTCCCTACACAGCATCCAGCAGTAATCTGCCATCATTGAAGTATTCCATCGTCCTTGGTATCTCCTCTCCATTTCTCGAACATCCTGGTGAAATCTCTCTCATTGTTCTTCACTTAATGTCCCCAGGGTTGTCATGAAATACATCCAAATGTGAAAACAGAAAGTGTAATTTGAGACTCATGTTGCATCCCAAAGTTCTAAACTACCGTAACATGTTGTTCACAATTTTGGCATAATCAGGATGTTTATTATTTCCTAGAAAATTGTCCATAACTTCTTTAAATGCATTCCAAGCATTTTTCTCTTTAGAAGTCATATTAGCTTCAAGTTCCCTGTCTGCAGTTAAAGCTCTGATTTGAGGACCCACAAAAATTCCTTCTTTAATTTTTGCTTCAGACAGAGCAGGAATTTGTGACAGATATTTAAAACAATCATCATCTTGGTTAAGAGTTTTCACAAACTGCTTCATTATACCAAGTTTTGTATGAAGAGGTGGCAAAATTATTTTCTTAGGATTTACTAGTCTATCCCTTATTATGTTCGTACTTCCTGGTGTTAAACTGTCTCTTTTAGGCCATTGTTTTTGTTTCCAATGTTTTTCTCTTGCCCTGCTATCCCACTCACACATATAGCATGGATATTTCGTGAATCCTTGTTGTTGTCCTAATATCAAACTGATAACTTTCAAATCACAAAATAACCACTGACATACTCAAGATACTTAATTTTCTCCAAAACCAACTTCAAACTTTCATAGCTCTCTTTCCGCCGTATTGAGTGTGCTACTGGAACTGAAGAAAGGACATTACTACAGTGTAGCAGCACGCCTTTAAGACTTCTTTTACTCGAATCGATGAATAGCCTCCAGTCATTTGGATCATATTTAACAGAACCCAATTTGTTTATTAAGTCTGGAATGTTATTACAGTAAACTAGATTTTCTTCATCACTGAAGTACTGCAAGAGGTCTTTTTCTCTGTTTCTGTAGAAAGTCACTGTACCAGCTGCCAGCAAGTTGTTTTCCTGTAGTCTGGAACCTAACAGTTCAGCTGCATCCTTGGGGAGGTTTAAATCCCTTAGTATATCATTTAGCTTGACTTGTGATAATGGTTGTGGCGCATTTGACGTTTCAGGAACGAATTTGTTACAAGTGATGATGATGAATCACTATTACTTCCTGTATGTGAAATAAGTTCTATAGTGTCTGTAGGTGGCTTAGGTATCGGAATACCAGGCCCATGAGCAACTGGTCTAATAGCAGATGGCAAGTTTGAGTATTCCTTTTTTGTTCTTTGCATTAAAACCCTTCACATTGCATGTACAGAAGTAACAGTCAGTACTGTGATTCTGAGGTTCACGCCAGAACATTAGTATTCCGAAATGTAGTGATGGTTTCTTTCCCTTCATCCAATTTCGTAAGTCTTCAACACAAACACTGCACACAGTATGAGGAGCCCAAGGCCTTGACTGATCCCCTAGATGAATTCTGAAGTATGCCTTGTAAGCTTTTGTTACAATTGAGGTTATGTTTCTTCTCTGCTTTTTCACAATAAAACTACCAGAAATATAGCAAAATGAATTTGGATTATTCGTATGATACAAACAAGAAAATGGTAGCACTTAAATGTTAATTTATTGCTTTACAGAACAACTATTATGGCCTGAATTCACAGAAATTCACTATTATGGCCAGATGAATTCACAACACAAAAAAAAGTGGAAGCAGTTTAGGATGTGCTGCCATCTACCTCCAAAACAGTCAACTTGTTCATTTAAGTAGTTTTATTCCAATAGATGTCATTGTTTTCATGGTGTAATGATTATGATCACAAAACAATAGCCAAATAAATAAAAAATGAAGATTATAATTCGTAAGAAAACGGTATGTGATAGGACTAAATGGACGTCGTTTTTGGAATCAGAACATTGAATTTACTATAAAAAGACATCAAAACCTAAAACAGCAAAATCCCTGTTGACCTGTGAAGCAATGATTATAATCATTGCTTCTCTGAGGCTCAATAAAAAGAGGAAAAATATAGACAAGTATACATACTCTAATGTTCATCATCATGAATTTACCGAGGCATTGGACACGTTTTCCCACATATTTTAGCATTAATGACATGAAAGATTAATTCAATGTTATGCTCTCAATCTAGCATACTAAGTTTCTCCTTTGGAAATATACTACATTTTGCCTTCGAAAGCTGAGCTAACCTTCGTTGTACTGCTCTACTTCCCCCTACGATTCTATGAAATATAAGCTGCGCTCTGCAACCTTGACCGAGTACCGGGCGCGGGTAGCTTGATTTCCCCCTCCTCTGACTATTCGGAAATAAATTTGAAGCGATCACACTACAGAGGAAACAAATTGCGATGCTATCTGTCCTGAGGGCTCGGCACTTGCAGGGGGCACTGGCGCGTGGAAAATACCTCCGTACTTTACAAAATTTAGGAAGAACGTAGGGCCTTACTTTGTGTGAATCCCAGGGGCGAATGGCGTGAGTGATGACTTCTGTGAAGAATTCTTCCAGTCCGTGAGCCGCACCTCGTCGTCGCGGGGTAATTCCGCTTTCGTGGATCTCACCGGAATATGCAGATCAGAAACCCAGCGATACGCAGAAATGCATGTCTTATCACATGTCGTCCCATACACGTATGTGTCCGAACACGTCATAAATTAGCTCCATTGTGGCTTCAAAATAAATACCATTTCCTTTACCATTTAAGTTGGTTGTTGAAACTATGGAATGTAAATCAGTATACGAGGTAAAGATTTACATAAGATGTGAAAGAGAAATTGAAGCATGAGCGTGTGGGCCTTGCATGTGTTTGCACTTGTCACATTGCAAATTTCATAGATTTTCTAATCAGAATTCCACAAATAATTTATCACAGGAAATAGTACTGTAGAAAGAATATTTACCTCATAAAATGAGCCTTTTCGACGGGGTTTGATAACAGATGGAAATTGATTCCGTATGCGTCGTCACCGTTACTAACGAATGCGTCTTGATCTCGCCGACTCGCATAGAATGAGTGCTGTTCAACATTTGTTCATCGTTCGGGCGCCTGGTCTAGGTCAATCGAGATATCGTTCGACTGTACTATTCAGATCTTTTAGTTACTGCAAAGAGTATATTTCAGAGACGGCACTCAATGTTTAAAGAAAAAGCCTTATTTGCCCCACTTCCGGTGCCGCCAAATTGTTCTGTATAATTTCTATTGGGTAAACGGGCAGCCAATGGCGAAAAAGTAACCGGTAAATTTGAAATAAACCAGCAACGCGGGAACTTTAAAATTTCACTCCAATACTTTCCACGCCTTAATTTTTTAAATAATTCACAATAATAATTATAAGGATTTTATGGAAGAAAAAAAGTCAAATTATGGTAGTAAAATCTAGTATTTATTGAGCATATTGATATTATACAATTTCGTAATTTCGTTAGTAAATCAATTTTGTATTACAGAAAGTAATAAACACTACACCTGCATAATTGCAACTTTAGTATTTGCTTGTAGATATGCCAAATTAATACTATGAAATACTACATTATTACAAGCATTATAAATGAACAATAAGAACAGAATTAAAAAGAAACAAATGAAAATACTACAGCACATTTGCCCAGGTAAAACAAATAGTTATGGTACAAGGGGTAAAAGTGCCATTTTATTTTGCGAATTACTTAAGACATTAAGAACACGAATTACATAATTATGTACAGTTACATTAAGATCAGTAGTATCTGATTAGGTCACATGAACGTATTTTGTTTTCTTTGTTGCTTTCAAAGTTTTATCAAAACTTTTGAGCATTGTCCCACTTTTAGCAGTAGTGCAAAAAAAATGAGCTTTTAGCATCCTCTGCATGCCTTGAAAGAACCGCTTTTACTAGTTGCAACCTAACAATGTTTTTCATTAGTCAATAAATATTTGACAAAATTATTTTATTTACCCATGCTAATCTCACACATGCACAGTTCAGAGCCTGGCTTTTTTTAAATGGGATCCACTGTGAAACTACATTCACTTGTAAAACAAATAGTGGAATTCCATCAATGCGTATGCACTACAATTTAATTCTGAAAATGGATTGTCAAAGTGCAAATATTTGATTGCACCAGGAGCCAAGCCTGGGACCTTCTGATAACTGAGCAGATGTCCTAATAACTGAGCTATAGAATCAAGCATTGCATTCACGACTCATAACAATTCACAATCTAATAAGGATCAGCATTCAAATCCATGAGGATGAACAAAACACAATGATTCACACATAGTAGAATATAAATTGAATGAAGATTGTGTTTGTCATGAGAAACAATTATTGTCAGAACAGTATAACAATACATAAGCAACTTATATCAATACTAATAATAAAAATTAATACTAATAAGAAAGAAAAAATTACAGACTAGATAATGAGCATTAAAGAAATTCTAAAATTGCATGAAAATAGCCTCAAACAGAAACTCAAAACCTTTGTATTCATAATATTCAAATAAAGTGTCTTAACATAGCAAGAGGCATTCCAAAATTGAGAAAATGATCATGCTTTACAGAATTAATTTTATCTTTAAATTTTATTTAATTAGAACTTTCCAAATCAGATGTGGTAAATACAGTTTATATAATGGATCTGTATCCAATGACAGAATACACACTGATTTTAAAACTCTCGTTGTTCGTACCATTACAAACTGTCAGCGTAAAAGAGATATGTTCAGAAACTTTGTGCACAATGAAGCAAGTCATTCGCTGCACATAACAATAATTCTTTAAAATTATCTCTCTGAGTTCTGACTCCTCAAAGTGTACATTAATTTAAAGCCACTTAGGGTCAAACTCCTAGGGTCTAATATGCATGCTTCAGAAGCCATCTCTGGAAGAGGATCTTAAAAGCAAAAAATGCCGTTAACAAAGATACTATGTCCTCAAATGAATGTTCTAAAAACAAATCTGTATCAAAAAGAAAGAGGTTTCTTTTAATTCACCATCTAGAATTACGAAATTAGAAAGCACAGGAATATCTTGCAATTACCACACACCGAAGGCGCAGATTCATCTCCCAGAATGGCTTTTTACACTTGTCCAGAAGTACAAGGATCTGTAATCACCAAAAAAAGAGTTTTTTATTTACTATAATTTACCCTGAATTGGCATTAATAACTGTGTGTTGAAAGGAACATACCATGAGAAACGTCCATAAAAACTTGAGGTGACACCTCACATGGGTGAAAAGGTCTGAAAATGGAGACAAACTTGAAACCTCTCCCATAAATGCAACCAAGTAATAATTGAGATTCTTAAAGATTATAGCAAATATTGGTTGATCCGGAGTTTATGGTGTCGTTCACTGAACCTTCGGTTCCTTCGGTTCACTGATTCGGTTCACTAATCTCGTGATTCACAAGGTTATAGTTTCGCGGTTCACTTCATAATTTTGCTGGCACTTCACGCCGCTCCGGCGGCAACTGCGCAGTTTGAATTGTGGAGGCTTTCTTGAAAAGTGCTTTCTTATAAAAGTGAATTGGTAATTATGCGTTGGATAGACTCAAGGTTGTTTATAGTGAACGCGAGGGCCGAAGGCCCGAGCCTCGCCGTGACTTGGATCCGGGCGAGCGAAGCGAGAAAACGTGCCTTTGAAACTAAATTTGCATTACAATGCGGCTGGGACAAAGTGATTGAAGTGAACAATACAAATACAAATACAAATATGTGAGTTTTTATTATTTTATTGCGCAATCTAGAGCGTATAAAAAAGTGTTAAGTAGATAAGATGCTTTTTTTGGTATTTAAATTTTGGCTTTGAGTAGTAATGATAGTTTAAGTAGCATGTGAGTGTTGAATAGAAATTATAATTCTTGCGATAACATAGTGACCATTACAACATGCGAACAATAAACAAGGATTCAGTTCAGTGAGTCGATTCCCCTCTAGTGAACCTGTTCAGTGAACGACACCATAAACTCCGGATATACCGCAAATATTTACCTTTCACAAGGCTAGAATAAGCATCTGCTGCACTTGCTGTAGCAGCATGTTCAACAGCACTAGAACCTGTATTAATCAACAACAAATTATTACATTATACTTTCAATAGCATGCTTCTTTTTGCATTTTACAAACATACAAGAGACTTACCATTTTCAGTTTGAAAAGCTGCCTGTGTACAAGGATCTGAAAATTAAAAAATGCTGTTAACATAGCCTCCCATCAAACTATATATTCTACTAAAACTATAAAAATATGTTCTATTAAAACTATATTCTAGTAATATTCTATTAAAAAAGTCTTACCAATTACACGCATTTCTATAGTGGGTGTCACCTCCCTTAGTCTCAACAAGGGATCTGCAACTGAACATGAACATTAAAAAAATTCCACTGTTTGTTTGGCATCCAGCATCTTCTCGAAGCCAAAATGCACGCTTCAGACTTCGAACAGCAGTAAATCACTTCATTTC
Source organism: Gryllus longicercus (assembly GCA_038098605.1). Lineage (NCBI taxonomy): Eukaryota > Metazoa > Arthropoda > Insecta > Orthoptera > Gryllidae > Gryllus > Gryllus longicercus. Next base: position 1,381,516 of record JAZDUA010000120.1, on the reverse strand, counting down.
TCTAATACACTGATTGCGATAAGGCGTTAACAGGCCTACGAACAGCACGTGAATATACGATAGGTCGATGAGGAAGGAAGCCAATGATAACCAACCGGCTCGTTTGCGAAAAAAAATTCAAAATGAATAAGTAGTTCACCTCTTCTCCGCTTGAGCGTGTTAGTGTTGTACAGATGTATATGGCGTCGCTCTGAACTCTGATTGGCTACCGTATGGAATTTGAATAAGGACCGGATGTGTCCTATCTAGTGTCACACCACTGGAACGTTGTGCCTGCAATGTCAATCACTGCAGTGGTCAGTTCTTATCTCGGTTTGGGTAAAAAGCGAAAAAGCGAAAGTGACCGGTCAGAATGTATGACTTAATTCATTTGAAATTCATATTTCACAATATCACCTATCGACAACAAACATTTTCAATATAATACAAAAGGCAATACTTCTTGAACTGTATGTAACAGTCCGTCATATTCTCGCCGGTTGTTCTTCCAGTTTACGCCCTACGATTCGAACTGCTCATTCTCAGCGGCGGTCCTTACGTCTTGAATGAGCCTCCTGGAGTCTCCTCCCCACCATTTCTCGCTCCCCGCATTTGCACTTGGGTGGCTCGGCTTCCGAGGGCAGTGAAAGTGTGTAAAATGCTGGGCCTGCTTTAGTGTGTGTAAGTGAAAGCCGCGTTGACTTGACACATGTTTCGCGGCCATTAGCCGAAAATGCCTTAAATGTTTCTTTCATTGACCGCTAGATGTCGCTGAACGCTAAGTGTATCGATAATATTTCCCCACCACCGGCGTGGTTTCCTCTACAGAGTTCATGCTCTTACCTTATTTATCTCAAATCTGAGGCATGTCGATATTTTACTAATTTGCTGTTGACATTCTTTCTTTGGATACCTTCTCAATATCCATTCATTTACCGCGTCCAAAACATCCCAGTCCATCGTTATCTATTCATTTAATGTGATACTAAGGTCCTATCTTGTATCTTGTAACTATTTCTTCCAGGATCATTTATTGTTCTCTTCACCATCCTTCGCAAATGTTTCATTTCTATTGATGGTGTTCGACTCATATTAGTATCTTCTTTCGCCTCCACATAACAGAGGCGCCATAAATGTTGAAATGAAGGAGTTAAACTGTTTTCGTTATTAAAATTTCTAATTATTTAGGATTTATATATTCCGATAGCACCTTGATATGTCTATTTGCCTTTATGATGAGACTATTTAGTTTTGTACTTATTTGACCTGTTTTCATTTAGGAGTATAAAACAAATTTAGAAACTGTGGCGTCAAAATAATTAAAATGTATTGCCCTTACTCAGTGAATTTAAAGATCCATTAATACGTACATTTTTTAGGACATTACAATGCAGCTAATTCCAATAGCTTATACTGCTCATAACAAAGAGCTTAAGAGCATAGCAAACGTTGGTTAACTATGATTTTTAAACTTACAATTTCAGTTATAATAAGCGAAACGAATGTATGGGCGTTTAATTTTCATTTAGTAGACAGAGTACTATTGAATTTGCATACATTACTCTTGTTTGTTTCTCATTCTGTATAAAAAGCCAGTAGTCTTCGACCTACGCCTTCTAAATGTGAAGCCTTTTTTATCACACACAAATGTGAAATCCAGGAAAGCAAGAGAAATGCAAACTGTCACATTAATAATCGATAACATATTTCAAATACAAAAATGTGTACACAAAATATAAAATGCTTCGCAAGCCTATTTGTGAGATGAATACGTTTGAGAAAGTATTGACCAGTCTTATAACTCTAGATGCTCCTAGATGTATTTTTGACTATTGAGAGTAAACTATGAAAAACTGAGCTATGTGCAGCATATTGTGTTTGAGACTATGGTTTTAACTCGGTGAAATGGAGAATTTGGTGATTAACGAAATACACCTTTACTATGAATAATTATTCTTTATAAATAACTCTCATATAAAAATGAATGCAGTATAGACTATTTCATTTATATTTAATATTATTCGCTACGAAAATAAATAATGTGTAGCTTGGGATGTCATTTTCCAATTTTATGTATGAAAATTTATATGTCACTTTAATTATCTAAGAAGACTGTTCAGCTACCTCCGTTGTCAAAAATGAAAGTCAGTTCCACTTTTCAGGTTTAAAGCTATACAGTTCCTGTAGCAATACTGGGACTTGAATATGAGGAAGCTTTTTATCTAGGTATTTCAGTATTTTGTCAAAAAAATGAATCTATTCTATGAAACATTTAACTGTCATATATAAAAGAGACTAAAGTTAAGAAATACCATTGCAACTACTTCAGCTTCTCTTAATGGGCTGTCTGAATTCAAAAAATTAATTGGATTTTGGAAATTCTGAGCTGGTAATAAGAAAAATTGCATCATGTGTGTTAAGTGTGTGAAAGTATTAAAAATCATTATGACTGACAATGCAACTTACTTAATTCATTCATTACTTTCTGGAACAGATAAGAATCCCAGATTGAGAAAATTAATCAGGATGTCCTAGAAAATGTATTTCTCCCTTATGGGCCGAAAAGGATTGCCTTCCAGCAATCCACCTAGAAAACAATATTTATCTTCTGTAATAACCCTACATTATAGAAGCATCCTGTAGGTTCCCAAGCTTTTTAATGATATAAGAAATGTGTAGGACAATTCTGAAGTTCTTGGAGTCAAATTAATTTGAATTTAAATGTGAAAACTGCTCATTTTTCAAATGTATTTAAAATGGAATTAATCAGACAGAAGAGACTGTAACTTTATTTCCAAACGTTGCAATGCCAAGAGCTCTGACTGCAGTAAGTAGCGCGTTTTTGTTTTTGGCTTAGTTGTCAAGAAACTAATTTTGGTGAGTAATTTTGTGATATGTAAGTGAGCTCTGACTACAAGCAATGAACTTGACAGTAAACCATGAGTAGTAATTAAGTTTCCGCGTTCCTTGCGAAATGTGAAAATTATTTAGAATTTAATTCTCAAGAGAATACCAATAAATAAATATGAGAAAAATAATTTGTGCACTTTACTAATAATTGCCAGATTTCCCAATGAAACGTTGGGAGGAGATAAAAACAGTTGTTTTGTATGTTACTGAGGCTTTAATATATATATTAATGTAAGTAAATTATTAACATTCAGTCACTTTCTAGGTGAACTAAACATTGTTCTGTAATGGATGTACATACAATGATTTGATATTTTGTTATTGTTATTAAATAAATAACTACTATTAATGTAAGTAAATTATTAACATTCAGTCACTTTCTAGGTGAACTAAACATTGTTCTGTAATGGATGTACATACAATGATTTGATATTTTGTTATTGTTATTAAATAAATAACTACTATTATAAATTGAAACTTGTAATTAATTTAAATATTTTTTGATACTCATTTGCATCCAAATTTTAAGAAACAAATTATGCATTGCTCTATGTGTATCTGCTAGTAACTGCAAGACTATAGAAATTGCACCTTGTTCACCGCTCCGAGCGTATTTTAGACTGTTTAGCCTGTATAGTGACTAATATTTCTATTTATTAAGCTACACGACGTGTACACCACCGACCAGTGAACTACGTAATCTGTACTACAGATCGAATAACAAGAAAGTGTGGTCATGTTTGGTGAGTGAAAGTTTTTTATTATTTGTTCCTTCCTATTTAAAAAAATCTTGTTTACATAAATTAGTGGCTGTTCAGTGGTCCATTTTCATGCGTTTTGTTTAATTCTTAATGCTAGTCACATGGTGTCGTTTTATTATAAATTTGAGTCAGCTTATGCAATAAATTTTGATTAATTCGTAAATATATTAAATATAAATTAAATCTAAATGTTAATACTGAATAAAATGTATCAATACAAAAAATAGACATTCATTTTATTTTCTCAAAACTACACAGGTATGAATAATATAGCATATTGCAAGCCATAAAATACATGCCATCACTACAACGGTCACGAAAAATCCAACGTCACCAACAGCTTTAGTTTCGCCTTCAACCCCACAAAGGACACATATTTCACCAGCATGGAGTTGTGACACCTCGTCTGTGCTGTTATTAGTAATGTCTTCTGCAAACCAATTTATAAACATTTAAGCCACACATTTTTGACACAATTTTTTTATGTTGAAGAATGTTTTCTTTGTATAAATATTCATAGTTGCAGGTTCTTACCTCCCTTCGAATCTTGAAACGAATTTGTTCTCCTCATTATTGCCAAGTTAGCTTCCAAAATCAACTGGCCTTACTCGCAAGTCTCCTACGTACGTTTAGCAACAAAATTGGAATTCATAAACTTACAATTCATACACTTCAATACAACCACTTCAATACAATCACATGCAATATTGCTAGTAAACACAACCATGGAGTAAATACATAAGTGTGCGCCATTTGCTTGTGGATCAATGAGATGGCGAGAAAAATATGAAAATCACGTGATTCTTCTGAGATTCAAACACTTGACCGTGAGAAACAAGTGATATCTAGAATACATATAATGAGTTACGTTCACTGTCAGACTCGTATAGTTATTTCTGAATTGTATTCACAGGAGTAAATTGAATTTGAAGCATATGATACGTATGCGTATACGTATTTATACTGTTATATAAATAAATTATAAATGTATAATATAATAATATTTTACATATATAATATTAAATAATATAATGAATTGTATAAATTTATTTATATTATGTTGGAGACTTGCGAGTTGGGAGTAAGAACAGATGATTTTGGAGGCTAACTTGGCAACAATGGGGAGAACAAACGCCTCAAAATTCTGAGGGAAGAACTTCCAACTATGAATACTTATACAAAGAAAACGTATTTCTACAGAAAAACCTATTGTGCCGAAATGTGATTCTTAATTGTCCAACATTGTAAAAACATTTTTTCAATCACATTTTGGCGTGAATTAAAAATTTTTAAACTGATAAAATGTTTTCACTATTGTCCACATTGTTTAAAAATCTGAAGAAAGTATGTTATATAATGTTATGACACATATTTTGCGAAGAAACTGAGACAGTACTCTAACGTTATCACGTCGAAAATAAATTTCTTTTTTTCTATTTGAATGTCTCATCTAAGTTGATTGACAAAAATAACTTCAAATTCAACTATTCCCATGGTTAGGGCAACGTGAAACAAGCTAATGAGAGAACAATGTTTACTGCTTAAACAAATGTTAGTAAATAACATAAATCAGAATAAAAATTATTTACTGATGTATTTATTTATTTTATCTCTACGTATATAGATAAAATTTTACCGTTTTATGCTTTTTGAAGTACATCCCGTGGCAGAATTTTTAAGATGTCTCAAATAATGTGATGATATGATTTTTTTCAGCTCTGCTAGTACATTTATTTGAATTTGGTCCTGCTTTTAGTTCAGGAAGAATTTCTTCAGGAGCAACTATTAGGGACTGAGATTCTGTCTCCACCAATGACATAATGGCTCTAACTTTCTATGTAGCTTTGGAAAATTCTGCAGGTAGTTCACAACTTGTTTCTGCTGGAGCGAAAGCATCATTAGAAAGTATTTGAGGTCATATCCCTGAGTTACTAAATTCAGAAGAAGCATTTAGTGTTCTGGCTGCTCCTACAAATACTTCTTCAGAAAGTGAAGTAACTTCGTGGAGAGTCACCACTTTGCCTGGGTGATTTTGAAGCCAGTTCTTTACATTTTGTGAGTAAAAGGTACTGAGAAATAACCAAAAACTCACGAACACCAAAAACGAACAATTATAATTGTAATGTCTGTTTGAAATTAATGCAATTTATAAAAAACGTTTTCTCAAAATCTGCTCCAAATTTTTATTTATTTATTCACGTACAGAAAAAATATTCTTTAAAAAGTGAGATAGGTCTCACTTTTGTTGAAATTTCAATTGCCGAAAATTTAAAAGCTAGAAATAATGCGAGAAGGTATGCGCAGTTGAGCACCAATCGTTTTTTAAATTTTCTCCTCGAATCTATCAGAGTGTGGTAAAGAAATTTGTTATAGCCCATTTATGGCGAACTCTCCGTTCGAAAATTGAAAAAAATGCAAAATTACAATATTAACTGTACAAATTGTTTCCCTTAGATGAAAATGTATAAAAAAATAGATATTTAAAAATGATCTTGTACATTTTCTTGAAAAGTGGAATAGTTTTCACGAAATTTCTGCTTGAAATTAATGAAATTTATAAAAAGTCTTTAAAACGGCTCCAAATGCTTTCTTTAATATTTTTTCACGGATAGAGTAAAGAACGCTTGTAAATGGCGCAGGTCTGATTGTCCATCAACTCTCTGAATTTTCGAAATAATATGAGGAGGTATGTGCTGCTGGCGCGCCACTGGTTTCTCGTAGGGTTCCAACGGTAATCCTTCTTTTTAAGAACAAATAACGGAATGTATCAAGTAATGTAAATGTTGTTTTGAAAGAAAATTTTGAAATTATTTAGTGAGAATAAGACTGTCTTTCTTGATGTTATTTTAGAAAAGCCTAAAAAAAGGACATTCAAGACAATTTTAAAGTAATATAAATGTTACATAATAGGATTTTTTTCTATCGTGCTAACAAATTAATTTTTTCAGAAGTCAAAGTTGATATTTTCGTTTTATCTCGCAGGTAACACACATTTTATATCAGAGTTAATTTGTTTCCAGAACTTCTTAAGCTAAACTAACGACAAAAAAGTTGCATTCAAAATACTGTATTTAAAATTCAATGAAAGTTTAATAAAAGTTCAATACATCGTTGTCGAGTTACAATAGCCTTTTCCTCAATGTTTCCGACGTACCTATTATTGTCAAACGAAGATTTATCTTTGACAATCTTAAACAGTAACCCGCCCGTTGGACAATGCGCGATTCCATTTCTTTGTGATATTGTTATATTATTGGTTGATCTTTTAATCAGGGAATTCGGTGCACTTCGAACCATTAAAAGTATGTATAATTACGGAGAGTCTTTTGTTTGAAAATCTTTAACTGGCGATCATGGTCTTCCTCTGCCCTCGTTCCCAAAGCAGATAATCGATCCCCTCTCCTCGTTTACCTCCATCAGCTCTGTTTTTTTCTCTGTCGCTTTCCCTTCCTTCCTCCCTCCCCACCTCTCTCTCTGTCTCTCTCTCATACATTCCGGTCTCTCTCGCTCTCCCTTTTCTCTGGATCTCTGTCTTCATCCCACTATTCCTTTTCCTCTCGATCTCTGTCTTTCTCTCGCGCCGTCCCTGTCTCCCTCGCTCAACCCTGTGTTTCCCTGAGAGCACCGCAAAGGGTGGCGCGGGGCAGGAGGCTACTCCGCAAAGGCGGACGCGGGGGCGGCACCGGGAGCAGAAGGCTGGCTCGTTCTAATTGCAGACACCTGTCCGTCAGCAAGCGCCGCCCCTGCCCCGTCTCGCCACCCCTCCCCTCCCCCTCCCGAGACAGAAGGATTTCGATCGACACGCGTCGAAGTAGACCCAGATACTAGTCATCGCCCACGCCTCACCTCTTCTTGCCTCGCCTCGTATCGCATCGCCTCTTCACTCTTTTCTAAGGCCAGACAAACGGGGGGGGGACGTACTTCCCAATAGAAATACGATTTGCGAACTGATTTTTCAAATCCACAGATTGAACAATGTTTTCATTTAAACAAATGTGTACATCTATTTTTTACTTTGTTTACTAAGATCAAGTACGGGCCATTAAAAGTTTTTTTTATTTATTTTGTTTTCTGGGCGCATAAACTGGTATGGTTATTAGTCATGTCATGTATATCATTACGGAAGATGGTGGTGTTCTTCCTGCACTGAATAGTAGGATCCGGCGCTGACCAACACGTCGACTTACGGGGTCATCCAGGTATTTACCACGAGCGAGGCCCCGCTCCAACTGGACCAGCTCTAATTTTCCTCCTGATCTCCCAACATGTGTGCCAGTGTAGTGCGTGGAAGTGTATGAATGTAAGGGGTGAGGATATGTGAATGAAGTGATAGGAAATATCTCGTGCGCTTTACGTCCCGTTTGTTGCTGCTCCGGTATTCATCTAGTGTTGATGGAAGAAACCACAGAAAACTACCTATTAGAACAGCCGGCCACGAATTCTCCTCCGGACAGCCGCTGTACTCGACCTAGCTATGTACCTATTTTCGAAAATACTGCCACCGTTGGGACTCAAAGAGAGGATCTCCTGTTCAGAGGCACAGCAGTGACATCATTTGATGGCGTGAGCTACCTCAGAATTTGTACAAGTTAGAAGTAATGCGATAAAGTATGGGTTGTTTTAGCGGCACTGGTTTTTGTTTTTATCTACATATTCGTGTTCGATTTGGTTTAATGTAGAACACATGATATTTATTCTTAGGTTGTAAAATAAAATGTTATTTCTAAAACATATATTGCAACAAAAATTCTGAATCATGCTTAATAAGCTAGATTTGTCGATTTTCATGTTTATGTCAGCATATCATTTTGAAGCTAAATGCTTCGTTCTCCATTACATCATATATGGCTGAAGCTTTCAGTTGGAAAACACACATTATTGCTGAGTCGTTTACAATTCGCACAGTAATATTAAATTGCTTGTTTAGTCGATATATCCTTTGAATTTACAAATTCATACTCATTATGAAAATATTTGCACTAACGTTAATATCTTCGGAAGAGCAAAGTTGTTACGTTGGAAGGCCGAGTGATTTAATTTTTTAAATATTTACCTTGTTGGTAAAACACCTTGTTACGGAAATTCTAAAAAAATTGAGAAAATGAACTTTGAAGGCATAGTTATAGATAAAAAATGAAGATATGTGTAGAAAAAAAATTATGCCAAAGGTGTTTTGGATGATTTAATTTCAGAATAACACAAGTGATAATCCTCCATGTTGTACGATGAGAATAGATGACGATTTTTGACAGGTAACAACTTCGGATACAAAACCCTGAAGGTTATATTCTTCTTGATAGGAAATTACTCCCCAGTTCTGCATCCCACAGATTTAAAATGTAGAAAGTGAATGTTTTCGGATTATGACTTTAAAACAGATTACTGCAACACACGTCCCTAATGCCGTAAGGCACATTTCAGGGACTGGCCGTTCGAAGTTGATTTGTACTAGAAAAAAAAATACTTTTTACCTTTCAAATGTGTGGAGTTTTCGCACGCATTCAGCAAGTTTTGAATGTTTGAAGTCAAGTATTCAAGATTTGAAGCGGTATGAGAAATTTTTGAAAATAAAAACATTTGTTGATAGTGGACTGACATTATTTAAATTAAAAAAAACAAACAATTTTTGTGGTTATTTTATTCTTACCTACAATGCGTTTCGCTCGTAAAACACTTCCTGGTCTGAGGTTATTACCCCAATGTGATCAACAATATCAATATTTGAAAGCAAACCTTTTAAATCAACATTAGGGTTCGTTTTATAAAATCCTTAGCTTGATTCTTCCAGGCTTTAGTAATGAAAATGAGTAAATAGTGTCGATGAAATTCCAGCGTTTACTTCAACTTCATTTCCCATCATTAAAAAATTGTGAAATATATCTGAATGAAAGGTTAATTTCATTCTCCATTCTTATTTGCTAATCGACAAACTCTTCGCCCATCTCTCCTATCATATTCTGTAATCACAACCATGGATATGAACATGTTTATCGCCACTACTCGATATGTATGAAAGATATGTCGAAGTGTCATTTGACTGGCATGCATACTAAATATGTTGATTCGATTACATATTTCTGTACACGACCCTCTGAATGCATGCATTCACATAAATGCGTGCACCATGCCCGATAGATTAATCGATTTTTGAGTTAAATTCATCCGCGCCGTTCTATAGATAAATCGTTCATTTGACGCTACGTTTCGTAAATGGTTGAGGTTTTCAATCGCAAATCACACGTTCTTGCAGAGCGGTTTACATTTCACTGCGAGTAACATCGTTCCGGTCACACAGCTCCCGCATTCTCTGTGGCGCTTGAAAGCCCTTTCCCACAGGGACCGGGCCTGCCGCGTCGCGCTACGCCACAGAGCGCTGGCCGCACCGGGCGCCTCCCCCGTCCACCCCACCCACGCCCCCGTCCCCACACCGCTCTCGCTTCATCGTCGCCTATCGCCCGCCCGCAGGCTCGCGGGCGCCAACCGCCGCACAGGATACAATCAGCTCGTCGCCAGCCGCTGGCCCGCCAGGTCCCTCCTCTCGCCTCGCGCCGAACCTGGGTGGCCCGGTTTACAAAAATACCGCTCTAACGTTGTTGCATTACATTGCTTGCCCAGTCCCACTATCCAGTATACATTGTATTTGTACCAATAAATATCTAACATAATTCCGATGTGTATGTAGGATATATCGGTATTTCAGTATTTGAAGAGAGGTGCGACATAAACAGTTCCCAGATTTAGATCCAGCATGAGTCATGAGAGACTTGATATGATTACAGTAGTGAATGATCGAATATTGTATTGTTGTAGTGTACGAAGCTGGAATTGATTTCATTGAATGCCCTTTTATTTTGAAATGGGCATGCTTCGGTTGATTGATAATTCGCTGCATTGCAAAGTATAAAATATATCGGTATCAATGTGTTGAAGTGATCGATCAGGTGTTGAGATAAATATGACATTTCGTTGACATCCCTAGCCGTGCCATGCACCTTCGATCATTCATGTCCTACTTGACTCTTTAAACATTCCACTCCTTGTCCCCCGCCCGATTATTACCTCACTAGTATTCTAAGGCCGATGTTCCCAAGTCTCTTGCTGAATTGATTGATTGATTGATTGTTTAAGTGATTCCGGGCAAGTCAATTACCAAGATCATTAGTCCCGTACGTGTAGTGAATATTTTGCTCCTGAAGTGGTGGCGGACGCCGACCTACCGTCGGCTAGTGGGTTTTTTCATCAATCAGGTATCTCCCACCAGCGGGACACCGCCCCAGCCGGGACAAGCTCTAAGCTTCCAACCAGTCTCCCGGCATGTGTGATTGTGTAGAGCGTGGTAGTGTAAGTGTGTGCGTAATGGGAGAGGCATAGGGAAGAGGTAGGAAAGATCGCGCGCGGTCTGTGGCCCGTTAGGTAGGGTACTGCTCCGGCATTTGCCTGGTGTTGATCGGAGAAACCACGGAAAACTAACGATCAGAGCAGCGGGCCGCTTGAATTCTCCTCCAGGCAGAGACTGTATTCGACCTAGCTGACAAGCTAGTGTCGAAAATCCTGCCACCCTCGGGACTCCAACCTCGGACCTCTCGGTCAGGGGGGCTGCCCTGAGCCATTTCGGTCCTCTCTTGCTGAATAACTTGTAGCTTCCAAATATTATAGCCCGTCACTCTCCGCATATCTCTACGCGCTTCCTGTGCCCACATCCTGTACTCTAGCGATCTTCCTTTTCGTCCTGCTCCATCCGTTAGGCACTCTTGAACGACTATCCATTCCTCGCTGTATATCCGTCCACCGCCATCTTCTCTTAGCCATCCTCCAGCTCCCCCCATCGTACTTCCAATACCTTCTACTTGATCCAGACAGTGGATTCGTCCTTCGGCTTTCCACAGCTTGGAGTAACGATCCGCCATTCGGTGACCTGCGTGCCCCCATGGGAACGCATCACCATCCGCGAGATCACTCACTTGTCCGTTCGGCTAGCTGTCTCTCCTCGTCCCTTCGCCGTCATTTTCCCGCCACTCACCTGCCGCAGATAAACCGTGTTGACGCCCTCGCTCGCACCCTCAACGACTCGGATTCCCCTGCCAGCGTCAGTCGGCGCTCCCTTCCCGCCCGTCCCCCCCCCCGCCCGCCGGCCCACCCGCCCTGCGTCGGTAATTGCCGTTTGATTGATTCGGTGCGCGCCCCGCGCCCCGTATCGGCAGGCCGGAGTCTATTAGCGCAACACAACTTTTGTTTCAACTTCATTCGGGGACGGTTTGACTAATCGGGTGCTTGGAGAGCGGACGCTCGGCCAGGGGGCGGCGCGGGCCAGCCCGGCGCGCGCTTCGAGGGCCCCGAATCGATTCTCCCGCGCGCCCGGGGACCTCAGCGCGCGCCCGCGGGGCTGGCGGGTGAGAGTACACCACGTACCCGGAGCAGCCGGGGCGCTGGGACGCCAGCGCTTCCAAAGGCAGCGTTAAAAAAGTCAACGTGGCCTGTACTGCGGCCTACGTTAAATTTACTTTTTTAATGTTCATTTTACTCATGACATATTTAATGTATTTTCTTGAGATTTAATACTAAAAAGCCGTGTAATTAACGTACATTGTAACAGATTTGTACTATTTTCTTACAAAATAATTATTTACAACAAATTTAATGTATGTCAAAAAATGACTACGAATAAGTGTCCTTAGTTTAATATAATTTAACAAATTGTGCATTTAGTGTCGTTAATGTAATACAGTACATTTAATGTTTATATTAAAAACTACTGTATTAATTTCAGAATTAATGCTTGAGCAGACGCTCAGAAAGCGAAACATTGATAAAAAATGTAATTTTTCAGAAACAAGTGTTATAGTTGTGTAAATGAACAAAAACGACCAAAAAAACACATCGAACTATTAGGCAAAAAGCGCGAAAATACACACAAACATCATAATTTAGTACCGACAGTGCATACAACCTCTAAAACGAAACTTTCTGACAAATAAAAACAAAAAAGCAGCCCTATAATTTATTAAATCCATACTAATGTTCGTTTAAAACCTTACGTGCCAAACTCAGCAGCCATTTTGGCGGGTGCAGACATAAATGAATGCATATAAAAGTATGTACTGATGTAGGTTAGAGCATAAATTATATATCAATTTTTTAGAAAACCATAAGTATTTAGTGAAAATTAGTTACCGCAAATGTCAATGTTTTTATATTCATTCCCCTTAACGAGATGGAGAGGTTCGGGTATATCGCATTGTACTGATGTACTAGCGAGATCGCCTTTTCCTGGGGCGTCCAGAAGTGGGCGGGTGGGCGGTGCAGTATGCGCAACCTGCCAGAGAACTGGGCTAATTGGGGCCCCGAACGCGCAGGAAAAGACCATGTGATATGCATAACGGCCAAGAAATAGTTCCTCGCTCAATACGGAATGAAAAAAGATTTTTATTAAAAAATGGAAGACAGATCGTCTGAACCAGATGGGTGCAACCTTACGAGACAAATATTTACACGGTACAACCCCGGTAATCCAAACTAATTGGGAGAGTGTTCTGTTCGGAAATGTTCGGATTATGCGAAAATAATATACTGTACATATACTAATACATCCATAGGATTACCGGACAGTGCAACGTCGCGTGCGATGTAAGGAAATGGTAAGATAGCGTAGCGATCGCATCATCAAGCAGATTCAGTTCCTTATGGCAAAAGAAGATTACCGATTTTGCAAGTTTCTCAAAGTGAAAATTACTGCTACATAAACATGTGATATACACCGTAGTTACCAGTGCAATAAACGTTTCATTTTGACAGCTTCAATAATTATTTGTTCAGTTCTACATTAATTATAAAATCCTTTCTTCACACTACAAATAAGCATTTTATCTATTTTGTTTATTTTTTCTCTATCCCGAAGTTAGCTCGGATTATGCAAAATTTCATATTTGCAAGGTTAGAATTAGCAAGGTACTACTGTAATTCATTTCATGGAGGTTCTCAGCTACAATATACGATTTATCACATTGCCAGAATAAAAAAGGTTATGTACTTACAAATGTTTTACAAACGTTGAATTTTCTTCGTTTAAACTTGGTGGTGTAATTTGTAGAATAGCGTAATTACAGCTTTACCAATGTTTACACACACGCACATACGCACATGCACAGCAGCATCAAAAACAAAAAACAATAACAAACAACAATATTGTAATGGGACGGTCGCACATACCAGATGGCGACACGGAGTAAATATTTTATTTAATTAAGAATCGCGCCGCCGTTAAGAACAGCCGGAAATGCCGTTTCCTGCTATACCTGGGAGGGCCGCTTAGAGCGCCGAGGGAAAGGAGGAAATCACCTCCTTTGTGCAGCGCATCCCACGCCGGACGCACCCCTTGTGACGTATGGGGAAATACGCCACCCGCACCCCCAAACCGAGCAACGGAATTACCCGCGCCTAGTTCTCAGAATTTGCGTGACGGAAGTTACTTCGGGGAAAGAATTGCCGTGGGCGCAGCTTTGCCGCTGGCGCCGTGATAGGCGGAGGATCCACGGGTGGCACGACAACCAATTGCAATATACGATGCGGGGGAGGAATCACATGACACGCGAGCCTTCCTGAGGGACCGCCGAAAAATGAATCGATCACTTGCGTTGGAGGCGGCAGGGGGATCACTTGTGTCGGAGGTAGCGAGGAGGCCACTTGTTTCGGAGGCGGCAGGGGGAACACTTGTTTTTTGAGGCAGTAGCGAGAAGGCGACTTGTTTGTGAGGCATCCGCGAGAACACTGTTTTTTCCGAGGCGGCAGGGAGAGCAGTTGTTTTTGGGGAGGCACTTGTTACTTTGATTCGGATCCGGGACTATTCGTGCCTGGTCGCCCCGAAAGCCACGCCACCTCGCACACATGGCAGCCCGACTCGCGTGACGGAAGCCGAACGATGGGACAGGACACCACGTGTGAGTGCCTGACCGCAAGGGCCACGTGAGTACGAGCCGGGGCGTGAAAGACAATATCACGAAGCGACCCGTCATCGCCCGGGCGCGTTCCCGCCGCCGCCCGCGCTGAGCAACGTTGAGGTTGAACCGTCCGGTCGACGCACGCCGCTGGTCTAATCCGGGACTGAGGGCCGCCGCCGCGACCGCCGAGGGTCCGCCACAAAGGGACCTGGGGCAAGCACTGACCGTGACTGCCCGCCGCCAGACCTGCCGGGCGCTGGGATGCCCGAACGCCGCACCTGTAAGCTGGGTCACGACCGCCCGGGAGGGCGAAAACCACGGAGCTAAGATGAACTCTGTCCATGCCGGCCTTTTCTAGGTTAAGATTAATTATAAGTTAATCGTAAGTTTGTTAATGTCACTGGGCTTCACCCGCACCTTCACCCAAGTCTTTCTCTCCAGTAGTTAGGCAATCACGCATGCCTCCCTCTAGGGAGTCTGCCGACGAAGCAGCCGCTCAAAGCTGAATCGCCGAAGGAAATCAGGTAATCGGGTGAGTCGGTGGTTACAATATTTCCTGAACAATTCCAACAATGTTTCCTGAAAGACACAGTGCTCCTCAGTAACATAATGCTTTCCTCTAGAAGCAATATTCAATCACTGCACTGTCACGAACATACACTTAACTAAACTACCACATTATTTACATCGCAAACTTAAGCGTTGATGTAAGCATTCTCTATCAAATTCTAGACGGGTCTGAAACTTGAATTGGATTGCTGCTCGTTTTCCAACGTCCCCCAACGCCAGCGAACCCTTGTTAAGGTGGTTAGAGTGAGATATGTGTTATGTTTAACATGCCTTTTTTATTGTATTAATCGAAAGATGAGAGGTTCTTCTATATTCTGGTAGAAGTTGAATCGATTTCACCGTCCAGTTTTTGCGCAACGAGACCGTAAAGTTTGCTGTTTTAACATGGGCTCTTATGGTGACCTAACAAATCTGACCTGAAATTTTAAAATTGTGAGAAAATTAACTGTTGAACATGTTTTTAAAAACTTTTCTTTTGGTAGCTAGCATTTCAAAGAATCAACATGCGCAATTTGAAGGAAATCTACCGTTTCAAATTGGAAAATTGTGCAAAATTATAAGCCTAAATCAGTCCAAAGGGAGACGTTCGCGCGCTTTCTGGAGGGTCGGGACAGTGACGCGCATCTCGGCGGCATTGAGCGAAAACCGCTAAATTCACGGGACGAAATCGATAGCGCGGTGACTCACATCACTTCCGCGATTCGAACGTCCTACAAATCAAATACTAAAATTACTCGCGAACCGGAGTCACGTCCTGAGCTTACAGATGAGCAGAGAAGGACGCTGCGGGAGCTGCGCAGATATTCTAAGCTACACAGCCGCTACGGCGATCCCGCGGACGGAGCGCGGGCGCGAGCTCTCAGCAGAGAATTCCGTAAATCTCTACAAGACGAGAGAACCGCAAAATGGTCGCGTACGATCGAAGATTGCAATCTTCGTGAAAGAAACCTTTGGGGATTATCTAAGGCGCTGGGCCGCAAGGCGGGAGTAAACCGCCCGCTCCGCACCACTCCGACACCACAGCCGCCCGGTCACTCCGCTATGCAGCCGGAATACGTGTGGGAGGACGCCGCGAAAAGCGAACTCTTCGCGGAGACGCTTGAACGGCAGTTCCGCCCATTCGAGTCCGGCGGCTTCGGGGACCAGAGCACTGTTGCACGCTTACGCGACTACCTGACCGCTACGCCGAGCACCTCCGCGCGACGTGTGACGGGAAGGGAGCTCCGCGAAGCGCTGCGACAACTCAATACGCGCAAGGCATGCGGGCCGGACGGAATAACAGCCGCCCAGCTCCGCGCGCTCGGCGCAGACGGGGTGGAGTTCCTGCGGGAGCTCCTAAATGCGTGCCTAGCGCTAGGATACTACCCCAGAGCGTGGAAAATCGCGACAGTATCCATGATACCAAAGCCTAACAAGGACCAACTCCTGGCGAGCGGTTACAGACCAATTAGTCTCCTCTCGCTTCTTGCGAAAGCTTTCGAGCGCCTGATCCTGGAGCGCTTGCAACAGGAAATACGGCGTCTTAAGCTTCTTAGAGATGAGCAATTCGGATTTCGAATTGGTCTAAGTTCCGCGCAACAACTGACGCGGCTAAGTACCGAGATCGGTCTCTCTCTCGAAAGACGGCAGAACTTGCCAGTGGTTTTTCTAGACATGCGGTCGGCATTCGATTCTGTATGGCACGAGGGGGCGCTCGCGTGTCTTGCGGACATTGGAATCAGCGACTGCTACGTCAGACTAATCGCCAGCTTCTTGACAGATAGACGATTCAAGGTTCGCGTCAATGGCGTACATTCCTCCCCAAGGCGAGCCGGAGCCGGCGTGCCTCAGGGAAGCGTGCTCTCACCGACACTATTCGGCCTGTACGTCAACGACGCGCCGCTTCCGGTTGAAAAAAATACCGGCATTCAACATTGCGGGCTCCTAATGTTCGCGGATGATTTCGCTTACTATGCGAAATCGGCGGACAAAAGGAAATCGGTGAGATATCTGAATGATTGTCTCGCCGAGCTTCCCAAATGGCTAAGCCATAAAAAGCTTGCTCTCAACCCTGACAAGTGCGTAGCTGTCAACTTCACTCGACAGAGGGCCGACCCCGATGAAGTCCCCGAGCTTGTCCCCGACCCCGAGCTTGTTACGCACGCATCTACCGTGGCAAAAGACGGCGAAGTATCTTGGTGTGAAGCTTGACAGCGGCCTCCGCTGGCACGCCCACGCCAAGTACGTTAGCCAAAAAATAACTGCCCGAACCACCCTCCTACGCCCACTTCTTCGAGCCCCTGAACTTCATCCTGCCCTCAAACGCCGCCTATTCACCGCCTGCGTGCGGTCCATTTGGACGTATGCCTGCGAGGTATTCGCGGCGGCACCCCCCTCCACCCTCCGCCCGATTCGCACGGCGGAGAACCGCGCTGCGCGTCTCGCGGCGTACCCCCACCTCCCTCCTCCCATTCCCAATAGATACCCTAGAAACACCGACGTGTTTGGAGTTCTGGGTATAAAAAACCAATTCTTGCCGGAGCTCCAAAGGCGGGCAGTGACGGCGCTTAAAAGGGCTCTGGGTCCGAAGGCGCCGCGCATCCTGCGCGACACCGGCCGTGAGGCAAACAGTGACGCGCATCGGTCCCACCTCCGGAAAGGTCCGAAGCGCGTCGCCTTCTCATTCCGCGCGCTGCCTCACGACACGCTTGCCGCCTTGTGCGAGCAAGCGGAAGCAACCGAGCGTGAGGGGGAAGACCCGCCATCGGCCGAGGGACGCGCGGGGAACGCGACGCCGCGCCCCACCTGCCACGCCTCCAAATGGGCCCGAGCGCCACGGACACTTTGAGCCAAGTCAGTGCCGTGGCGAACAGTGAGCGTAGTTAGTGAGTGTAGTGAAGTTAAGTGTGAATGAATGGGAAGAATGAATGGTTATGTATATAATGAAAATAGTATGAATGATGTGTGAATGTTGAGAAAAAAGAAGAAAAAATATCTCGTCCGTGAAATAACAAGCTCTGTAGTATTATAGTATTGACAAAATCGATCTTAGTATAAGTTAAATGCCAAAGTGCAAATAAGTTAACTTAAGGACTAGTATGTAAAACTTAGCTGTAAGAAAAAGCTCCTCCTCTACCTGCTTAAGCCGCAAGGCAGCAGGTTAATGTATAAATTTAAAGTAAATAAATTCCCCTTCTCCACAGGGTTACTGTGGAGGGGACCAAAGAAAAAAAAAGGCATCTCGGCAACACCGCGCGCTCAACGCGCTTCATTCAAATCGAGGCACAAGACCCAAGAGTTCGTACATTCCACTGAATCATCTGGGAGTAATTAAAATATCACCACTGGTGGAGACCATTGCGTTTCATAGAAACCAGATATTCAGAAAACTGGAATTTTATGGATATAATGATTAGTGCGATCTGAATGAAAATCTTAATTCAATTAATATTCCCAATGAAACACATTGATTCTACTCCCTGAGACAATGGGTGATCTTGAGAGTCTATAGAATTTTTTAAACACTCAGAATAGTATTATTATTTTGTATTGTGCCGTACGTCAGTTTCTTGTTCCTGAACAATGATTATTTATTCAATTATTCTAAAATTATTATATTTTTTTTATTATGGAGATACACAGTGGATTGTCATTGTCTTTTGCACCACATATGCTTACACTGCTCAAAGCAACAATCTTTAGCATAGATCAGCACCTCACTCGGTATTGCTACTGAAAGGGCATTCAATTCAGAAAGAAATAGACTTTGTAGCGGCTAAAATGTGTTGTAATGATAAAATACTGTTTTGCTGGTGTTAATAAAATGCTGGGGTTAAATAAAAACATTTTATGAAACCATTCAATGTATGGTGAATGCAATGTATACAATGAATGGCAACCATTTAAAGAATAGGTGAATGCAGTGCTGGATTTCTTCGTAGCAAAATTAGACTTTGGACTCTCATCCTCGTGCCCGGTTTTTTAAAATAAATATTAAAAACTTCATCAAATGTTTTTATTTGAATAAGCATTTAATCAAATATTTTATTGAACAACAATGTTTGATTTTAAAAATAAATTGAATGGAATAATAAGAAAAAAACATGTATTTGTTAATGATAAATTTAAAAAGCAATTTCTACTTTGAAAACAATTTAATAATTTACATCTGTATTGGAACAATGATTTGTTCTATCATTAGTTTTTTAGGTTTATTCATTGTATGCGCACCGCGCGTCCGTGTCGTGCGAGCGCGTGCAGACGCGGTACTCACCTGGTACCCACCTCTCACACGGCGCCACGCACGATGATGAGCCAACAGCGTGGACCGTACTGTTGGCTATAGACGGGCACAGCACACACACATATCGGCCTCCGGTAGCTCAAACGGTGTAGCCAGAAGGCTACTAAAATAAAAGGGCTGGAGGACCACCTCGTACGAGGAAATGAGGGATCGGCCGAAATGAATAGCAAAACGGAATAGCTTAAATGTTAATTTATTTATATAGTGCCTTTTGGATTAATAAAATGTAAACTTACAATCTAAGAGAGGACATGAAAAACAAACCAATTACAAACCTACTATATACAAAACGCGTACCGGGACCGAGCGGTGAATTACAAAATGTATTACAGAAAACTAAATCTAAAACTTAATGAGTAATTTACAATGACAAATTATATTAATTGACACAAAGTGACTTAATCCAATAAATGATCCTTAATGATGAGAAACAGTTCAATCCGATTAATGTTGATTAATGCCGATTAATGTTCCATTGCATGATATGAAGCTGACCTGAAGCTTGGCTCGGTAAGAGGCAGAACAGGTACCTACTATTTGAAGGCGCTGAGCTCGTCCCATTTCTCGCTGCGCGGAGGTCGCCGAACACGTACAGTGCGCCTCTGAGCGAATGCTGCAAGCCCCCGGACGCGATGACCAGGCAATGCGCGCTGTCGTGGTCCAGTTTATGAGATGTGGACAGCCACAACCCTGAATGAATGCCGAGATGGGCAGCCCTGGTGTCGACCATCGGCTATGCGGACCTCCGTCAAGCTGCAACCCCCACTTGTTCAAACTTCAAAATTAACTAGCCTATAATTTTGTACTAATTATGTACTAATTTTCTACCACAATTAAAAATTTTGTACTCGACTATAAACAATAAAAAAACTGCATCCAAAAGTGGGGGTGCTAGCTTGACGTTAAGTTAGCACCCCCACTTCTCACAAATTCAAAATCAACTAGCCTAACATTATCTACTAATTATGTACTAATTTTCTACCACAATTAAAAATTTTGTACTCAACTATAAACAATTAAAAACCGGGTGCCAATGAAGCACTTTTCACTCTTATTTTCTGATTTTTTAAAACATATTTAGAGTGAAAGTTTAAAGTTGAAATTAATAATGCAGATTAACATCATAGTGAACTTTTACATGTAATAATTCCAACATTTTATATAGTCCCGCAACTGAGATATTACAGTCTAAAAACACGAAAAAATTGCGAGCGCTCTAAACAAAAGTGTCCGCCACTGCATCCCCCTTCGCAGAAATTCCAATTTAACTAGTCTATATTCTTCTAACATGTATGTACTAATACTACAACAAAATAAATAATTTCGTACTCAACTATAAACAACTGAAAAACCGGTGCCAATAAAGCACTTTTCGCGTGAATTTCACGAGTTTTTAAAACACATTTTAAGTCAAATTTCAAAGTTGAAATTCACAACGCACTTTAACAATATAGTGAACTTTTACATATAATAATTTCAAAATTTTATCTAGTCCCGCAACTGAGATATTACAGTCTAAAAACACGAAAAAATTGCGAGCGGCTCTAAACAAAAGTGTCCGCCATTGCATCCCCCTTCGCAGAAATTCCAATTTAACTAGTCTATTTTCTTCTAACATATATGTACTAATACTGCAACAAAATAAATAATTTCGTGCTCAACTATAAACAATTAAAAAACGGGTGCAATTGAATCACTTTATGCGTTAATTTCTGATTTTTTTAAACTCGTTTTCAGTCAAAATTCAATTTTGAAATTTAGACTGCACTTTGAGACTATGGTTGTGTTTTAGGTATAATAATTTAATAATATTTTTTTAATTATAAATAAAAAATTGCAATTTTTCATTTTATAATGAGTGAAATCTCAAATAGATATGCTATGAACACCTGTTATTTAACCTAAAGATCTGCAATGTCATATGTTTATGGTTAACAAAAAGTATGGATGCAACTTTATTTGTTCTTCGGCAATTACGCTAATATAATAGAAAATTCTCCCTTCACTTTCAATACATTTTGCCTCAAATATTTTATGTATAAATACTGTCAAGGTCGACAATTATTCCTTTGATTTATAGGACTGTGGTAACCATATCCAGTGCTGTTTTGTTTAAAAATCTACGTCAACTATAATGTCAATTTTAAAGCAAAGTATTAGTAAAGCAGAGTATTAATAGCGGGCTCCTGGCAACCCAGTCGCTGCTATGATCAGCCCGGCTACTTCCTATGCTAAAGAGAAATTATAATATTCTGATTGCTATTCGGGAAAAGTGTGTCATTGTTCCTTCAAAAACGATTTTCCTTTTCCCAGGTACACAAATGGAATAACAAGTAAAAGCATGTAATATTAGTAGGCTTCTTCCTGCAATTCAGTCACTGCAATCATCGGTTGGGCTACTTCCTATAAAGAAAAAAAATGATATTGTTAATACTATTTTTTGTAAGTGTGTTCTCGTTGCCAAAGATATATTTTCTTTTGACAAGGCACAGAAATGGAATTACAAGCCAAAGCGTGATTTAATAGGCGGCTCTTTGCAATGCAGTCGATGCAAGGATCTGTCGGGCTACTTCCTATGAAGGAAAAATAATGATATTGTGAATACTAGTCGTTAAAAATGTGTTTTTGATTGCTTAAAAAAGGAATTTAATTTGTCCAGGCACAGAAATAAATTTACAAGCCGAATCGTGTGTACGTATGTGTTTGTACTCATGGCGGACGGTACAATGATAGTTCAGGCCGATTTGTGAGCTGAAGGAAAAATATTATATTGTCAATAATGTATTGGGAAAGTGTTCCTGATATTCGTACATACTTGGTTTGGCCTTGCCCTGTGTGTTTTTAGGTGTTCCCTGTTCTGCAAGTGCAGGAGTGACGTTCGGGTACCTGCTTCGCTACAGTAAGGATTTTGATACTATTGTTAATATTAGGTAAATATGAGCCATTTATTGTTTACATCCAAATTTTGTATTCACATCCATTTGTGTAGGGGCCGAAATGGATGTGCATACAAATTTTGTGCATTTCGGTCCCTACAGAAATGGATGTACAAAATGAAAGCTTTTTTGCTACGATGTAAAGGAGCTGCGCATTTGTATTTGTGTGCAACTTCAATTATTACTTCCCCATACCATATAGGATTTATTATTATTAATTATTTTTTGTATTAACCTGTCCTTCACGATAATACAATTTTATTACATGGAAATTACTGTTCTAGTAAAATTGTATCTAAGCCAGTCACTCTGGCAGTTTGAAGTGATTGCATGAAGTCAATACTGTCTCTCTATTATATGTAGAGTTGTTTAAATGCGTCTACAGGACTTCATATTTTTTAACTACTGTTCAAGCTATACTCTTGTATCCAACAGAATAATTAATAAATGAGTTTTGTAAGTATTTTCAAGTTTATTACGTCTGCAGTCCGATTTATTATTTTCTTTTGAACTCCAGGCAATTTTATAATCCTACGATGATACGATTCTTAAGATGTGTGTCAAGCAGGCACAACCCATACAAGCACAATCACATCAAACCAATTGGAGAATTTAGTGCCCACTTTTCCTCCAAAATTAAATATATTTTTCGTTTAGCTCACCTAATATGCTCATTATTTTCATGAAAAATTGTTGGTTATCACTATGCTTATGGCATGCGTGCAATTAAAACTTTACCGTGTAATAAAAAATCCAGAACAGCCAGTGAGAACTCAGAGACCTTTTTGAAATCGTATCCAATATTTTTAATTTCATTATGTTCTTCCCACTTTTTATTATACGTGCTAGTATGACTGGCATGGTAGAAAAACCCTCATGCCGCTATGATAACTTTTCTCAATAGAAGACATATACTGTAACAGTGATAAATGTAATTTTGGGGAAATAAATTAGTACGTGCGTACTAAGTTCTCCAATTGTACTGTAGTTACAAGTAGTACTGACATAATGCTCAGACGGTATAGACGGAGGGACAGATGGATTGCTGTTTGCTACTTGTAGCCTAGATGAAATTTGCAACTCGCGTGATTTACATATTCCATTATTCACTTAAAAGACACCCAGACGACACGAGTAGGCGGTACCGTCCACACGGCTCCGTCTGATGAGAGGAAGATCCTGTCAGCTCACAAATATTTGTGATCTGTTTTTCTCCAATCTGGGCGGCTAGTGGCCTGCGGACGAGATCGGAGGCGGGCGGCTCTTTTATGACACTACCTGGAACGTTCTCCCAAGCTCTCTCAAACAATATTGTTTCAATGAATTTGGAGAGTTAAACCACTATTGTTAACTTTCTGATCCTCTTAAAGTACTGTAAATAAAGAATACAGTAAATCGTAAGCAATCGTAACGTCTGTTCAATGAAAATAGTTCTATAATTAGTTCTTTCCTTGAGCAGTTCTGAAATAACTACAAATGACAGTATCGCTACGACTTCAGACGGCGCGGCGGGGAGAAGAACAAATAAGGGCGAACAAAATGTCCGTAAAGTTAGCATACCCACTTATCACAAAATTGAAAAACAGTACCCCAGAATTTTGTTCTAATTAAGGACTAATTTATACCCAAATTTAAACATGATCTACCGATGCACAACATCATAATATTCAACACTAAAGGTGGGTACTGTAACTTAATGTTAAGTTAGCATACCCACACAAGAAAAATGCATGAAACGAAAATCTATATACGCCAAAATCCTGTTCTAATTAAGAACTATTTGAAACCGAAATTTAAACATTTTGAACCGATGTAGAACATCTAAACATAATTTTTAACTTACATTCGCTAGAAAGCCCTTTGACGCGTCGTTTATTTTCGTGAGGGATACATACGCTGCACCTCTTCGACTTTTGGGGCAAAGGTGGCAGAGTTTAATTACCAATTTATTGCCTAACTGACTGTATGGAAGAAATGTATGGCCCTCTGGCTGGGAATCTAAAATTATTTTGCAAATATTATTGTAATTTCTGTTAAAGTTTTTTGCAAAAAGTTTTGCTGATTGTCAAAGACGGCGCCAACAATTTTGTTTAAATTTTGATCTCCGATATAGTATGTAATAATTAAGAGAATGGTGCAATCTGCAATAAAGTATATAATGCTTAAGAGAATGTTGTAGATCTCACGTTATTTGAAAATGCTAATTTGTATGAATTTTTTAATGAAATGTGTTTATCAAAAATAAAGCTTTAATTAATATCATGTCCTATTTTATGAAAATATGAGTGTTTTGAAAAAAAATGCTTCAAACATAGGCAGCGTTTTTTTTCCTATAAACAATTGTTTCTTAAAAACTGCCCAAAATGTTTTGATTCAATTTGGACCTAGGTAGCATAAAAACGCTTAAGAAAATATCATGTTCGTTGTCACAAGTCACATGTTCGTTGAAATGCTTTAGTTTTCAATAACCGGCTCCAAATTTTTTCTTTAATTTTTCGTAGGGAGAGTGCTAAATGTACTCTACCAGACGACATAAACGCCATATTGGTCTATTCTTTTGTTTTTTGAAAAATTAGCATGGCAGCTGGCAAGATTATGTGGTAAGTCCGAGTAGCTAGCCGAGAGCAAAGGAAATATAAAATTAATACGGGAAAGTCTGTGCCATTCGTTGGCAACACTAGTTAATTTCTCGTTACCACTTACGCAGTAGAGAGTATGTTATGCTATGCGAAAAAACGTCGAACTTCCGGCAGAAATCCCTTATTACAGGACCCTGGTAACAAAAAATTTGAAAAATCCAGTTGAGAAATGTAGGGGGGGGGGAAATCATCTTAACACGTAGTGTAGCCAAAATCCATGTTTGTGAGTCCTTGATAGCAAAAACTCGATTGACGGCAAATCGCATGTCTGCCCGTCTGTCTGTGAACAACGCTAGCGGTTTAACCCTTCAACCGATTTTCTCCAAAATTCATATTCCCCAATCTATGTAGCTTTTGTCTCGGAGTCTTAAATTTAAAAGTGGTAGTTTGATTTCGGGAAGTAACTTAGCCCTTGGGGTATTTTCAAAATTTTCCAAAAAATGGCTCCATTGTTGTTTTTACAATTTCTCGCTGCTGTCATTCTGTGTTGAACGATTTTCCGATGCGAAGGCAGCCCGCGCGCCAAATGCCACCCACGCAGTTCACAAAAAGACTTGGGGGCGTTGTGTTGTAAAACCCAGACACGCCCCTTGCCATTCCCTTGCTCCCTTCGTCCCGCCCGCCGTGCCGAGCCAGCCGGCCCGCCAGTCGTCGGTGCCGCTGCCCCCGCCGCAACCACAGGCGGGCCGCCGCCGTCCCAGAAGGAGCCCAGGGTCCCAGGATGTCGCGGCCAGGGTGGCAAAATCTCTCCCACCTCCAGGTCGCTGACCGCACCCCCACACGCAGCGGAGAGCCGCCCTGGTCCCCGGCAGCCAACGCGGGCGGCCCCCACCCCTCGTAACAAAAGCGGCGAGATCACAGAAGGTGGCAAACCGTCCCTGTCAACAACCGCCGACGGACGCGCCCGCTCACGCTCACATTCAGTCAGTTGTGCCCTCAAGAGGAGTTTATCAAAAACGCCTTATTTAAGACATAAAAAAAGTTGAAAAAATGGCCAAATTTGACGCGCCGTAGATTCTAAACGATTAGATGCAGCCGTGAGATTTGCACACGAAATTATAAGTACAATATTCTTTGATTTGAACATGATACGAAATCTCTAAGTACTAAGGAACATGTTCAATATCAAAAAGTTTACATTAAATATTTCATGCAAATCACCTTCGTTTCGAACGATTTCGAGAATTCCGGAAAAATGGAGCATCTGATGGGAAAATTATTATCACCAGTGTATTCTCCATTATATTTCGTACTAGGACTCTGCTTTCTGGAAAAATCTGGCGAATGTTGAAATTCGCAAAATTTGACAGGTCACGGGTCGTTAAATCTTTACATCTTTCTAGACAAAAATAACTGCCCATATCTCAAAAACTATGCACAATATTTCAACTTTTGTGCTTTAAATTCGTTCAAAATTTCATAGTGTTTCAGAAAATGCCGTTATTTCCCACATTCGGACGTAAAATATACCCTCTAGAGGAGTTTATAAAATAAAACGTCGTTTGAAGAGATATTAAAAATGTTGAATATTATATGTTGAATTTGAAATGTTGAATTATATTTAGATGTTCTGCATCGTTTTCAAAATGTTTAAATTTCGGTATCAAATAGTTCTTAATTATAACACGATTTTGGTGTATATAGATTTTTGTTTCATGCATTTTTCTTGTGTGGGTATACTAACTTAACATTAAGTTAGCGTACCCACTTTTAGTGTTGAATATTATAATGTTGTGCATCGGGAGAAAATTTTTTAATTTGGGTATAAATTAGTTCTTAATTAGAACAAAATTCTGGAATACTGTTTTTCAATTTTGTGATAAGTGGGTATGCTAATTTTACGGACATGCGAACAAACTGTCGATAGAGTTTGCTTCCCTTTTTACTTTCCCGTATACATACGTATATATGGAGTAATATACGTAGTATAGGAGTAGCTATGTAATACGGCGCGACAAAAAGGTGGACTTTCGACAGATAAAAAATTCATTGCCGGGCTATAATAACGAAAAAATGGATAAATCCAGTTGCTAAATTAAGAAAAAAATTCTCTAATATGTGGTGTAGCCAGAATCAAAACGGGTTCTTGATATCGAAAAACCCAATTGACGGCACAACGACCGTCTGTCCCTCCCACAGTCTGTCCTTCTGTGAACATCACTATCGGCTAAAGTACACGTAGGGTTTTTTCCAAATTGAAGAAACCCCTCTCCACATGGCTCGATTCGAAACTTTGAGATTTTGAAAAATATTCTTTAAAATTTGGGGGTACATTACATAAAGCCTTTTCATAATTTTCTCAAAAACAGATTCATTTTCGCCTTTAAAATTCTAGTAAGCATAGAGTAAAATACTCTTATAAAGGTGGCATAGGTAAAATTTTCACGGTTAACTCTGAATTTTCGAAAATTGCAAAACTTTGAATTCTTTTCGGCGTCTTCCTACGACTACAAAATTTAAGATAGAGGTTTATCTTTCAAATAAAATTTGTTTTCCATAACGAGTTCTTTCATTAAGGTCTTGTAATTTTTTAAAAACACGTTTTAGTAGTTTTCGCGCAGTATTGCAGACAATATAATATTTTTCCTTCAGCTCATAAATTGGCCTGAACTATCATTGTAGCGTCCGCCGTGAGTACAAACACATACGTATACACGTTTCGACTTGTAAATCTATTTCTGTGCCTGGACAAATTAAATTCCTTTTTTAAGCAATCAAAAACACATTTTTAACGACTAGTATTCAAAATATCATAATTTTTTCTTCATAGGAGGTAGCTCGACAGATCCTTGCATCGACTGCATTGCAAAGAGCCGCCTATTAAATCACGCTTTGGCTTGTAATTCCATTTCTGTGCCTTGTCAAAAGAAAATATATCTTTGGCAACGAGAACACACTTACAAAATATAGTATTAACAATATCATTTTTTTTCTTTATAGGAAGTAGCCCGACCGATAATTGCAGTGACTGAATAGCAGGAAGAAGCCCACTAATACTACATGCTTTTACTTGTTATTCCATTTGTGTACCTGGGAAAAGGAAAATCGTTTTTGAAGGAACAATGACACACTTTTCCTGAGCAATCAGAATATTATAATTTCTCTTTAGCATAGGAAGTAGCCGGGCTGATCATAGCAGCGACTGGGTTGCCAGGAGTCCGCTATTAATACTCTGCTTTACTAATACTTTGCTTTAAAATTGACATTATAGTTGACGTAGATTTTTAAACAAAACAGCACTGGATATGGTTACCACAGTCCTATAAATCAAAGGAATAATTGTCGACCTTGACAGTATTTATACATAAAATATTTGAGGCAAAATGTATTGAAAGTGAAGGGAGAATTTTCTATTATATTAGCGTAATTGCCGAAGAACAAATAAAGTTGCACCCATACTTTTTGTTAACCATAAACATATGACATTGCAGATCTTTAGGTTAAATAACAGGTGTTCATAGCATATCTATTTGAGATTTCACTCATTATAAAATGAAAAATTGCAATTTTTTATTTATAATTAAAAAAATATTATTAAATTATTATACCTAAAACACAACCAGAGTCTCAAAGTGCAGTCTAAATTTCAAAATTGAATTTTGACTGAAAACGAGTTTAAAAAAATCAGAAATTAACGCATAAAGTGATTCAATTGCACCCGTTTTTTAATTGTTTATAATTGAGCACGAAATTATTTATTTTGTTGCAGTATTAGTACATATATGTTAGAAGAATATAGACTAGTTAAATTGGAATTTCTGCGAAGGGGGATGCAATGGCGGACACTTTTGTTTAGAGCCGCTCGCAATTTTTTCGTGTTTTTAGACTGTAATATCTCAGTTGCGGGACTAGATAAAATTTTGAAATTATTATATGTAAAAGTTCACTATATTGTTAAAGTGCGTTGTGAATTTCAACTTTGAAATTTGACTTAAAATGTGTTTTAAAAACTCGTGAAATTCACGCGAAAAGTGCTTTATTGGCACCGGTTTTTCAATTGTTTATAGTTGAGTACGAAATTATTTATTTTGTTGTAGTATTAGTACATACATGTTAGAAGAATATAGACTAGTTAAATTGGAATTTCTGCGAAGGGGGATGCAGTGGCGGACACTTTTGTTTAGAGCGCTCGCAATTTTTTCGTGTTTTTAGACTGTAATATCTCAGTTGCGGGACTAGATAAAATGTTGGAATTATTACATGTAAAAGTTCACTATGATGTTAATCTGCATTATTAATTTCAACTTTAAATTTCACTCTAAATATGTTTTAAAAAATCAGAAAATAAGAGTGAAAAGTGCTTCATTGGCACCCGGTTTTTAATTGTTTATAGTTGAGTACAAAATTTTTAATTGTGGTAGAAAATTAGTACATAATTAGTAGATAATGTTAGGCTAGTTGATTTTGAATTTGTGAGAAGTGGGGGTGCTAACTTAACGTCAAGCTAGCACCCCCACTTTTGGATGCGGTTTTTTTATTGTTTATAGTCGAGTACAAAATTTTTAATTGTGGTAGAAAATTAGTACATAATTAGTACAAAATTATAGGCTAGTTAATTTTGAATTTCGAACAAGTGGGGGTTGCAGCTTGACGGAGGTGCTATGCGGGCAGTCTGAGGCCCTGAATGATGTGCCATGTGTCAGGAGCGGAGCAGACGTGACAAGACGCGTGCTCACGTGCCTCGCCCTCACATGTTTAACTATCTCTCAAATGAATGTCTATGAATGTCTCTGCCCGGGCGCGGTTGTGCGTCCGAATATATAGAACCCCGCCCCTCCCTGGAGCGGGGGTGGCTACCACGAGGCGTGGCGTGGGGGGGGGGGTGCTCTGGGCCGCCGTGGGAAAAAGGCTGCCGAAACCTCAGAGACCACCAGCGGGGCCGCGCGGTGCACTTACGGCCGAGCCGCTGGCTGGGGGTGGTCGCAATTCGCGGAAGGCGCAAATGGGTGTCATAAACCGCACATGCCGACAAGGACGCGGCGTCGTGCCGGAGGGTGGCAAAGCCGGCGGTGCGGTGACAAAGAGACGGATTTGCGCCTTCGCTGCCCCGGCGGCCGAGCGGTGAGGGGAGGGGGCGGCGCAGGTGGTTGCAAACCACGTGCGTGCGTAAACATTCATAATTCGTTTTAAAGATTTTTTTTGAAGGACTGCCCTGTATAGTTTTGTGCTTGAAGGTCTATAGTATTTAAATCCGCTTCGGCAAATTTAATAATTGCATTTGTAATTAATAATTACATTTTATTGAAATTGTAAGAGGAATTATATATTCAGCTTTAGTACTTTCAACATTTTAATAGAAACTCCTTTTTTCTTCAGCACTATATTTTATCTAATTGTTTGCATTTCCTGAACAATAATAATGCATTTTGAATGGTTCTCATATCTTATTTTTAAAACATTAAAACCATTTTTCATTTTGACTGCAACATCAAGACAAACGATTACAAAAGACTATGCCACTTAGAAATCTCTTTTGAAGATTTTATCTCCAACAATGGTATAATTTTATTATTGAAGGTCTCAATAATACAGCTCTCAGGATTATCTGATGCAATATATTTTATCAGCTTTAATTTGATAAGTACTTTACACAATAATTAGCATCTAAAGCAATATCATAACATGATATAAAATTATACTGAAAACCAGCAAATAGTTTCTATGAATTATATAACCGCACCGCTGGAAAAAAATACGGCACATCGTAATTGCAAAAATAGTTCTAAAATTTCAATCAAAACTATTAAAACCTTAAAAATTGATCATGAAGTTTAATTAACTAAGCAAAAATAAAGTAGGGGAATAACAAAAAAATATTGTGATAAGAAGAATAATAAGGAGCAGTAGGGGTCAATGTTTACGATTTCTGTCAAGTTAAATATAAAGCTTTATACAATGTTGGAGAGAACCAAACTTTTGATCTTGTTGTTAAGTGATTGAATAATCTAAGGTTTGTCCTACCATTGGTTCAGGTAATTCAAGAAATAAAAATTAGAGAGAAACAAATATTGAAAACGTATTTGAAAAAATTTTATTGCCTCACTGTTCTTGTGATATTGGGTAAATTCCGTTATCTCGCAAATTCCGCTTTGGAAATAACCCTTCCGCCAATTCGCTCAGATGGTAATATTTCCCGCGTGTCAACCAGGCAACGAACAGTATTCAAAATGAATCAAAGCAGCGAAACTTTAAAGAAGCATGTGCCCTGAGCAGTCATGCCAATCTCAAGGACATTACGGCGTTGCCCAATTTATTGAAGACTTTTCGCCTCACTCAAACATTGAAATTTTTTCCATTATTAGCAATTACTGCGCAAATATTTAGAGATATGTGTCTATAACGTTACATTTTATTATTTTGCTCTTATTAATTGTGTAATAGTGCTTTTTATATGTTCAATCTTATGCTTCAATTTTTCATTCCGTGGCCACGCGATCTGTTGGTACTAGTTAAGAAACTAGTCAACGGTAGCTCTTTATGTGGTATGAAAATATTTTCTTTTACATCTATTAAACTAAATTAATTCGAAAAATTAAAGAAAACTCAGCATAAAAGTCCCTATTTGGTTTATCTATGTCCCACAATACCTACTTGTCTTGCAAATAATTATTTTTGAACGTAATATGGACTCTCTATCTACTAGGGAATATCTCGCTCTAACCACCTTAATTTACATTTTACTGAGCGATCGCCTAAGTAAACATGCCTATCTCAACACAACGTCAGATTTTCTCGAGTGTTCTCAATTCTCTGAAGAAATATGGAAGTCTAAATTCAACTTCATTTCCGAAGTCTGTGTAAATATTATTTTTCGTTCGACACCCTCGGGCCGCAGAAAATACACAAGAGGGGCCGCCAATAAGGCACATATGGTCTAGTGTTAGATTCCTTGCATATATACTAGACATGTTCGGCTATCACATTAAGTAACGTTCCGTTTGCTTTCTGCAATTTGATATGTGTAATAAAAGTAATTATTGCATTGTACTGAACTAAAAATAAGAACAGAACGATCAATGATAAATTTGTTCTATCATAAGTTTGAATTACCAGAATTTGTTTCTGCTATTTCATTTCGAGTACATCACAGCAATGGTGCTATGTATTTTAGCCTCTACGTGTAAAATATCCAATTCGCAACTTTTACGTCCTGGGTTAATACAAGTTTCTTTCGAAAGCCTCATCAATGAGTTACAGATATTAATGAAATTCTTTATTAATATAATTTGCATTATGCAAATTTTGAATCAACAACACATTAAATATATATTTGATCATTCCTCTCTGTAAGATTCACCATCGTAAAAAAGTGAGCTGGACTTATGCTCCAGAAGATCACGCCCTAATACTACGTAAAGAACGTCGTGTTAGAGATTGATCCTTTAAGAAGGAAAGAAAGAAAAATAGATCCTACAAGACTCATCGACGCGCTTCGAAATCGGTCTCTTTCCCTCTTTCTCCCTCTTTTTTTCTCTCTCTCTCGCGTGTCCCCGATAACGAGGCGAGAGGGAGGATTTCGTGAAAAATTGATTTTAAGATACGATGTCCGCCCCTTGTGTTTGAGAAGTAAATTGAGATAAATGATTATGTTCGACGCGCTGAAAGCAGCAGAATTCGTATTCATTTCGAAGCCGTTGTCCGCGCCGCAGGCCGTCTCTGCCAAACCGCGATGTATGATCGCGCGCTCGCGCTGCAGCCGGCGGCATCCGTTCTCATTAGTGCGTCCGAGATTCGTCATCTCTTGCCCCCGGTTATATCTCTGTCGATTTGGCCGCTTTTACGGTGGTTGCGGATAGCCAAACCCTCCGCTGCCGTTCATACCGAGACTGGAGACCAAGTCACAATACACCCGTTAACATTGCGTAGTTGGTTTGTTAGCCAGCGCCCACCCTTGGCATGTTAGCCATTTGGTGACGCGCCGACCAGTATAGACGTGCAGACTTTTCCTTCAGCGTGTGGGGATCCGCACGCCCACAATGGTCAAGTGCGTAGGTAGCGAATCACTGTTGCTCATTTAACGTTACCCAGGGGGCACGTGTGGTACACCACGGACGCGAGCAACTTTGTTCCCGCCGTGAGTTGTTTTTATTATTATTATTATTATTATTATTATTATTATTATTATTATTATTATTATTATTATTATTATTATTATTATTAAGGGAGGTGATAGGATATTGGTGAAAGGTGATTGTGGACTTTTTGTACTATCTCGGCATTCGCCTTATGACTGAGGGAAACCACGAAAACCCAGATCGGGAATTAAACCGGGACCTCCCGATTGCGAAGTCAGCGCGCTACGCAGTGAGTCACTTCTCTCGGTTTAACACAGCGTAGTGGCTCTGTGAGTATGCAACTACTTTTTTCTACTTTTATTTACCATATATTAATGCAAATTTTCCTCACTACGCGAGGTAAAATAATAGACATTCAGTATCAATACCTTCAAAATACGCGGCGAGTGTATATGTTACATCTAATGTCTTAATTTGGCTAACTCACGAATTAGTCTGTTAATCTTATATTATCCAAATTGTGTGGAAGTAGAAAAGGCTTCGACGCATGCTTCGGATTTCAACCGGATTCATTAGCTGACTCGGAGTGGAGAGGGTGGGTGAAGTACGTTACGGTGGAAGAATAGCAGACAGTATGTAATAAACACGGATCACACTGCTAGTGAGAAGTTTCTAAGGCTAGGGACTAGTGACAGATAAGGTAAGTATTTTCAATTTCCACTGTATCGGTCGAAAAGTTCTATTTACAAAACAACACCAAATATAACGTAATCTAACCTCACTATTTAGGTCAGTAAGGCTTCCCAGCATATTTATGAGTTGGCAACGAAGCTCTTGCATTCGGCTTTTGCAATTTATATAAAAGATCCTTGATTCTGTATACTCCATAATTTTAAATTGCAATGGGTACAATTGCATATGATGATGAGAAAAGTAAATAATATTTTTAAAAACTTGTGTTCCGTGACTAGTTTACCATATTATAGATATAATCACGAGAAGAAGGCGTGATACGCATGCAGCTCAATGTCAGCCGTTGCATTTGACTTCAGTTCTTAAGAAGGTATATCCATTTTTTCATAGTAATAGTCAGGAT
Organism: Gryllus longicercus; assembly: GCA_038098605.1. Lineage (NCBI taxonomy): Eukaryota > Metazoa > Arthropoda > Insecta > Orthoptera > Gryllidae > Gryllus > Gryllus longicercus. The sequence goes on along the minus strand of JAZDUA010000120.1, from coordinate 1,347,394 downwards.
ATTTGGACAAAGTGTTTTACGAACGTTACGTTTTTGTAAACCATTGAGAGTTACCCACCAATTGAAAACCCCTTAATAAATGTGGCATTACAAATATTCCCCGTCTTTGCTAACATTCGTGACGCCATTTTGAAGTTAATATCTTAGGAGTGTTTCTTCTCTTGACTGCTATCATCTGTTATGTCATACAAAAGAAGGTAAGATAAAATGAAAACGCAAATTGAAATTAAAACGCAAATTGAAATTAAAATGCAAATTAAATGTCAAAATATTTTGTGAAAATTGGTGAAAATTGTCTCTTTATTTTTATTGCGAAAAAAATATTTTTACTCGACTCTCAAAAACATGAACTTAAAAATCATGAAAGTAATCAGCAGAGATCCTTATGTATTAAAGCTATGGGGTTACTAACAGTTGTTTCGATTCCGGTAAAAGTAGCGACTGTGCCAAACGTTTGATCCCCACTCAAAAACAAAACCATTTTTTCTGAATACGAAATAATAACTTCGTAAAAGTGCAAATATCCTGAAGAAGTTGCCAGAGGTTAAAAATAGAATGTTGTTACCGGGTTATGACGAACATTATTCCCAAATTGTGAAATATAACTCAATTTAATAGTGTGGGGAATGTTAGTTGTAACATTCATCACTTAAAAGTGTCATATGAGTCCAATATTATTTTCGAGCTGTCATATGAGTCGAACAAGGGTTAGATAGTTGAAGGGAAGATTAGTATAGTTCAGAGATAATGAGGGTTTTACCTAAATTTCACTCATATAACTCAATGCATTTTAAAACTTTTGTACACAGTACACTTTCATATAAATCCATATTGGATTTATATATCACATTACACTAAAAGAATATTTGAAGCTTTGTATAATGTTTCTCAAACCTCAGTTTCACGAAAAATGTGCCTTAGCTCTTGTTTTACTGATTCCTTGTATTGTATAATATCACGTACGTCTATCTCGTACAACCTACTACAAGAACTCAAATCTAGAGCTGATTTCCTTATGAAAATATATTTTATTACATCGGAGCGAACAATTCTTGCCAAAAACGCTAATTTATTTCTGTGTACGGAATCCAACTTTATATGGTTTAAGGTAGTGATCCCAGAATTAAGAAAATGTGCACAGAAGACATTTTTCCCAGCAACACGTCTCACAGTTTTTAAGTCTTTTTGTCGTAAAATAAAATAAAACACTGAAGGCGTTAATGTTTGCCTTGAAACACACTATTACTAATTTCGGATGCAAGCAGAAATTAAAAGAAAACTATTCAGCCTCCAGCCATGTGAGAGATGTCAGTGATTTCGTTAGATACCAAGGGGAAAGTCCATGACAGTTTACGAATGACTGAACGAAGAGTAAGACTGAATTTTCATACTCAATACGCTTGTGTTTACGATATAGGTTACTACTGTCTGACAGCAAGGCTCCTAGTAATAAGCCGCGCGCTTTTCAATATTTACTGTTTGACGTGTTGCTTGGAACAACGACTTTTTGATGTTCATGAAATGTAGAAAAAGAGTTGTACTGTATATGTACTCTATTAATAAAGTATTCGTGTACTCCATTAATTAAGTATTCGTGGTCAGTTTTTGTTAAAATATTTAATTTATTTCATTGTCATTCGATATATTTTTATTCTTTGTTCTAATGCAGTACGCTTGCTACATTTTGATAAAAGGAGTTTGTGTGATTTTGTTCAGCAGTCTTTTTTTTTTCTTTTTGCTGCTGTAACTAGTCTCTCCGCTGAATAAAATGGCAAAATAGTAGTTTATGTAAGTAGTTTAAAATGTTAAGCTTTCTGGCATGAGTACATGTATTGAAAACGAGCGACTTTAGGAGCGAGTTTTCAAATATTTACGAATGCAATAAACCAACATTATTAACGAGTTGCATACGCCATTTTTTGTATAACAGTATTATAAATTTACAAGAGAATCAAACTTAATTTTGCGAAACAACTTTCTTGTGTATTTAACATCTGTGCAAGATAACTGTGGTCGGCTGTTACGTTTACCTCTACCTCCCTACGATTCTCTCACTGCAATTGGCTAAATGTGTGATGACGCAATCATTCGTGCCATAAGATATGATACGTTAACCTTTGTGCGTTATATATGATACGTTATCCTAAAATTCCCGATTATGAACGATTTCTTGCAATAGAAAAGGTCGGTTATAATGCTAGGATACAAAAAAATAATTTTTGAACTTTTGCAATGCTCGTGAGTTCTTTATACTTTCCCTCTAAACATAACAAATTAGTAAAAATCGAGAAAATTTCCAGCACACTATATGAGTATTAAACGAGACAAATGTAAACATATAGAAATATTAGCGACGAAACCTTTTAAATTTGAGGAACATGTGGGGACATAAGAAACTTGACATTTAATTGTCAATAACCTGTCAACGAACAAGTCACTTTATCCAGTTAATTTTGACATTAGCCACAGGTTACTTCTTGACACAAGATTATTGTCCGAGAGTGAGAGATGTTGTGGGTTCGCATGAAGTATTTTGGCACAATACTGCAAGTGAATAATTCTTGTCCTGTATTTAAAAAAATACATTACTCTAACATGTAATGAGAATCGACGTTCTGATGGTCTTCGATACTGTAACGAATATTGTATCACCAGCCGGATTCGCTGCGCGTGGATTGCGTCATCTGCCGGCGCCCCTTCCCTTCCCCCCGAACTGGACGGTTCCGGACTATTCGCGAGTCGCGGGGAAACGCGGAGAATGTGCCGGGTGTATCGGGACAAGCGCCGGCCAGGTATAAATGCGCCGCTGCCGGCGGCCGCGAGAGAGCTGAAGTCAGTGAGTAGTGAGCAGTAGCAGTCAGTGAGTAGTAGAGAAGTCAGTCAGTGTAAGTCAAGTGTAAGTTAGTGTAAGTCTGTCAGTGTAAGAAGTCGGAAGCAAGCAGCTGCGAATCAGTGTATGTAATCAGTGAATAAGCAGTCAGTCCGTCAGTGTGTCCGAAGTGGAAGCTGTGCTGTAAAGTGTACATTGCGGTGGACAGTGGTGCAGTGGGTGAACAGCAGTCAGCAGACTGAAGTCTGCAGTGGAAGCTGAGCTGTGAAGGGTGCATCGCGGTAATCAGCAGTGCAGTGGGCCCTGGTGTGCGCAGTGAAGTGTGGTCTGCGCAGGGAATTGGGGTCTGCGTAGGGAATTGTGGTCTGCGCAGGGAATTGGGGTCAGTGCAGCGGACCGTGGGCAGTGCATCGGACTGGGTGATACTGTAGAAGAAGAGAACAGTGTAAATAAATAGTGTGTAAGAAGTGAACTGTGTAAATAAATAATCAAGAGAACGGAGTCGTGTGTAAAGAAAAATAATTAAGTGTAATATATCTGTAAATAGACCAAGTAGTTTTTAGTGTCAGTAGATTTTAGTGCATAATTGTTCACGAATAAACGTTTTTGTTTAAATAATACCAGTGAGTGAGTTTTAATTCACCAAGAGAAACGTTACAATACTATAAACTTCTTTTACTGCAAAATGTTTTCCGTTTGCCCGTCCATCTGCCTCAACTATTCTGTCGGTTTTCTTCACAATTAACATTCCACGACCGATGTTGACGGATTGAAGGCATTTCGAGTTTCAAACGTATATTTGGATTCTTGGGATACCTTGAGGTCTTAACAATTTTTTTAAAAGTTTTCTAAAGCAAATGGTTCAACATTGCTATAATTACCCAATTTCGGGTAGAGCAAATGACGCTTAATGGCGGAGATCTCATTTTCGTTTATCGCTACCAATTTTTCAAAATTGCAAATTCGAATTTTTTGCCGTCTTCCTGCAATTACAATATTGAAGATAGATAATTTTTACATTCTCGATTTACTTCGTAAGAAGACAAAATTTGTAAACGCTGATTTTTGACATCAAAACTCTTATTGTCGGGCTCTGGTTCACAACTGGAGAAATATTGTCTCTATACATAGTAAATTACTGCCTTTTACACGTTATGCAATCAGAATTCATATTTTGCGGTTTTTGATACCGAAAGTAGATTGACGGCAAAACATCCGTCTGTTTGTCGTCCGGCTGTCAAATACTACCGGCGCACTCTGGCAAACTTTGACTTGTCGCGAGTGGCCACGCGAAATGTGCGTAGATTATCATAGTTCATTCTCAATGTATTTCAACTGCTCAACGGCGTTTCTGACTGGTTGTTTCTCTAGCCAAGTCTTTTCTGCTCTTTTCACTTGGTTCCTGGAGCGCACATCCTCTTCGCAAACACACCAAACACTCCAAACGCCCACACTCTATGGTGTGCATCCCACACCTCATCAAGATGGCTGACTTTGGATTTATAGATTTTAGAATTTGTAGAAAGTTCGGTTAAAAAAATATAGTGATAGGGTGAGGGGTTGCCCCTTCTTTAACTGTCCCCATTACTATTATGTGTGGAATTTTGGTGTGGTTGTTCAAGAGTTCTGTCTTGCATTGCTATTGTGAAAATCCACGGATATGAACATCTGTGTAACAAATATGACTAACACGGGGGGGGGGGGTATAAAGGCCGGGGGCTCGCGTCAGCCCCCGTGGTGATAATGAATTTATTATGGACACTGCCTCCCAAGGGAAAGGCAAGGGTAGAGATTCGGGCCGGCGTGGCTTTAACAGGACCAAGCCTGTTTTATGGCGGGGGCCGTCGTCTATAGAGAGAAGCAGCTGGGTGTGGTGAGTAAGGACGCCGCGCGCGCTGAACTTATTACTCCTAGTTGATCCGTTGCAGTATATATTAGTTTCTCTACGACTACTCCAGATTGTATATATTTCTGCACGTTATCGGATGCAGTAATAATGACAATTCCACGAGCCGTGCGAGAACATTATTCTCGCATGGATGTCGACCAATCACATTCTCCTTAGTTCATTATAAACGACCGAAATTCTCTACTTATAAACTTCATATAAACTCTACGTGCCATGCCGCGGCATGTCGCAACTGTTGTAAGATAGGTGAACCACGAAAGAGTATGCGAGTTGGTGTTTGTCATGGTCAGAGAACATTGAGTATTCTGTAGCCGTTTTGTAAGGTTAAGGCGCTCATTTAGTATTTTCAAAATATCATTTTTAAAGTCGTAGGTAAAGTATAGTCTTCGACTCGCGTAGAATGGCTATTATTCACTTGTAGAAATTCAAACACCCGCTCCTATGTCGCTCGTGTCGTAAACATCAACTCGTGAATAACAGTTATCATTCTACGCTTGTTAACGAATACAGTAATATGCAATACACTGTGGTGACTGTATTAGATTTTTTTGTCAAAAAACAGTAAAAACTGTATATGACGTATGGGGAGAAGATTATCTTTGCGTGAAATTTCTTGTTCTCAAAACTGTGGGCAATTGGTAAATACCTGGATGATAGTGGAGAAAGTGCTGTGCTGAAAATAAATATCGTTAATATTGCGTTTCATTTGTATGCCAAAAGCAAGGTAATTTTATACGAGATATTATTCCTTTTCTCCGTATGACTCCTGCAGATAAAGATGTCCGCCTAGTTCAGTGGCAAAAGTGATTTGTACATTGGCAAAGATTGGAGGATATTTAATTCTTCCATTCATAAAATCAATTTTTTATTGAGATGTGAAATTGGCTCCTCTTACTCATAAGGAGGAAAGGTACTGCGTCCAAGAAATAACATGATTGATCAACTTTTAGATATCATACCTCGACAACACTAGCTTTTCTGTCGTAAAATATCCGATTTTCCATAGCATTTCAATCATACATCTCTATACCACGTGAGTAATATATTCGAAAATTTAAAAAGTACAGCTCCCTCATAGTCATGTCATTGTTCATTTCACTCTTGTCTTTATTTCTCAAGGAACTCAATGTAACTTATAAAAACTTAAAAGAAAAAAACCGATAAAGGATTGATACTCTGTTGTTGTAGACGTCGGGTCTGGCGCAAGTGGTCAAATGTGCCACTATGTTCACCCAAAACTGCCCGTGGACATCAACGCCAGTCGTAACTCCGAAGGCCAGAAGGAAAAGGGTTGCTCTCTCCGGACGCCCTCCGCCACCGCGCGCACCTCTGTGGCGGCCCGGTCGCAGGTCATCTGCGCGCGACATGAGCTCGACTCCGACCGCCCATTGCCGCCCAAACCTCGCGCTCGCGTTCGTTCTTTCTGTTCCCTTCTCCTTCACTCTCCTTTCGTACACCTTTCTCGGCGGCACGCAACGTCCAGTTGAGCAGATATATTGAAGTGCTCTGCTTTATGGGCTAAAACTCCGTTGGCAAGTCAATGGATTCCCGACCAGCTCTTAGTAGTAAAGCGACCGTTTGGGACATAGATTTTATCCCCGCGCTCTGCTCCCCGGCCTCCCCGCTCCTCTGCACCTCCCCCGCCTCGCTCCCCGCTCGCGGCGGTTCCTCCGCCCTCGCCTCCGCCCCCGTGGGCCAAGCTGCTTCGTCTTCCCTCGCGCCCCGCCTCTCCCGGCGGCGGCGGCGGCGGAATCTTCGTGCAACAGGCGTCGTTATTCCGCTAGGGAAAGTGGGGGAGTGGGGTGGGGGAAGAGCAGGGGCAGCTCAGAGGCAGCATGGGGGCGGTGCGGGGGCGGATCGGCGGCAGAGGTGCGGCAAGGGAGCGACGCAGGGATGGCGCAGGGGTGGGTGCGGAGCGGGAGCGGGGTCCGGGTGCGGGCGTGGCGCGGGCAGCGAGGGGGAGGCGCCGAGGAAGCACGGGGACTGGGGGGGGCGGGGGCAGCACGGTTCGACGGGCGAGCGGCGTGGGTGTCTGGGTGCGGGGCGGGGGCCGCGCGGAAGCGGCATGGCGCGGGTGGCTCAGCTCGGCGGGGGAGCGACGCGGGGGCGTTGTGTCCGGGTGGCACAGGGAAAGGGGAGTGCGGGGATAACAGGAGATCCGTAGGTTGCCGAGGCGGAATGACGAAGGCTACGGAACGAGGGGCTGGAACAGCTGACCTGCGAGCCGGCTTCGCGGAGCGGATATGGGAGACAGGTAGAGAAATCGATGAGAGCGAACAATAGGGACTGCGACCGAAAATGCATGAGTGAACCTAAGAAAAATACGGGAAGGAATATCAGAAAAGGGCAATAAGATAATACAGGAGAAAGGAAGAGAAGACGCACGTAAATGGAAAGAACCGGATTTGAATGAGAAAAAAGGATATAGCTAACGAGAAAGATATAACTTAAAATTGTTTCAGAAATCAAAAGGTGTGAAAACTACTATGTACTTAATTAAGGAAACTAAAAACCTTGCAAGAGAAAAAAGTGAGACTATGATTGAACCGTGAAAGTAATTAACATGACAATAAATTATCATGAAAGCAAAGAACAAAGACGAAAACAACTGGCGACGAGTAGAAATATAAAAGGATACGGGAAAGGATACGAAGAGAAAGAGAGAGGGAAAGAAGTTACGCGGGGAAGAAAAAAGAGAGAAAAAGTGGAATCCTGAGAATATGGCGTCGAAGACCGCGAGGGCTGAGGCTCAGGGTAAGGCGAAAGCGCCGTCGATCTCAACGTCTAAAGAACCTCCACCTCTTCCTCCACGACTATAAAAGGGCGACGAACACCGAAATCACTCGGCGAATCACGTTTGTCACTCAGACGATTGGGTTCTAATTGAATTATTTTCTCGTTCGCTCCTCCGTCGCCGCGCCATCGCTCTAAATATGGACTCCTACCTTGGTCCCCGCGCCCCACGCCTCCGCTAAGGAAGAACTGGGATGGCAGCAGGGAAATCTGCGGGAAAGAAGCATCGCCGACGAAAGTTTACTTTCTTATTCACCCGCAATATGCTGTTTTTAACGAGGGGGTGAACATTTTATGGCACATTTTCACTAGTGTGCATAGGATTCGTAAGTGTGCAAGGTAATTATACTTCTGTTTGCTCATCTTTACAGCGCTATGGAATATAATTTACTAAATTTAGACATTTATTTGAGTCGGTTTTATTCCAAGAGATTCGAATGTTAGCATATATAATAAATATTATGAATAATATGATTTAAAAACTATTATTCCGCTATAATGCTTTTATTTTGCGAATCATAGAAGTTATATTTTTTCTAGAAAATATTTCATAGAGTAATATGGGGAGCAGTACCTAGCATCAAGGTATTTACGTACTTTAGTTAGTTCTAATTTATAATAGTGTTTTTTCTATACGTTTCCGAAAATGTCAAGGCGATTGAAAACATATTACACTTCATCTCTTCTTACACTTCACAAATTACACTAAATTTCTTCAGTGCAACTCTTTACGTTTGGAGGAAATAATATGGTATTTATTAACTCATTTCTAACGTAAAATAACTATATATGAGGTATCAGAAAGAAGGAAAACAAAGACAAGTAAATTGTTGATATCGATTTCAAACATTTTTTGCTTTCGCCCAACAACAAAACGAATTGAAACAAAATAACGAAATAAAAAAATAGAAGTAAATTGTTCTCGGAGCCGTAGCAAACACTGATGTTGTTCAGGTTGAGACGCAAAGCCTTATTTTTCTTCAATGTGTTTCTAGTTTCTCTTCGACTGAAAATATGTGTTTTTACGTTTTCGGTTCGATACCGCAAGTAGCGAAAGGAGAGACGGTGTCAGCAGCGACGTCGAGGGCGGCGATGGGAGTGGCGGTGGCGGCAGCGGTGGCGGCGGCGGTGGCGGCGGCGGTGGCGGCTGTGATGGTGTTGGAGGCGGCGGTGGCAGCAGCGGTGGCGGCGCGGTGACGGGGGTGGTGACGGGGGCGGCGGCGCGGGCGGTGGCGGGCGCAGCGCCGGGGGCTGCGGACGTGGGGGCGGGGGCGGCAGCGGCACAGCGCTCGAGACGTTGCGAATCGCATTGGCGCCGGCAGACGGCGGATCGGGGGGGGGGCGCAAGGAAACGACGAGGCGCACGTTGCCGCGCGCCATCTATCAGTCCGTACGCGAGAGCGAGCACGCGCCAACGTGGGCCTTTACGATGCGTGCGCATTGAGCGAATGAATACCCGGCCCCGCCCCCATCGCTCACCCCCCTCCTTCCACCCCGCCCCGCCCCACCCCGCCCTCCGTCGCTGCCCGCCGCTCCCACGCCCTTCACGACTCGCCTGCGCATAACTAACGATTTAGGCCTCACGCGCGGAGCGAATTCGGCACCTCTATACCCCTCTTTAGGGCGCTAGTGTACACTTCGCAGCGTTCTCCTCTCCAGTTGGGGCTTCTCTTATGCTAATTTTCCCTTGGGTACATGTGTTCATTTATTCAACAATGACGATAATGTAGCACGCAAAATTAATTTAATTGAATCTGTTTTATATATTTAGTGCAACAAATATTATTTCAATGAGAATGTTCCTTATTTTTAAAGGACACCAACATTCAAAGGACAATTGGTTGCAATTACTGTTAAGAGAGAGTTGTTCGTTAAATTGTAAAAAAATATTCTTATTGTCACAGCAACAACATCTGAATAAATGACCCCACCTCGAATATTTTTGCATCCAGTTTTATCTTTCGAGCAAATGCTGAGATTATCTACGTAGTTTGGAACCAGTTAAATATTTATCTCTGTCAATATCCCCATTATTGTGTGCATTCATGTCATTGTAAAAGTGACTCAACTATAGACAAATTTCAAAATTATAAATTCATTTCTTAATTTTGATTTTTTAAATTTACCTTTTGGATGGGGTGGGTCGAGCAAGTGGACTAGGCGTGAAATAATGAGGCTTCGACCCCTCCCAAACATTCCTACCATAGCTCCAATTAAATTCGAAGGACCACCCAGACACCTGTAATGAGAGAACAACAGGTTATAACCACCATTGCAGGTCTGGGACTGCAAGGATGGAAGAGGATGGAGAGTGCTTGTTACCATAAGACTTCAGATTAGAGCATATAAAACATATATTCTATATAAAAGTACAACTTAACCTATAAAAAATAACAGGAAAATAAGAGGGGGTTTTGCAGGACATAATATTAGAATACAATAACAGTTTACGCCCGTGGCGTGGAAGCACACATATGGTGCGATGTGCAGGACATGTTCTTGTTATAGAACGACGAGGAGATTGTTGCATAGTGACGGGCGCGCAGCGAACCCACGCCCGAGAAACAGGCAGACGTGTTTCAGGAGACACGCAGCAGGATCAATCACATACACGCACTCGTTAGAGGCATTGTTAAGCACGGCTATTGGAACCATGCCCGCAGCAGATAACACGTGCACAGCACGGCACGTTACAAGTGCAGAAGTTCAAAGGGGCACGTAAATGGAGCATATGCACAGTACATTACGTTACCAGCGTAGAAGTTCAAAGTATTGAACATGGTGTCTTGATCCATGCCCGCAGCAGGCGGGGCACGTGGACAGCACGACACGTTAGAAGTGTAGAAAGTCAGGAGACGCAGAACAGGATCAGTTGGACATACGTAATTACTGAAGGCAGCATTGTCCACAGCGTCTGTAATAACAGGTATGCCTAGTGCGGCATAAGAATAAAGTTACGTGCAGAGCGGCGCGACACATTCGCTTCACACGGAGTCCAGGCAACGACATGGAGAGCGGCACAGCACGTCTGCTCAGTTCAGATTCTCGGCCAGGACTGAAGTGTCCGTTGCGACTTGCCGTTTGGCGAGCGAGCGCAACGGCTTTGTTGCGTCATAGAGTTCTGGAGAATTCTGCGGCGACGAGGTAGGAGTGGGGTATGGCCACGTCAGCCGAAGCTTCTCGAAGTTCTTGCACAAGCAGCGCCGGTGGCAGAGCAAGAGACGGTTACCGTTTGTTACGTCAGCCGATTTCCAGGAGTGTTCAGCGCGACGTTGCCACGTGGCGTATACTACGCAGTTGCAAGCGGCGTGGCCAGGGCCGTCGTACCTGAAGGCTTGCTTAGTAATACAATACTTAGAAATTGCCCGCTATGGGCGTACAGAAGTCTCAATAAGATGTGCGTCTTTCTGAATAAATATAAAATTAAATTTAAGTTATAGCTTGCTCTGACACCTTTTGTTTTTATTATATTTCAAATTAATTTACACAATAATAGTTTAAGTTGAATTGCATTACTGACAGCTTTGTCTCATTTTTGAACTTAGATCCTAATGGTTATCCCACTTGTACGTAAATAAGATTTACCGGCAGAGAGTATCAAGCTCATTAATTGAATTGATGTTCCGTTAGAAATATTTATTAAATAAGAATTTAGCAAATTTTTTTTATGGATTTCGCTACTTCTAGGAATATCATTTTACGTGGCAATAAGGACTAGTAATAAAACACACTAATTTATGAAACTATAGCATTTATGTGGAAATATTAGAATATAGATAAAATATGTATGAACGTAAATATGTCACAATAAATATATGTTCCAGTAAAATATTAGCGACGTTTCGACGCCTGTTACCAGATTTGTTCGAATGCTTTTGAACTGCCACGAAAACAAAGTCGGGTTAGGTGCAGATTGTCCAGAGTATGCAAACTGCAATACATCAGGGCGTTGCGGGACAAATTAGTGCGGGAGGGTGCGGCTTGGGAAGTGTGGGTGAATGGAGTGGAGCGAAGACTGGGGACGGAACGGAACAGTGTGGGCGGAGTGGGTGGAGACGGAACGGAGGGGGTGTAGGAGTGGGAGAAGGACTGGGCGGTGTTGGGAATTGCAGGATTAGATAAAATTAATTTATATATTTTTTATTTTGTTGCTCAATGTAAAAGAGCATGCGCACTTCCTGTGTTTTCCCTGGTTTTCCCCGGCCGTTTAAGGTAAGTGCTGGGACGTATTTTCTTTCGCTTTTGTGAGCCCAGGGGAATGACATATCTAAGTTGCATTTGTTTTTACTAAATGTACTGTTCAATTTTTATCTATACATTTATGTATTACATGGTTAGGCGGAGGAGCGGGCCTAAGTCTCGCCACATAAATAAAGTCACTATTATTATTATTATTATTATTATTATTATTATTATTATTATTATTATTATTATTATTATTATTATTATTATTATTGTTGTTGTTGTTGTTGTTGTTGTTATAATTCTATTTTATATCGTTCATAGTCTTTCATTTCCCTATCGAATAGATGATTGTGGTAGTTAATTAACCGGACAATTTCGTTTAATTCTTGAGTAAAATGCCATATCGCGCCTATTATTAAAAAAATACAATTAGTTGTAAACATTTTTGACAATAGAATTAATGTTTTGAAAACCTGAATTTTCAGGCTATTAAAAAACTATTTTCTTTGATCTCTGTCTCTCTTTTGAAACCGCTCTGGTAAAATCTTGAGTTGGAAAAATTGCAAATCACCGCCTCAAAAGTTTTCTTGATATTTCCGAAATTATCAGGAATTTATTAGTGATTTCTTTATCGGAGACGACGAGGCATTCAGTTAGTACGCCATGCTCAGAAACTCATTGATTGGGAATTAATTTATTTGTTGATATTTCTAAAAAAGGACATTAGTTAGTTGACATAATGCATATACCAACAGGCCAAAAAACCGGTAGGACCGCCTGTCTCTACGTTTCTTATATGAAGGCTCAGAGACAATGTTACCTGACGCACACGCTTCAAGGCCAAGGCCGGGCTTACAGCTTACTAGTAAAATTAGAGGAAGCCGTCAAGGTCACTATTTACCCTACAAGGCTACAATTTACCCTTAGAAACTTGCAAACCCTCACTACCAATTACTCGCGAATTCTTGAAAACTACAACTATTCTGGTTACACAAAACTTAGCTTATTGTTATTTTAAAATTCTAATTACCTTAATAAGAGCAACAAACCAATCACGAAATTTAACTGACTTAAATTTGGGTACGGAAGTGTGTGTCCACTTAAATTGCTTTTAAGAATATGTATAATCCGTTTTGTGAATTCGAACCATCGGTTTAGAATTTCAAGGTCCTACAGCACAACGCAGCCGCCTAATCCTCATCAGACGTGATCTCGAGAACAGGCGTCTTCTGCCACGGGAAGGATGGCGTCTCCGTACAGTCGTCCTCTGACCAAATAACCTCCTCTTCATAGCCATCCTTATCTGCATAAACAAAGAGGAGGCGTGACTGCAATGCTTTGTCGTCGATTAAGTTATAATTCGAAACAAAATTAACAAACCGTGAGAATTTAACTACTATAGAAGACCAGCCTTGAACGTCAACCGCAAATGGTTGACGCCTCATAGCGTCATATCAGTTTACCAACATGTTGTTTCCACAAAACATAATCAAATTCTTCAAATACAACTGCATTGTGATATTGTGATATTTACTCAACTCCGAGTAGCAAAAATTTACCCGCCTCCGATAAATAAATGTTTGAAGCACAAATATCCCCACCCAAAAACATTTCTATATACCTGCTTTTACCCACAGCCAGTGGACTTCTCAAAAAGATCTGTTTATGGTTCAAATTTTTAATACCTTTATAATACTGTTGAATCAATGAGCAATACTAAGTGTCCAATTATTATACACCAAATCAATTGCATGGAATTCGCGAGACGGAAAACACATATCATGAACCTCCTCTATGATACCTTTTAACGAACCGATAACCGAAAGGCAAAGTTCCAACAGATAGCGCCATTTGTAGGGAATAACTTGACTTTGAATTTGAATAATATCTCAAAATATGGAATTTTGAACTTTTTTTAAAGAAACCCATATATTATTATGTATGTGACGTCAGAAAATAACATTGATTAATGTTAAGGTTTTAATAATCGCTAAATATATACAATTTGTCAAAATGTATTTCCATGTAATCATACGTATGTTTTAATCGAAGACAGTTGTTGAAGATGTTAAAAAACTCGTAGAATCTTGAGCGACCTGCCCATCATCTGCCCATCAACTTGCATTATTATTTTAATGTGTGTACCCAAGTTTTTGACGACTTTGGGAAGCCAACAGCATATAGCTAAACCACACGATGATCACGTGCGGCCTCTGAACCGTTTGTTAAGGTTCTGCTATAAGCATTTGTTTGGTATTAATCCGCCTAGTATAGCAGCCATTCAGTATAATTATCCTGCAGCGAGGGGCAGAATTCGTCCTAGATGTGTGACTGTCGTTAAAAATATATTTCCATTGGGACTCGCACCGTAGAACCTGCTGATCAGTGGCACTGTAATGGAAAGTTGTTGCCCTAGGACATCGCAGTCGACCAAGGTAATTCTCAAATAATTTGTACGATATTAGATACAATGTCTGGGGTGACGCAAAGGAATATGCAATGTGAAAAGAAAATGCACTATAAAAATACAGAAGTCGGGTACATCTGTACTCCCTCGCTTATCCGAGAGCTTACTTTACTTCACAAGCTTCATTGTTACATGAAAAATGAAAACAATTCACAACCTTCTGTGGTGAAAATGTAAAACATAAAAATCGCATTTCGTAGTTGTGAGGATTCTACTAAGATTGTGGGAAATTGAACATCCATGAAATGCTGCTCGAACGGAATGTATATTTTCGCTCAGTTACTGTTGAATTTGTCTCGTAGTATTCCCGAAAATCAGTGTAAAAATTATGTTTGTGTTGTCTTTGCGAACTACAATGAACGTGGGTTCTACTAACTTTCAATTTCTGCGAGAAAATGTTTCAGGTTTCTCGTTTCGTAGATGTAGTATAGAGGAGTAGGGAATTTCCTCCAGTTTGACACTAACAACGAGTTAAGTTTAATATATTTATTTTGACAACTCTCATAACAATTTGTAGCATTTTTAAGCACTCTCGGTCTTTAATACTACCTTACTTTTACGCTAAATATTGTGAAATCTAATTTGCAGAGTAGATTATTCCTCGGACTACGTCTGCTTCCCACAATTTGCCTTTGCCATTAGAAAAGAAAATTGTAAGAATGTATTTTTCCTTTATTCAATCATATGTATATAGAACTATCTGTGAAGTATTTTTAATGGCTGTCTTGTTTTATCTATTGTATGTTGGTTCAAGTCAGAACTAGAAAAAACCATTTGATTTAAACCAGTGGAATCAACCATGTTTTTCATCCAGCGTGAAGCGGGAGGCCTGAGCTCTTAATGGGATCCATGTAGGCGACCATAATAATAAAAAGTTGTAAAAAAGTGTAGCGTTTACTTAATAGCATGATGTACGACACTTCGAAATCATATCTTCCGGATGCGCTCTTTAAGGTAGTTGAAAGGAAGAAGATGAAAGAAAAACTAATCTGGTACGCGAAATGTAAAGAGATGAAGGGGGAAAGGCAGAAATCAAAGAAGCCGAACAACTCCGAAAGGACGTTCAACTATTTCTTCTTGAGGCAGGGCGATGGGATGTAGTTTACTACGCGGTTTTGCTGCTCGCGGCGCTTTAATCCATCATATCTTTAGAGAACGCGAGACTTCGGAGCTGGAAGTTTGTCTAGTGATGGAATATGCTTGCAGAACATCGGAAAAGATTAAGACTTGATGATAGATGCAGATTTATTTATCGGAGAAAGTTTAAAAAACATCGGTGCTTCTCTTCATAAATATCACAGTAGTACCGGAGCAAAAAAATTCAGCGGTCGGACCTAACTTATAACGTGATTTTCTGGTGCTCAAGTTCATCAGGCCGGATGCGCTTGCTAACTTCGTATCTGAAGCAAGGAAGCGCCCGTAGATGGTGTTTATATTAGTCATTCATCTTTCAGCTCGTCAGCAGTTTTCTTTAGAGTTTACAATGAATATCCAACTTTTGTTGTATATAGACAAATTACATTTTGCGGTCACATCTTACGATAACCCTCTTAAGAATTGTACAAATCCATTCACTTAATTATTTTAACTTTGTGGACTGCATATCTAGGCGAATTTACAGTATGAAAACGTTATGAATACTTGGAATATAAATATTTTTATAATATTATTGTGGATGTTTGGAAAATCGTATTGTCGGTCTGTGTGAAAAACACGATATAAATTATATATGTGTTATCGCTTATTTCAGTTTGCAAGATAACGAAAGCAGTTGGCTTTACAAATACCAATCTACATAGGAGATAAAATTATTCTTTTCCCCAATCTCGAACTTCCACAGCTTTTATTTTATTCATTTCACCTGCCCGTTTGCAAAATCCTTATCACGGCCAACAACACGCAGGCAATGCACGTATCTCAGACCCGTTCCAGTGCCGACCAAATCACTTTCGACCTCTTCTAATGGGCATTTGCATGCGATGGCCTGGCGCGTCCGCCTCCGATCCCGAGCGAATGTGACAGCCCGAAACAGCCGATTGAAAGCGACCGTCCCCGGGCGAGGAGGCCGCTGGCCCGCGGGCGAGGGACGTGCGGCGCCCGGCTGACTGACGGGAGCTCTGCACAGGGCGGCGGCGATGGACAGCAGGGACGCGGTGCAGTGCAATGACGGGGAGATCCCTGGGCTCCTTCGGTAAGTAGGGGCCTTGTCGATAAGTGGGGGACCCATCCGTAAATGGCGGGGATCTTCGGTAAGTGGGGGGAGCTTCTTTAATTCGGGAAACTTTGGGTAACTGCGGTATTTCCGTAAGTGGAAAGGCCGTCGGTAAGTGGGGTTCCTTTTGCTATCCTTTGAAAAATGGGGTCCGTATGGAAAATGGGGTACATTCGGTAAGTGGGGTCCCTCGGATTTCGGGAGTCCTTCAGTATTAGAATGGGCTCTGCTATCACAAAAGGGCTGTATTCAGCGGCCCTCTTCTCTAGGCAGGTGGGAGTAAGTAACTTATTTCAGCTACATATGACGGAATTAGAGCGCAGCTGCAAATACAATATATCAGTGCTAAACTAACTTTTATTTTTTTGCATTATTTTTCCTTTTTGCAATATTCGAATATCCAGAGAGTTCAACGAAAATGAGACTTGAGTCATTTTTAAGCGTTCTTTGCTCTCTACCCTTGAAAACAATTAAAGGGAATTGTAAAGCCGTTCTTGAAGAAATGTTTTTATATTAATTGCGTTAATTAGAGCAGAAATTAGGTCAAAAATTATTATTTTTTCCCATAATTGTACAAGATTTTTTAAAAGATTTTTTTCGAACAGAATTCATTTAAAACTTATTCTTATCATCAATATTACACTTTCCCAATGATAATTTTCTTTTAAAAGTTTTGGAATTACCGAGTTTGCAAAAAATGGAAGCAGCAGGAATTTTTTTCACCATCCTTTGTGACATACATGGCCACAATTTTCTGAAAAAATTGGAGTTGATTTGAGAAACTAATAGCCTACATTTCTCGCAAAATTTCGCGAAAATTAATCCTTTATCTTCGTTAGTAGTTATATTGCAGACTTGTGCTTCAAAGGATTTGTTAAGTTTTTCGAAAACTCAATTTTTTTTGTGACATTGAGATCGAAATCGAGCATTTTCAAAAATGCTCAAAAGACATTTTCTCAAAATCTGTTCGAGATTTCTAAATGCATTTTTGCATATGGGACCATTATTTAATCTTCTATAACAATCTTAGATTCGATTTTCAATTCTACTATTAGTGAACTGAAGAATTGAGAAAAAATGAAAACATATCTTTTGAGGGGCAACAGATAGTAGCTGGGGAATGTGTGGGTGAAAACCGAATAGCTAGCTCAAACTTCAAAGATTAGGAAACAAGATCGAGAAAGTCTGTGCCATTCTGTAGCACCATTAGCTTACTATTTCATACATTACAGCATACCTGATGATGTGAATTATCAATTCACGAAAGGACGTGTAATTACATACAACTATTTTCAAATATAATGCAATGAAAATAAGTCCTTCTTAAAGAGATATTGCTTCTCTGTAATATAAAGGTTATATCCTATTTTTAATACTGAAGGTTTTATGTTGTGACCCAGAATACCCGTCACTTTTGAACCTCAGTTGTCCCTGCTTCAGTTATCAGCGAATACTCAACTACCCATTGCCGAGGCGTACTTGCCACACGCGATCATAGCTTTTACTGTGTATCGCACCTGCAGAGTGCGACAGCGAAGACAGAAGGCGAGCTCCATCGCTTACCCGCGAAGAGTTGCGATGAAACAGCCTGGAATACACTATTCTCTTCACACTTTTTTTTAGGGCTTTTTCCAGCTGACTGCCGGTAACCCTTTAGGTTACAAGGAGACGCACATTCGGCCAAACACTAGATACCAACACACCTTCGGGCGGCATCTGGGGTCAGCAGAACGCGAAGCCCTCCGCGTCAACCCATATTTGAGAGGCAAGGGACAATCAACCATTCTCAAGCGCGGGACTATTATTATTAAAATTATTATTATAAAATTATTATTATTATTATTATTATTATTATTATTATTTTGTTATTAAAATTAATAATAATAATAATAATAATAATAATAATAATAATACATGATATTATTAAAAATGAAGCATTCGCAAATATTTGTACCTCCCTCTCAGGAATTAGAAATATCAGCAACAACGATAAATTTATCAGTCGTAAAATTATAGCAGCTTACAAACCCCAAATTAAAAATACCTAAAAGCTCTCTGGAACTACTCTTCAATAATAATGATAAAATATTACTAATTGGATATCTCGATGCCAAACACCAAGCATGGGGATGTAAAACGACTTCCCCTCAAGGTATATCATTATTTAATCTAGTAACTACGAATAACTGGACGATCTATGTCCCTTCTCAACCTTCGCAGCATCCTTGGCAGTATAATAATGCCATTTCTGCCGATATTCTTGACATTGCTGTCTCACAGAATTCACACTTCCCATTTACACAATACTGCATACCAGAATTAATATCGGATCACAATCTTGGATTAAGTAACTTTAATAATGTTATTTCACAGCTGCAACATAATAATTCATTAATTTAAGGAAAAAATAAATTGGAAACTTTTCCAGTCATGTATGCTTCAAACATGTAACTAGCCTACTTCTCTCTATACTCCATCTGAAGTAGACGTAGAAATTTTAAAAATAAAAAGTAATAAATTACAAGCTTTTAAATTATCAACAATGGCGCGTACCAATCCTAACAAATCAGTCACATCTGTTCTACCAAAACAATATTTAATATAATAGCTCTTAAGCATGTAACGCGTAGAAAGTGGCAAATAATTCGCTATCGTCACATTAAAACCACCATAAATTGCCTTACCCATGAAGTTAAAAATAAACTAGAACAATACAAGTTTTCGAAATTTAGAAACTATATATCTCAATTCCAATCTAACTCTGCTTCCCTCTGGTCTGCAATTAAATACATAACAAATGACAAAAACAATTACTCAAATTAAAAATAATAATAATAATAATAATAATAATAATAATAATAATAATAATAATAATAATAATAATAATAATAATAATAATAATAATAATAATAATAATAATAATAATAATAATAATAATAATAATAATAATACGACATTAGCAACTAATGATTCTGAAAAAACTACTGGTAAGCTACCGATAAATAATTTTGACCTTACCTTTACTAACAATCGTCCTTATAATACTTCCTTTACACAAAACATAGTTCAATCATTAGTTGCCAGCTCATACAGTTCCTGAAGGAATTAAATTTATTTATCCGTCTGAAATAAAGTACATAATTTCCGAATTTAAAAACAAGAAATCGCCATTTCATTCCTAATATTGTAATTAAACATTTACTATATCCCATCCTCTGTTCACTAACAGCTATATTCAATGCTTGTTTTAGACTCAACCACTTTCCAAACTTCAGGAAAACTGCACTTGTACTACCCATTCCTAAATCCAATACAGATCAAACTATATCTGAAAATTTTAGGCCAATTAGTTTGCTGCCAAATTTTTCAAAACTGTTTGAAAGAGTAACTTTTTACCAGGATTAATAAATTTGTAAATCAAAATAATATTCTTTCTAGTAGTAAATTCGGTTTTAGACACAACCATTCTACTATTCATCAATTGCTACGTTCAAAAGACTATATTTCCACTAATTTCCAAAAATTACGACATACTCATGTTACATTTCTAGATGTAAAAAAAGTTTGAAAAAATATAGCATAATGGACTACATTTTAAATTGATAAATATTGGTTTCCCAAATTACAAAATATAAGAAAATCCTTTGAAGTTAATCGAAGATTCAAAGTACAAATAAGTAATACACTCTCAACTGATAACAATATACAAGCTGGACATCCCCCAAGGACCGCCTTTTTCAAAAAAAAAATTCGCTAAAGATCGCTTTATTACGCCAAGTTCGTCAGCGACTCCTGTCATTATACACTTGTATATTCATGTATAATAGTTACAATTATGAGAAGAACAAAAATGTTATGTAGTAATCACATTTTCACAATATGTATGGTTTGATCTAACTACAGTTCTAATATATTATTTAGCAATATCAAGCTCTACAGTTTTGTACTTGCTAAGAAAAATTTATTATTTTGGCACACTGTTTTGTGGAACTGAGTAAGATTGTAGAGTTCCTCCAATTTTTAGACACTTCCTCATATTATCAGTAGCAGAACTTTCAAGAATATGGTGGGAGGTGGTGACTGATGCACCACACTTGGGCAGGGTTCTTGATCTGATCTCTGAAGTAGGCTCTACAGTAATGGCAGTAATTGAGATTGAAATGACCTATCATGGGCTTAGTGATTACAACTTGTTCTGTCCCCTTAAAATGTTTTCCGGGAGAGTTGGGTTGATAATGGATTGTCTCACCAAATTGAGTTTGGAAACATTCAATTTCCTGTTAGAGTCCCAATAACTGCGCCAGGAGTCTTTTACAAACTTTTTTAAAGTCTTGGATAGTGCCTTGAATTTGGTTGTCGGCGCAGGTAATTAATGTGGCCAGTTTAGCGGCAGACCAATGAATGCCAATGATTTTATTGTGCGAAGAATGTAAAGTATCTCCTTTATCACTACGCTTTTTGATGTTGTTATTTCTGATATGCCTTATCTCTTACAGTCAGACATTGGCTTTTTTTGCAGAAGACACTGCAACATTTATCACTCATAGAGATCTTCTTTTAGATAGAGATAATCTCCAAGATAACCTAAATCACCTCATTTCTCGGTTCAATGGTTAGCAAATAAAAGTAATTCATCAAAAATCTCAAGTTAAAATTTTCTCCTTAAAAAACGGATTCTTCCTACTTATCCCCTAATAATTAATAATCATGCATAAAATGGCTTCCAAATGACACTCCTGTTAAATATCTTCAACACATGACAATAATAGCTAATAACACTTTATAAAAATACTAAAACTATATCCATTCATAAAACAAAAATATAAATTATCAATAAACTCGGCATTAATTATATTGAAATACATTATACGACCGTCACTGACGTACGCCTGCCCAATATGAGGAGGTTCCGCTGAAAGCAACCTTCGGAAACTGGAAGTACTGCAAAACAAATTCTTAAACAGAGATTTTGAAAGCTCCTCTGTTTATCAGAAATGACCAAATTTTAAAAGAATTTTCTAAAGAACCTCTAAAAACTTGGATTCTTAAACTTTCTTCCCATTTCTATTATTCTCTTTTGCCTTGACCAGCCACTCGTTTTTATACGAGGTAAATCAATCTTTGCCACATCTCAAATCAAGATATTCCAAAGACCATTTAAATTCTCCTTAATTACCTATAAAAGAGGTTCGAAGATTTCTAAATTGAAAATGTATTTTGTATTTCAAATATTTTATGTATTTTTCTGAAGAATCCTTCCTGGGCATACTTAGTAGTTAGTTTCTAATATTATTTTTTTAAACACTGTTCCTGTACAATAAAATGTAGTTCAAAAACCGATTGTGTATACTATGTAACCTGAAAACACTTGACAGGCATAATTTTGTCGAATTTTTAAAAAAAGCTACCCTACTCCCAGCGTAACTTTGTATGATCAAATAATGTTGACAGTGCTCTTGATGAATGTCATAATGTTTATAATTCAATCGGGGGAAAAACTCGATAGGTTTGTTCTAGGTTGCTTAAATAAACTAGCGATACCACAGTACATACTTTCTCGCATTTATAACTTTTGCTATTTTGGAATTTTAGAGTTGAAATTGAAACCTACGCCATTATTTTAAATGACCCTTGTTCTATCCGTGGAAAAAATTAAAGAACAAATATGGAGCGGTTCCTGAAAAAATGTATTTTTTTATAATTTTCATTCACGTCAAAAACAAATTACGCGAAATATATTCACTTTTTGAAGAAAAATTGCTTGGCCTCGTTTTAAAGATCTATTGGAATATATTTTATTTAATACACAAATTTATATTTTCAAATCTGTAGTTCTGTAATATTTTTTGAAAATTAAAGTTCGCCGAAAATGAGAATTGTGATATAATTTTTTTACCTTCTTCTGACACTATCACGGAGAAAAATAAACAAACCGATTTTAGGACTAAAATGTTTAAAAATTGTCTAAATTTCACGCAAAATTACGAGTAAACAACTTTTGAAAAATTATACCCGACCTTACGTAAAGATCATTCTTTGGGTAACAGAAAATACATCTTTGTTTTATAGGAAATACCTGTATTTTCAATTTTATAACTGTAATAAGTCGCCGAAAAGTTTCCAACTATCGCAATTTTCGAAACATCAGGATGCCACACGGTGGGAGATATCGTGTAGTGAATGCGCCTACATCGATCAGAGCGGGATTCAGGGGATTGTTACCTTTCGCGGTGAATGAAAAGTAATGAACAGTTATAAATTAATCGAAGTTTAATCTTGCTTTAGGCAAGTGAATAGAATGAGTTAATAGTAAGCTGAAGGACCAACGAAAGTTTGTACAGTTTTTGTTTGTTTTTTCTTCTTTCTTGAGGTTCAAAATTCACCCTACTTACAGTTCGTCGTGCAGCCATCATCAACCCGAATCCGCCGGCTCTGTGTGTGTGGGCACCGTCAGAGCTGAGGTTGGCTCCAGACGACTCGGCTAGCGGCCTTGACGGGCGTCACGCCGGGCACGGACTCGGTAGAGACTGGAGCTGCCCGGTTGAGTAGTGTCTCGTAGATTCGCCCAGGGGACGGCCGATGCCCGTGAGTAGCCCGAATCTATAGGTAGCGGCCCGTTGGCCACGCTGATTGGTTGATGGCGAAATAGTAGGCGAAATAGGAGCTGCCGACTCGTTAGCGGGCTATCTGCCTAGTGGAGCGAGTATTGATACACTCGTCCGTCGTTGTTGACAGATGACAGCAATAGCCGTTTACGTCTAAGTAGATCACAGTTGTGGACTGATGCCTAAGTTTGTAAATGAGTTTCATTTCGAGTCTGTCCCGTCTGTTAGTTCTACTAGTAGTTGAGCAATTGCACTTGCCCCAGAAGTTTGACAGTTGATGTCCGAGATCTGACTGTAGGGCTTGTCTGACAGTTGGGTGTCGGTGTTGTTCGACAATTGTGATGTCGGCGAAGTTACCGTACTTATGTAGCCAAGGTTTTGCGAGTGCAGCGAGGGGAGAGTCACGTGTCAATAGCAGCAGCGTATAGTGTGCAGATGCCCGCGATCGCTGCTCGCTATTTGTTGGCGCCTTTGGGCCCGGGGAGAGGGGCGTCACGTGGCATTTTTAGTATTTGAATTTGGTTCTCACGGAACCGCGGCGGGGCACGCCGGTTGAGAAAAGGCGGGGGCGTCCGCGCGGTCGCGTCCGCAAGCAGATGCGTTTTCGGCGAGATGCTTAGTAACGTATTGGTAGAGAGAGGAACGATTCAGAAATGATTTTCTAAAAATCTGGCAAGTATCAGCGATGAGGGCGTAAATGGGCCGCGCGACAGGCTGCTCTAATTAATGACACCTGTCCGGCGACCGGCGGCCGGCGGCCGGCGGTCGGTGGCCGCGGAGAGGCTCTACGGTATGCCAGATAGTCTTTCAATTGTTTTATTGCCCTTTTGTAATGCTTTCCATGCACAGATGCGCTCTGGACATCGTGGGAGACGTTTGTGAGGGTGGCGGTGAAGGATTGTCTAAAGGCGTATGGGCGAATGGCCCTTTGGAGCTGCGTAGTTTTAGTCCAGGCAGCCATTTTATTCAAAGATTTATATCCCCCGATGGATTTGCACGAACTCGATGCTTGGGGAGTTTCAAACGGCGGATATTGTGATTTCTAAAGGTTCTTTACAAGAAACCTTTATAAGAAACCAAAATGTTCTAAGAAATGACACACAATATTTTGATTAAGGTAGCGATCGCAAGATTGAACAAATGTATTGCAACAAAAATGAGACCTGCGCCATTATTTTAAATGCTTTTTACACCATCCGCGGAAAACGTTTAATCAAACGTAATGCTACAATAGCACCCGCTTTCTCGCATTATTTTAACTGCTCCGCTATTATACTACATAAGCATCTAAAAGTGTTTTCACAGTTTAAAAATTATTTCCGAACTGAGACTCGAACTCAGAACCACGCCGTCAGCCATACTACTATGCTACAGAATAACTGTATAGTGTGAACACGGACCGATATTTCTCAACACAATATTTCTAAAAGGGAATTTTTGCTATTTTAGAAAATAGGATAGTTTGCCTAAAATCGTAATAGCATATCATATTTCACCTTCCGTTGTTACATACGTGAAGAAAATGTTCATAAGCGTTTTGACACAATTTTATCCGTATGTCCGTCTGTACGTGTGTGGTAAATGCTAGCGCCTAAACCAGTCAGCCATTTTTTTTCCAAAATTGATATTCTCCGATGGATTTGCTAGAACTCGATGCTTGGGGAGTTTCGAATAGATATTATGGTTTTTGAGTGTACTTTATAAGAAGCCATTATAAGAAACAAAAATTTTCTCAAAAAAATTACACAGTATTTTGATTAAACCTTTTTTAAAGTGTTATGTTCTTTAAAATCCCACATTTTTCGAAAATTACAAAAGTGAATTTTTGGATGGGAATTTTATAGAAACATAATATTAAAAATTGGAAAATCATTTAAAAACCATATGTTTTGTATTGTAATGGGACGGTCGAACCCGTCAGGTGGCGACGCGTATTTTATAAAATTATATTTAGTATACCGCTGCTGCGAGAGACGCCAGGATGCGCGCAGTTTGTCTCTACCTGCAAGTGCTTTCAAGAGGTCGAAGACGCAGAGAAATCCAGCCCTTTGTCTCGGCACAACCCACGCCTGGCCGCATCCGGTGACTCATGGGAAAATATGGACGCTATTCCCTTCGAGCGACGCTTCGCAGCTGCGCCCTTTTCTCGGAACTTGTATGACGTTCGAGTTTAGCAGAATTTGGCAAGACGCAAGCGTCCGTCAACGACGCCGCGATAGGGCGGAAGAAACCGCGAGACGCGCGCCCGCCAATCGCGGGAAATGAAGCGGAGGAGGGTCACGTGACCCGCAGAGCTTTCGAGGCGACTCTGAAGACGCTCGCTCTGCCTTTCCAAATCTGATTCCGATTCCGATCAGGTACACAACGAGGAGTACTTGAACTTGAACAACTTGAAGAGGTGGGAGCGAGAGCGAGTTGCTCCAACGCACGGGGCATAGCATAGCGTAGCATGGCGGCATAGCGTATGCACTGCCGCCACGCTGCCGCCCGAATACCTTGCCTGATCGCCATATCACATGCCGACTCTGAGGACGCTGGTTTTGAATGAACGAAGTGGGCCATGACTTTAAGTGCCCGATCGCGAGCCCAGACTGACGACGGGCCGGGTCGCGATTAACACAGCCGCGAATCGTGCCGCCAATGCCCGGACCAGCGCTGTGGGCGCCAGTCAACGCTACCACGCCGCAAAGACGCCGCAGCCATCTCCCGCCCGCCTTTCTCAGCTGACGACCGCCGCTCACGTAACCGGGGTCGTGACCATTGGGAGGGCGCCGCCTGCGGCCCGACAAAATTGCTGAGGGGCAAAAAGGGGTCAGACGAGGTGTAGCTTCACGCCAGACGCCGGGGCGCGGAGCCGCCGCTCTCGCGGGCCGGGTCATGACCGCCCGGCAGTCGATGATGAACTCTGTATTGTACGGCTATTTAAGATAAGATTAGATTTAAGGTAGTTTTAAGGATTGATTTTAGGATGAGGCTTCACCTCGTCTGTAAAAGGAGCATTACATCACTCTAAAAGAAATGATACAATGTGTTTGAATGTAGTGATAGTGTTAGAGTTAGTCCTATGTCTCCCTGTAGGGAGTGTGCAGATTGAGCAGCCGGGGCAACGCTGGATAGGACGAAATACAGGTAATCAGGTGAGTCTGGGCAGCTACACGAAGGGTGTGGTTACAGTATTTATCTCCTATCTTCTCATCTATTTATCTTCTCAGAAGGAAAAGTTGCTGTCACAGAACTTTTCTTGCGGCATAGAACGATTTCGCGTTGGCAATCAGACAAAAGAAGATAATATGACATGGTAATTAGTCATGGTGATGGTATCTGTCTTGGAAACTACAGGACGTATACACCAGCAGCCAGTAGACTACGTAACGTGCACTAGAGATCGATTAAAATAAAAGTGGGTTATATTTGTTTGATAAATTTGTTTTTATTTGTTCCTTCCTGTTTCGGAAATTCTCATTTAAATACGTTGGTGAGTAGTTAGATGCCCATTTTGATAGGTTTCGATGTACTTTTAATGCTAGACTCGTGGTTTCGTTTTTTATCCAGGGGTACCCTCACAAATTTCGCAAAATATATTAGTGTTTCAAAAACGTCCACACGACTTTTTTAAAGAGCTGATTTTTTACAATAGACTTTTTGTAAGGTCTTAGGCATTTTGTCGCCTCTCGATAATTAGAACCCTTATAACGCCCTTGGTGCATAAATATGTCATGCCATTGAAGCTGTGTTATAATTCCGTCTATCGTAAAATAATCGAGTTCTATCACATTGATTGCTATTTAGATTCAACATTTATCTTGCTAGACCAGTCTCATCTGCGATTGTACAGACTACATTGTGAGACACGCTTTTTCAACAAAGTTGATTCACAGAGTATTCGTGCGCTGAAAGAAGGTATCAAGAAACGGTGTTTTCAAACAGCAAGAAAGTGAACTGCTTTTAAAAAAAATGTATGTTCTGGATGAAATTACAAAGTTCAGTCATGAAAACTTTACATTTATGTTTACGGGTTTACAATCTAACTTCATCTAATTTACTACTAACATTAACCTACATCAGGCAAGGGGACTCACAAAGCCCCTCAATTGATTTATGCTATATTGCTAAATATGTCCAAGAATGCATGTAACGGATATCTGTTTTTTATTCGAATTTGTCGTTCTGTATGGGTACCCAGTTTGGGATTTCTGCTTTGGTTGATTAATTGCAGGTTCGAGTAAAAGGTATTGGCGAGATAAGCAATACGGTGAGATATTGGTTGGATGTTTAATTCGATGTGAAGTTGCTTGTTGGGGATGAACCAGGGATCTAGGTTGATGGATCTTAAGAATTAGTTTTGGATGACTTACAATTTTTCAATGAATTTTTGAGCACTTGTCCATATTGGGCAGGCGTACAGAAGGAGGAGTCTATGATTGATTTATATTAGATTATGGCATTGTTTAAAGACAGTTTAGTTTATGAGCAGTTTCAGTTGAAGAATTTTAATTTTGGATTGCTGTTCTTTGTTGTCTATGTACGTTTCCCAATTGAGGGTGGTATCCAGATGGAGTCCTAAGTATTTAACCGTCTTATTATTTGGAGTCCATGGAATATTATTATTTATTCATTGGGCGAGACGGGAGTAAGTTTAGAAAGTGAATATTTTAGCGGGTGATTTGGTGGGATTGATTCTTATCTTCCGTTTTGAGTACCAGCTTTCTAATGTTTGAAGACGTATTTGGATTTCATTTGCTATGAAGTTTATTGATGGATGAGACATATAGATTGCAGTGTCATCTGCAAATTGGGCTATTTGGGTAAATCGAGAGATAGGAATGTCCGCTGCGTAGAGGTTAAACAGTCGAGCTCGACGTGAAGAGTTAAGTAAAGCTGGACTTTTATGTTGGTTATTCCTGTATCTAGAATATCGGGCAACTTGTTTGGGTCTCGAGGATAGTATGTAGGTTCAGGGGGTAAGATTAATCTGTTAGAACGTATGTGATTATATCCAGCGACTGAGGTGCACCCTCAGGATGTGTGTTTAGTATTGAGGTAACCTAAGAGTATAGTGGGTGACTGGAGTGTGATTACGTTACTTAAGCTGGTGAAATTAGGCTTTAAATTGGGTGGTTTATAAGCCTCAATTATAGATTGATTTATGCAGGGGAGAGAAATTGCTGTTAGTTGAAGCCCAGTGATACGCATTTGGTTTATTCGGTGATACGGGATAGTAGTTTTTATTAACATGAGAACGCCGCCGCCTGGTAAGAGTATAGACTAATTACATTGAATCCTGGAAAATAAAACGGAGAAGAAAGTATTAAGTGCGATTGAGTAATGCAACCAATGGCTATATTGTTGGCTTGTAAAAAATACTGAAGTTTTATTTTTATTACTATATTTTATTTTATTACTATATTTTATTACTTATTTTTATTACATGCATTCCAATTCATTAGAGTTAATGAATAATTAAATTCAGGGTGCGCCATGGGCAGTGTTAATATAGGAGGCTACGGCTTGTTGGATATTTTGAACAATGACTTGTATAATAGAGTTTATGATATTAAGTTTGTAGATATGAAGTTGATATTTTGTACGAATGGAGAATTTAAGAAACTGTATTGAGGTAAGTTATTTTGGAGGAGATAGTTTCGGGAGTTGTTGACTGATTGGTTTCGTGTGGTGTTGCTTGATTGCTGGTTAGCTGTTGATACATAGATGAAGTTTGGCATGCGGGTCGTATTAAGTTGGGAAAATAGTAATTGATATTAAAGGGAGGGGATTAATGGTTAGTACTCGACTTTTGTGATGTTTGGTGGTAATTTTTTATTTGTTTTCCAAAATTGTTTTAAAATACGAGCATTGTGTTGTTCGTATATCAGCTCTGTGCTCCCCATCGCAGTTTCTACATTTTGGAGGGTCGTCTTTTCGAGGGCTTGAGGCCGAATAATGATTCTCTGAACAATATTTACAAGAAATTAGATGATTACACATCTGTAATTTCGAATCCAAACATCGGAGACACTGTATTGGATCTTTTATTTTACGCCTTCTTTCAGTTTTTACTTTTAGATTACATATTTCATTTGTTCTAAGAATCATTTCAATATTCTGCTCTCCTGAATATTCAGCGATTACTACTGGGATTGGTGAATTGTTCTTGTGTAATCTGGTGGCACTAATGAGGGGAAAATGTCTTAGATTTAGGTATATTTCCTCTTGAGAAATAGACGGACGAATTTTTTGTAGACCACTCAGGGGTTTTTGTTGGTTTGTTTTTATATACAAATTTTCATGTAATTTTTACATAATTACATAATAAACCAGAATAATAGAATTTCATTTGTTTATCTGACAAATTTAGTCGTTATGTCATATTCAAAACCTTCTATCTCTGATACCACAAAATCACCAATTATGCCGATGGTCTTAAACTGTTCTGATTTGTTGTAAATTATTCCCTTTTTGCTGCAACAATTTTGTTCACAGGTGGAGAATAACTGTACTGAACCATTGAGACAGCTTTTCACAAAGGCCAGCTCACTGAATGATGCTCAGAACTCCCTTCACTCGCTGCATTACGCTTTGCATGACTATGTCAGCACAGAGTTCTTAAAGCTTTTCGATACATGTGTCCGTAAATCCGATTATATCGATCACTAATTCTCAAGGGAAATATATTGCAAATGAGTACCGCTATCCTACTTACTGTTGGCAACATTTTCCCTTTTCCACCTTCTTTTACCCCCTTTTCGTTTTTGTTCTTTCCTTCTCCTACCCTCCTCTTGCCTTTTACTGTGGCTGCAATCTCTCATCAACAGCGTGTCACCCCACGCTCGCCTTCATTTCCAACCCCATCTTCATCTCTTCGCAGTACGCCTCCGCTGGCGCCTGAGTCATCTCTTTCGCATCCGCTTTCGCCTTCTCCTTCTCCCTCACGTTCGCCTTCTGTACTGCCGCTGCCTCCCGGGGACTTTCCGTCGGCCGATCGATCTAGCCGCGCGGTTGTTCACCCGCCGCCTTCAAGGGAAGAGGTTCATTGATCTCGGAGTCTTATTCTTCTCGCGGTGCTTCACCCTCGTCGTCGACGCCACCGCCTCTTCCATCCTCCCCGCCCCCGACCGCACGCCCCCCTTCCTCCCGTCCGCGCTTCCACCGCCCGCCCGCTTCCTCATTATTCCGTGTCCGCCACTCGTCATTCCCGTCCCCGGCATTCCCTCCCCTTCCCTTCGGCCGGTTCTCCCTCGCGCCGTCCGCCCCACAGCTCACGCCCCTCGTCGCCTTTCTGCACCTGGCTTGGCTGGTCTGTCCCTCTCCTCCACGCGCTCGCTTATATTTCTATCACCTGGCTGACGCGCATCGCGGTCGCTGAAGTCACTGCAGCGACGGATCGTTGCTGATATCTCTCCCTCTTTCCACCCTCCGCGCTACGTAGGGAGCACCGCTATCAGAGAGTAGCTGCCGCTACCGCCCCTTCCGGCACCGCCGTCGCCACCACCGTCGCCACCGCCGTCTTCGGTGCCGCTCTCGCCACCGTCGTTGCCTCGACCGGCGCCAGCACCGTCACCCCCGCTTTCCGTAAATACTGCGAACAAAGCGAATTTCGAATCGACGATGCTTCACGCTCGGGGGCGCGCATCATCTCGGGCAGTTTCGCAGGCCCTTCACTTACGAGTGTCCCCGCGGAGGGCCGGGGACGGGGAGGGTGGGGGTGGGCAAGGGTGGAGTGCGGGGGCGGGGAGCTCGAAGCGGTGAGCGCGGGAACGGGGATCGGGGAGTATGGGGGCGGGGAGCGCGGGGGCGGGTGGGGTGGAATGGAGAGGGCAGGGCGGTGAGCGCGGTGCGGGAAGCGCGGGGGTGTGGAGCGCGAGGGTGGAGAGCGCGGGTACGGTGGCGTGGGATCGGGGAGCGCGGGGTCGGTGGCGTGGGATCGGGGAGCGCGGGGGCGGGGAGCGCGGGGGCGGGGAGAGCGGGGGCGGTGGGCGGGGGCGGTGGGCGGGGGCGGTGGGCGGGGGCGGTGGGCGGGGGCGAGGAGGCGGGGAGTGCGGGGCGGGAAATGCGAGCGCGGGTAGGGTGCGGTGGGGAGGGCATGGGCGGTGACTGCGGTGCAGGGAGCGCGGAGGCGGGGAGAGCAGGGGGTGGGGAGAGCGGAAAGCGAAAGGGTGGGGAAGGCGAACGAGATATCGCGGCGAAGGGGCGGCGCGTTCTATGGAAGGCGAAACGCGGCCCAGGGCAGTGAAGGGGCGAGGGCGTCGACGAGAGTGTAAGTAAGAGAGAGTGAGAGAGAAGAGAGAGGGGGTTGCCCCAGCTCAGCGCTGCTCGAAACAGGGCGGGGAAGAGGTATCGGCACAAGACGTCTCCACGCTAAATTGCATGTGCGGGTGTCCACATTTCCTTCGTCTGCAAGACGAAAAGAGCAGAGAAAAAATGCCGGCATTTAGATATTCGTTGAAAATTGTAGTTGTATATATTCATACACATTGCAAACCACAGAAGTGAATTATGTAGAGTATCTCAGTAAAATTCCCTTCCAATATGACGAAAATTCATCGAAGTATTTTATTCACCTTATATTCTCATTCAAATCTCGATAATTCTTTGGAGAAAATATTATTCTACTTTTTGAAATAAAATGGGGTGCTTACTGTTTTCACCTGAAAGTGTGAATAAACTACTTAGTTTGAAATAACCTTGACCTTAGTCTTTATACATTAAGTTTATAAAAAAGGATGTTGTCTGGTAGTAGTTGGAAACAAAAATTATTTTTCAATTCGAACGTAATTTCGATTGTACTAAATAAGATTTTCTCAAAACCTTTATTTCGCTAACTATTTGATTTCAGAAATTTGACGTGATTTTCTTTTACATTTGGTGAGTAGTATTTTTTCATTCAATTTAAAAATGTTAATGTTATTTTTATTTGAGAAAAGTTCATGTTAATAATATATCTTGATAATAATTACAAGAGGTAGAGTTGAAGCAAATGTTATCGAAACAATTTATTTTACAGGTAATATTATTTGAAACTATGATAATATTTTGTTCCTGCTCCAACACATAGCCATAATACATGGGCAATATATCGGCGCCAGAACCAGTTAGAAACGTAGGTTGCCTCCATAGCTCAGTCATTAGAAGCACTAGATAAGCTAACATTTGTTTACATGAATTCGTGGATTGTTCTTTTGTTGATGTCGGACAAACTAAGTGTCAATTGAAATTCAAATGAGGGAGGGTCATTGTAACAAGATAAAAGAATCTGATCTTCGATATGTTTCTGTATCCAAAAACAAAATTTAATTTTCTCACACAGTTTACATTTTTGGAACTCCAAAGTATTACGTTCTAAAGTTAGAAAATATTCTCGTCTAACTTCTAAAACCGTGAAGATGATGTGTTGCACTATTAATAGAAATGTAGATACCGATATATTTAAGAATTCATACGACAATGTTATTGCAAAACAGAGACGTACCGTAATCCTGGCATTTTAAGTTAATTTACACTATGTACTAAAATTGTATTAGTTGAGAATATTTTGTGTTTAATTATTTCTCCTCCCCTACTCTTCTCACTTTCCTCACCAACTACGACGTGCCGCGATTATTTTGTTGCCTCTTTCTGTAACTTGAAATTTTCTAGATATGTATGTGGAATTTTTCTTTGTGTCATGTGCATTTTCAATGTTTTACGTGCTTTTAATAGGTATTTATATCCAGATTATTCAACAATTAGTGTGCCATTTTCTCCCTTGCCATGCTAAGTACATAAATATACAGAAAGAATTGTAAAGATACAAATATATTTTAATTTTTTATTTCATTATAAATGATATTTCTCAAATATGACATAATAGTAATTTTTGTTAAGAAAATTACTGTAAAAAGTTTGACGTAGAAAATGTTTTAGTAGTTGTTTAAGAGAAACTTAATGATGTGCAAGGTGTTTTACCTTTTAACGTTAATCACACCTTCACTAAAATAACGAAACTGACAGACTGCATTAGTTTAGGTCGTACAGTTCCGGAGTGTAGAGGAGTTGAATGTGAAGCACTCGGATCCAAATTTGGACGCAGAAAGGAATTTCTTCGGCGGGACGTTAAATGGATCTCCAACAGTTCTGAGCGCACGTCGGGATCTCGAGGATTGTGCGCGCAATGGGGCATGTGGAGCCCTGGGAGAGCAAACAAGGCTCGGTTCCACATCGGGGCGTACCTGATGGTCCCGAACTCGCTCAACTTTAAATGAAGTCAATTATAAATACTTTCCCGGACTATCGCCGAGGGATCGGTGGCAAAGCGGGCGGTGCACGAGACTCCCGAGCAACGAGGGGGCGGCGCCGCTGCAGACAAGTCATAATACCGAAAAGGGTGTAACGTTGAGCATCTCCCAGCTGTGCAGCTTAGGAGCATTCCGTACCGTATGGTGCGTCGTGGACCGCATGATGCGTAAGAGGGACGTCGGTTATCATGTAGAAATTGAATCCCTCACTGGTTACAGGTTTTTTGAACACATTTATTTGTTTTAGATGAAATACGTCGTTTAGTATAATCACTTGAAAGACGTTTTTTTGGTCAGTGAGTGCTCGACTATACTCTAATCGTAACTTTCCAACGTTCTTTATGATCATCATTTTAAACGTGGTTTTGTGTAGGAATATATTCTTTTAGGGGTCATTGAGATAAGATATATAATTTTGATGTTCAAAATAAACTAAAAATATCAATACAACGATAATGATGATACTACACACTATTTCACTGGGAAGCAGTACACCCCATGGCGATACACAGCACTTTATTCTTCTGCATTTCATTATATTGCACGGCACTTGTTTCTTTGGTGTTTGCATTAGAAAATGCTAGGTCTTCCACAGCTTTTTCGTCACATGATTTATTAGACTCGGTCACTAAATTACAATATAACAGATTAACAAGTTAATCATACAATAGTCGCGGAATGAAACACAAATCACAAATAATAATCAGCTAGAGCGTAATTCTGACCCCGGCCAAATGTTATTGCTTAACTTTTCAATCCGTTGACGTCCATGCCATTTGTTTCGGTTCAAAACGCAAGTTCTAAGTCCTATTGAAAATATTTTCATCTTCGTTTACTTTAATTAATCGGTATACCTCGCAAACGTCTGGAAAACCAAACAAACGTATATTTTCCGGAAAATGATTAGCAAAAGTAATGAAAAGATAAGGTCTTATAACTGTTTGTTCTGCTCGAACTGTTGGCTATCGCGAAGGAATTCGAA
Organism: Gryllus longicercus; assembly: GCA_038098605.1. Taxonomy (NCBI): domain Eukaryota; kingdom Metazoa; phylum Arthropoda; class Insecta; order Orthoptera; family Gryllidae; genus Gryllus; species Gryllus longicercus. The sequence continues at coordinate 1,313,140 of JAZDUA010000120.1, read as the reverse complement.
TGCAGTGATTAGGGAAACCACAGAGGGGGAAATCCAATCTGTACAGTCGTCACCCAAAATCTTCCCGCCAGAGGGCACAAACTGATGTTCCAGACCTCACGTAAATTTCTGCATCCGCCCGCAATCGAACCTTCGCTCTTCCGTTCACCGGCACTCGAGAAGATCTCTAGGCGTCTTAACAAATGAACTAGTGATGATATACGTATAAGAATGACAAAGGAATTGATGATGATATCCGTATAAGAATAACAAAGGAACTGGTGAGGATATCCGTATAAGAATAACAAAGGAAATGGTGAGGATATCCATATACGAATAACAAAGGAATAGGTAGGGATATCCATATAAGAATAACAAAGAAACTGCTGAGGATATCTATATAAGAATAACAAAGGAACTGGTCATGGAACTGAGGATATCCGTATAAGAAAAAGAAAGGAACTGGTGAGGATACCCATATACGAATAACAAAGGAACTGGTGAGGATATCCGTATAAGAATAACAAAGAAACTGGTGAGGATATCCGTATAAGAATAACAAAGAAACTGGTGAGGATATCTATATAAGAATAACAAAGGAACTGGTGAGGATATCCGTATAAGAAAAAGAAAGGAACTGGTGAGGATATCCGTATAAGAATAACCAAGAAACTGGTGAGGATATCCGTATAAGAATACCAAAGAAACTGGTGAGGATATCTATATAAGAATAACAAAGGAACTGGTGAGGATATCCGTATAAGAAAAAGAAAGGAACTGGTGAGGATATCCGTATACGAATAACAAAGAAACTGGTGAGGATATCTATATACGAATAACAAAGGAACTGGTGAGGATATCCATATAAGAAAAAGAAAGGAACTGGTGAGGATATCTATATACAAATAACAAAGGAACTGGTGAGGATATCTATATATGAATAACAAAAGAACTCGTGAGGATATCTATGTACGAATTACAAAGGAACTGGTGAGGATATCCGTATAAGAAAAAGCAGGAAATGGTGAGGATATCCGTATACGAATAACAAAGAAACTGGTGAGGATATCTATATACGAATAAGAATGGAACTGGTGAGGATATCCGTATGTGAGGATATCTATATACGAATAAGAATGGAACTGGTGAGGATATCCGTATACGAATAACAAAGAAACTGGTGAGGATATCTATATACGAATAAGAATGGAACTGGTGAGGATATCCGTATACGAATAACAAAGAAACTGGTGAGGATATCTATATACGAATAAGAATGGAACTGGTGAGGATATCCGTGTGAGAATAACAAAGAAACTGGTGAGGATATCCGTATACGAATACTAAATACTGGTTTCATGCGTCCATCCGCCGCCACAGCCGTCCCCACAGCGGCGTGGGAGGAGCGCTTCCGTGTCGCGTGAAAAGCGAGCGCCTCATTCACGCGGCCGTGCGCAACGCGGCACGGCACGACGCGACGCGGAAATTCAACGCGCCGGAAACGCGCCCGCTTGCTCGCAGTTGTTTCTCGACGACGCGGCGTCACCGCGGCGCGTCGCGACGACGATAGGCGGGTGCGGAAACGCCGCGCGACGTGCGCGCGGACGCGGCCTTTCCATGCCGCCGCCGCCGCCACCGCCTCCGTCGCCACCGCCGCCACCGCCTCCGTCGCCGTTGCCCTTGCCCGCGTCAGCATCGAGTTAAAAGGATGCGTTGGTTCTGGAGACGCCCCTGCGTGCTTCCCGCGCGGTACAATTACGGGGCGTGCTCGAGTTGTCCGCCTGTGACGCGTGAAACGGGGTGTTCCAGGCAGAAGGAAGATGTTCAATGCTGTATGAAAAAATCTTTGAAAATTGATTATTTCAGTGGTAAAACAACTAAGGTTTAAAAACGCGTTTCTTTGACAATCTAAGATAAGATACATTTATTTGAACTGCAAATGGGCATAACCCGGTGGCAGCTAATTACACAAATAAGATAATACAGCTAGCATGCAAATTATATATAATAATAATAATAATAATAATAATAATAATAATAATAATAATAATAATAATAATAATAATAATAATAATAATAATAATAATAACCGATAGATATAACCGATAGATAATCAGCATAAAGGTTTGTTTTCGTTTTCTCGCCTGGCCGTACAGCTGCCTTCTTTAAATTAATATTCTATAGTTTTGAATATTGCATCACATATATTAGTAAGTCATATTTTTCAATGATTCATTATATTTATTTGCGTATGTGAAATACGTTCTTAAATAATATCAGGAATTAGAACAAAGTGTAAAAATAAACGTACTATTTACTTTATTTCTAAACATCATAACGTATCACCCGGTTCCAATGTCTACTTCCGAAGTCACAAAAGCAAGTTAAGGAAAGTAATAGCACAGGCAAAAATAATGGAAAATGATCGAAGTATTTTGAACGCTATTAAAAAACAGATGTAATGTGGAATATTCTAAAATATGACAACATCACCCCGAAACGTTATTACGAAAGCATTATAACGGCTAGGTGAACGATCTGATAAAAGTTGCAATTCTCTTCAACCATAAACTTTGGATTGTTGCTGTTGATTTCACTGCAATCAGTGATGGTTTCTTGAGCTGAGGGATCTCTGTACTAACACATATACATATAAAGTTGAATTATGGATAAAGGTAATAACGGGCGTAGGCAACTATGGGCGTGTAAATATTGACTCACGTGTAATAGAAATATATTTGCAAAGACAAATTAAGTACAGATTTTTGCTATTATCCCTTTTAATGTTCTTTGTGACAGAATCGGCCTACTGCCGCGAGAAAATGGAGAACGATTATTTCAAGAAATACATTTCTCAAAGAAATCAAGAAAGTGTGCACAGATAGTAAAGATACATTTACGTACAAACGTAAAACAAAGGGCCTTCTCAGCATTCGCTCAAAGAATCAGGGAAACGAACGAAAATGTAATCGAGAATCGAATCGTCATTAGCCCAGAAGCTGAAGTTCAATACTCGTTATACGTCATTTCCTAGGTATATTTGTATATTTAGGCTTTTAGAATCATGCAGTTTAATTGGTAGATAATACATTAAGTATCATTATTGAAATTAATATTATTTTCGTTTTTGATTCTCAGTATAGCTGTAGTTTCTAATTATACAGAAATAATTATACTGCAGAAAAGATTTTACTTGCACTTAAACTTGGGTATCGATTTGAATCGTTTAATGCCCTTGATTATTTTATCTGGCCAATTGAGTAAATGCTGAAATACCCTTTTGCTTGTTTCTAGACATAAATGTATCTTCACTGTGCTCACGTTTTTTGGGCTTTCCTTCTGCGGTAGTACTAGAGCCGGAGGTGTGGTTGATTTTTTTAAACAATGCTATCACATCAATTCTGCAGTTCACATAATGATGCAAATAAATTGTCTAAAACTCGGAACCGAAAATTTTCAGTTATCAGTTATTGCTAACTTCGCTTTATTGGTATTTGTATTTATCATTTAATTATGTAGTGAAAATGGGAGGGGAAGAGATTTCGGAGTTCAAGAAAACATGTGCAGATTTTACTTGTGCCCTATACGTCAGATACAGGTCCTACCTTTTTTAAACAAATAAATAATAATGATCCTAATGACCATAATAATAATAATAATAATTAAACAAACTATTTCTGACGGCTCAGAAGATATGTCAAAAGATCTCAGGCAAGCCCCTCTATATTTCAACCACATCAAATAGTCAATTGAGCACTGTACAATTTGTGGTTTAATTTAATGAGTATAATAAAGCAGATATGAAAACAAAAACATGTTTTATGGTAGTTGAATTGAATATATCTGACAATAATTCATATCGACGTATTAGATGAGTCTACATTTTATTTAATAGCGCAAATATTGACTTTATGTGGTCATAAAACAGTATATTGAATGAGAGTTATAGCGAATGAAAATGGAGACTGGGTAGCTTTCTCTTATTGATGAACATAATGTATTGACAAAATCTAAAATACATTCATTGAGGCGAAACTGTCACTTGTTCGAGGTTAAATATTTTACCTTTCTTTTTTTGAGTTCATTACGTATTGACGTACGTTTATGTGATTTTCATTGTTCAGATCATTGTGTTTTCAATTTGTTTGTTACTTTTGTAGTTACTTATAAAATGTTTGGTAAATTACTGCAACACCAATATTCAAAAGCAATTTTTTGATATGACTCTTGCACTTGTTTGGTTAGAAATACATAATTTTCTGAATCACGATATCTCTTTTCATCATCAGTTGAACATACCATTTCCTTGATATCCAAAACTCAGCTCTTGTTTTTCTTACCTTTCACATCTGCTGCAATAACTAATACTTTGAACAACGGTTAAATGACGTTCTAGGGCGATTTACGAACAAGAAACTCTTCATTATCTTGTCATTTCATAAGTTCATAAGGCCACGAGCAAAACAAAAACTGTGAGCGGAGCATTCCGAGAGAGAAGCTTTATAAGGGGGTATTCGAGGAGTGTGACGGAAGGAGCGGACGGCAGCCCGGACGTCAGGGGGAGGCCCAGGATAACGCTTCCAATTAACTACTAATTGCGCGGAGGACATTTTCCAGTGTCGGAAGCCGAGCGCTTCGGCGGGCGTCGAGGGAGTCGCAGGCGTCGACGATGGGGGCGGGGCGGTGAGGGGCGGAAGAAGGGAGTAGTAATGAGGGACGATGAGGATGAGGAAAGACGGGGGAGAATTGGATGGATGTGAGCGAAACAGAGTGAAATGGTGTGGGAGGGAATGGTGGGATGTAGCGATGTCCATACGGAGACACGCTCACGAAGTAACTGCGAAGGCGAAGTGGAGGTGAAAGGCGAGGTGGGAGCTGATGGCAGAGAGTTGATGGCGGGGACCGGATGACGGGGAACGGAGGGAGGGGAGCGGATGGCGGAGAGTGTATGGCGGGGAGCGGCTGACGGGGAGCGGATGGCGGGGAGCAGATGGCGGGCAGAGGATGGCGGGGAGCAAATGGCGGGTAGCAGACGGCGGGGAGTGGAGGCCGGAGAGCGGATGGCGGACAGTGGATGGCGGGGATACGAGAGCGGGGAGCGGAGAGCGGGAAGCGGATGGCGGGGAGTGGATGCCGAGAAACGGATGGCGGGGAGCGGATGACGGAGAGTGGATGGCGGGGGGCGGATGACCGGGAGCGGATGGCGGAGAGTGGATGGCGGGGAGCGGATGACGGGGAGCGGATGACGGGGAGCGGATGGCGGGGAGCGGATGGCGGAGAGTGGATGGTGGGGTGCGGGTGATGGGGAGCGGATGACGGGGAGCGGATGACGGGGAGCGGATGGCGGGGAGCGGATGGCGGAGAGTGGATGGTGGGGTGCGGGTGATGGGGAGCGGATGACGGGGAGCGGATGACGGGGAGCGGATTGCATGGAGTGGAGGGCGGGGAACGGATGGCGGGGATAGGAGGGCGGGGTGCGGAGAGCGGGAAGCGGTTGGCTGGGAAAGGATGGCGGTGAGCGAGGGCGAGGATAGGAGAGTGGAGGGCGGGGAGCGAAGGGCGGGGAGCGGATGACTGCTGTGTGTGACGGTTGTGAATGTTGAAAGTGGATAGTGAACGAGGAGGCGAGGTTCACCGTAGCACACACTGCGTCTTCCGCCTTCTGTGGAAGCTCGGCGCAACAGAAGAGTTTTTTTCCACGAAGGCAGTTTCTCGGGCTAATAACAACCGTACCGTCACTTCGTCCATTTATTTCAATTACTCGGTTCGAGAATACGTGCGACGTGCTTATCACTGGCTTCGTTCTGCTCTCCTCGGGCGGATGAAGAATGCGACACATTTGTTACTTCTGTCCAGTGACGGCAAAAAGAAAACAGCGGGCTTCCTCTTCATCTAGACCTGCGACGAAGCGAACCGCACCGGATAGGGCGCATTTCTTTCCGTGTCCGATTGAAAAATAGCTAGCAACACCTTGGCATCGTTGTGAATGTCACGAAGAGGAAAGAGAAAGATGCAGGGCCGCTCGTCTTCAGGAATGAGATATGACACTACGTTCCCGAAACACGAATTGAGGAATTCTGGGCTCTGAGATGAAAGGCATTCGATTTTCCGATGCCACTGAATACATCTGTTGCTGGCAGTTTATATATAGCAGCTCGCATGCTCGAGAAGTTCCGGCTAATGTCGTTTATATTTGGAAATCACCTAATTGGATTGTTTGAATGAAGACTGAGAATCACATTACACCAGGGAATAAAATCACGCGGATTTTGAAAGTCATAAAAAGTTTCTATCACATAAGGTTTAAACTAGATAATCGTATTTAGTATTTGAAATAAACAAAATTCTATACTAAATTCCATATTGTCACACTGGATATATTGCTACAGAGTTTATGAGCATGTTTTATGAGATTCATACGAGGTAAAAACGAGTGAAAAATTAATTACGCATATTCGCGCAAAAAGATGCAGACATTTAAATGGTTTGTTGTTATACCAATTTATTACAACGTTGGTAGTGCGAATGATAATGATATGGGTTTTCCCTACAAGGTCCCTACAAGGTCCCTACAAGGTTCGTTGTATAGGTTACACAACACTGGTGAGCAGTCCACGGTTTGTCTTGATCACAGACACGACAGACAAAATATAAAGAATAATGAGGTTTTGTAATTTCATATATATTTTTTCGTTTGAAGTTTGGGTGTAACTCTTCAACAAAAATTACCAAAGTTATCTGGTTGTTTCACAAACCTTCGATGTGAAAAGACGATTTGCATTTTATCGAACCGATTCAATTCCACAGATCATGTCGCGAATTTCACTTAATAAAAACTAAAGTTCCATAATATATTAATGTATTTGAAGCACACGCATACCAGACACGAACTTCACTCGCACTGTGGGTACAGTTCCGAATGACTCCGACTGATTCAGAATCTGGCACCCCAACAGTTGGATACTTATATACTTGCGATAAAGTTAGGAGCTAAAATAATTCCTGTCGATGACTGATGCGCAATAGGAAATATGAGGGTGCACGTGACTTGTTTTCAAAACATCCACTAAGACCTACTAAGATCACTTAGACCTACTCGCAATTGAGCACGACTACAAGACGCGAGAATAAAGACGGCAATCATCGAATTCAGAAGGTAAAAAGTCACGAGAGCCTAATTTTGTTGATATTCCACGAGAGTGGCATATATGAACTGAACAAATATTTTTAAACAGATTTTATGTATATTAGATTAGATTAGATTAGATTAGATTAGATTTATTAATATTTCTGCAATTAAGTGTGAGAACTTGGTGGCAGAATACACTAACTTAACATTACAGAACTTAACAACTATACAAACTCTACAAACGTTACAAATCTCATGAACATTTCACCGTGCAATCTTTCATAGAACTCCAATTCACCAAACTTCACTTCACCACACTTCACTGCACTGCAATACAGCGAGCTGTAATGTCTTTCTTACTCACTCGTTTTTCTCAGTTGCACAACGTCACTGCACTTCACGCCACTGCACTGCACATAATAATAGTAATAATAATAATAATAATAATAATAATAATAACAATAATAATGATGATAATAATGATAATGACATTAATAATAATAATACTTAATTACAAAGAAGACATAGGTAATTGCACTGAATTTTATTAAATATATTTATAACATATCCACATTCAAGAAACTAATTTATTTTTAAATTTGCTCAGGCTTTGAGGAAAGGGATCGAAGATTGTCACAGGCAAACTGTTCCAGTCCCTAATAGTGCGATTCGCGAATGAATATTTCCCAACGTCCGTTTTCTGAATTCTTGTCTGAATTTTGTGCATGTGATCCTCTCTGCCGAAATATGTAGGTTTCCCTAATCGACTTTGAATTTCTTTCCATGCTCGAAGGCCTGTGTACGCTTTATACATTGCATAGAGACGTGACTTTAATCTTCTCCTTTCGAGTGACTCCCATACCCCTTTATTCTTGATACCCCTGAAAGTAAATTTTGATGCTCTACGCTGGACTTTTTCTAGATTTCTTTGTTGCAAAATTCTGTATGGGTCCCAACATACCGCGCCATATTCTAATATAGGTCGCACTAATGACATATATGCTAGTCCTTTGGCTCTCACTGTACTCTTTTTCAGTATCCACATAGCAAAATGTAAAGATTTCCAGGCTTTCCCTACAACGAAATTGACTTGATTTTCCCAGCTCAATTTACTGTCTAGCTGTATTCCTAAGTATTTGCAAGACGCTTGATACTACATATCTTACAGGTGCAAATGAAGTATATTTTCATTAATAGCCAAATAATGTATAATATGGTATATTTAAAAACTGTAACGTGATATGACGTTTTAATTATAATACTCGTAATCTACGTATAAAATTAGGTATGTTGCGCACTCAAATTTTCTGAAGGTAAAAATCTTGTTCCCTAGTGTAATTGTTGCATAATTTTTACTTTCCCATATACATACGTGTGTACGGAGTAATATACGTAGTAGAGGGAAAGTAAAGCGATATGTAAAGGAAAACGATATGTAAAGCTGCTGAAAATCGATTTCGAGATTTCAACTGAAATACAAGTTTTATGGTCCCCAGATACGGAAGAAAGTTTTTTTCCTTTTCAAAACGTCCGTCTGTCCGTCCGTCTGGTGTCCGTGAACACTACTACAGCCTAAACTATGCGTAGAATTTTTCTTCAAATTGAAGGAACTCATGTTCATCTCGCACGAGTCGAAACTGAGATTTTGAAAAACATTCTTCACAATTTGGGGGTACTTTACGTGAAGCCCCAGACATTTTCAAAATTTTCTCAAAAAAGGCTCAAATTTTTTTCTCTAGATTTCTTCTAAGAATAAAGTATATACGTAATACACTTATAAACGTGGCATAGGTTCGATTTTCACTGTTGACTGAATTTTTCGAAAATTTAATTAGTATGAATTTTTTCCGATGTCTTCCTACAACTACCAAATTAGAGGTAGAGATTTTCAAATTTGTTCTCGATAATTTGCCTTTTATTAACGTCATGTACAATCTTTGAAAATGTTAGTATTTTTCGCGCAATATTGCGCATATTTTTGGCAATTTGAGAAAATTAAAAAATCAAGATTATCTCAAAACGGCTCAAAATGTTTCTTTAAACTTTTGGTAGGGATTGTGCTAAATGCACGCTATAAAATTACATATTGTCTGAATCTCTTGTTTTTTCAAAAATTACAAAAACATATTTTTTTGACTTGTCTCTCATGTCATTAATATCGTATTACCGGCAATATGTTCATTTTATTGTATTCATGAGTACATGTCCTTTAAATAATCTCAAGTAATGTAAAACTATTTCTGTGAAAACTAGCTCAAAATTTCGCATTTTCAGAACGCATATACTCAAACGCCATTTTCTCAAAAACGGCACCAAATTTGTTCTTCAATCATTTCGCGCTGGTTGGCGCATACCAGCCCTGAGGAAGACCACGATAGATGGTCGAAACATCGGCAACACAGCCTTCGACGCAGCGTCACCCGGACAGCCAAGATCACGCAACGGAATATACTGATTACGCGATATTATAATATTGCGACTTCTATCATATTTACACGTAGGCTTCCGCGGCTCCATTTCATGATTTCTTGGCTGTCCGGGTGACGCTGCTTCAACCCTGAAGAAACCTGCGATATGACAGGCTAAACGTCGGCCTCTCAGCCAACGACGCGGCATCAACCGGACAGCCAAGAAGTCACTTCTATCATTTTAACAATTAATTCATCAATTAAAAACTCGTAACAATAGAGGTGTGGGGAAAAAATCTTCAATTTTTTGAAAAGTAAATTTTAATTTTTTAAGAAAGAGCCAATTTAACATGCTGATCAGATACGTATCCTATTCGAGAAAAATGCATTTGAATATACAACACGTGTAGGTCTAATCAACGAGGGCGAGGGTACGATCCAAAGCAAAATAAACCTCAGTTAACACGAAGTTCAAGGAACCGAAATAATTGGTATTCGTGTTATAGAATTTCGTTTTACCGATTATATTTACAGAATTATTTTATTTCCTTGAGGGCACTAACTTTTGTTCGTTTTACGTCGAAATTCGTGTTAATCGGGCGGTTTCGTACTGTACGAAAAAGTGTCACGACGCATCACATGTGTTGGACCGAACCGTGAGAGTGAGCAAAACTGAAGAAACCTACTTGGTTCGTTTCTCCCCACAGGACAACGTTATGACAAATCAGTGCAAGAGTAGATTCGGAAATGGTATCTATTCGCCAAAAAGATTAAATAATGCATATTGTTTTTGATACATACCACGCCATGATTATATTTCTTTTCATACATCACTATAATTCCATTTCACGACTAGAAATCTAAAAAAAAAATACTCTCAATATTGATGTTGGAGAGGTTGAAAAATTGTGAATGTTTTACAATTTTCAATATTCACAGCTTTTAATGAAAATTAGACCCTTATTTGAATGGGTGAAAACCAGAACGGTATATTTAATAAATTTTGAAGAACTGTGAATTTAATTCAACGATTCGATTACGAAATTACATTGCAAATGACATATAGCCTAAAATAAACACGTTTTCCTGAGAGTTTTTAAAATGTCACTTACACCGTTATGGTTTTCACTCATTAATTTGACAGTAGCAGACATGTAAATGCAGGAACATGGGCCGATGTTGCGCGATCAAAGCCTGTAGAAAGACATGAACACAACGACAATAGCCATTCCATTATGAATATTATACAGCACTCCTTTGAGAGGTTTGAAAACATACTAATGCAGCAAAGTCAACAAATAAACTCTCTCATCAACCTCATAACGTCGCTTGTCTCCAAACTATCTAATGCCTAAATTCCTTCGCATTGCAGCTTGGAACGCCAACGGCTTGGCAAATCATCGCCAAGAAATCGAAATATTTCTCAACGAAAACAAAATAGACATGCTACTCATCTCTGAATCTCACTTCACAGAAAGAAGCTACTTTAAACTGAAGAACTACACTTTATACGATACTAAACACCCCAGTGGCAATGCCCATGGTGGCACAGCAATATTAATAAAAAGCACTATAAAACATCAAGAACAGGAAGCTGTACAGGAACAGGATATTCAAGCAACAACTGTACAAATTATGGACTGGAGTGGACCAATCACCATCAGTGCCATTTACTGCCCTCCAAGATTCAAAATAGACAAACAACGATTTGAAACCTATTTTAAGTCTCTAGGAAATAGGTACATGGTGGGAGGAGACTACAATGCCAAACACACGCAATGGGGATCCAGGCTCATCACCCCAAGAGGGAGAGAACTGCTGAAAGCAGTTACCTCACTTCAGCTAGAAACCATTTCTACAGGAGAACCTACCTACTGGCCTACCGACCTAACCAAAACCCCAGATGTAATTGATATATTCATAACAAAAGGAATCCCATCCACTAACTGTATCATAGAATCTTCCCATGAACTGTCCTCTGACCACACTCCAATAATTATCACAGTCGGCAACAAAATTATTCTACAATCCCCTCCCGCGTCACTAACGAACAGAAAGACAAACTGGAACTTGTATAGAAAACAGATATCTATGAAAACAAACATCCGATTCCCACTAAAATCAGCTGACCACATAGACGAAGCGACTGAGTATTTAATACAAAATATTCAAGAAGCAGCTTGGACCGCTACACCGCAACTTCACTACACCCAAGGCTGCGTGAAATATCCAAAAGTTCTTTTGAACAAAATAGCCGAGAAAAGAAGACTAAGAAGAATCTGGCATACTTCAAAATATCCTGAAGACCGTACCAACTACAACAGAGCAACTAGGCAACTAAAACGCCTCCTAAACGAATTCAACAACAACAGGTTTCAAGATTTCATAACCAACCTTACCCCAACAGAAGATACCAATTACTCCTTATTTAAAGCCACAGGGAAGCTAAAAAAACCGACCAAATCAAATCCCCCAATCAGGGACGAAAACAAGTGTTGGGCAAGAAACCCCACAGAAAAAGTGTCTACCTTTGCCAAATACTTTGCTAATGTATTCCAGACTCATCCCATTATAAATACTGACCAAGAGCAACAAATCAGAGATTATCTTAACTCCCCAAACCAAATGACTCTTCCAATCCCGCACTTCACTCCCAGAGAAATTACCAAAACCATAAACGCCTTATCAAACAAAAAAGCTCCTGGCTATGACTTAATTACAACACCTCTTCTCAAAGAACTACCACGAAAAGGCAAGACTATAATTACTGCATTGTTCAACAGCATTATAAGAACAGGGCACTACCCGGAGCAATGGAAAGTAGCCCAAATTCAAGTTTTTCTCAAGCCTGGGAAACCTCCACATGAACCCTCCTCCTACCGTCCCATCAGTATACTTCCCATTCTATCCAAAGTATTTGAGAAACTTCTTCTATCAAGATTACGTCCTCACATTGCAACCAATAACTTAGTCCCTGATCATCAATTTGGATTTAGACAACAGCATTCTACCGTCGAACAAGTTAATAGAATCACCAACTACATTGAGAATTGCTTCCAAGAAAAGAAATACTGTTCAGCCGCCTTTCTAGACATAGCCCAAGCTTTTGACAAAGTCTGGCACGATGGACTCTTATTTAAACTCAAGAATTTTCTACCGTATCCCTTCTTCAACATTATCAAATCTTTTCTATCCCACCGCACCTTCCAAATCAAATATCAAAATGAATTATCTGAATTCCATCCAATCAAGGCCGGAGTACCACAAGGTAGTGTACTCGGCCCTATCCTATACCAGCTCTATACTACTGATATACCAAAATCAGATAAAACAACCATAGCCACTTTTGCAGATGATACGGCCATATTAGCTTCGGATGACGACCCTAATGACGCATCAAGACATTTACAAGAACATCTCACAATGATTGAAGATTGGGCCAAAAAGTGGAAAATAAAAATCAACGAAAATAAATCAGTCCATATAACCTTTACCCTGAGAAAAAACAAATGTCCTATTGTCCACATCAACAACAATCCAATAGTACAGGTGGAAAGTGTAAAATACTTGGGAATACATCTAGACAAACTGCTAACGTGGAAGCATCACATCTTAGCCAAAAAAAAGCACCTTCAACTTCAAACAAGAAAACTATACTGGTTACTAGGATACCACTCAAAACTATCACTGGAAAATAAACTGTTGATTTATAAAGCTATCATAATTCCAATATGGACCTACGGCATCCAAATCTGGGGCACAGCAAGCAAGAGTAATCTCTCGATCATACAGAGATTTCAATCCAAGACCCTAAGAATGATCGCGGCAGCACCATGGTTCATCACAAATGCAGCACTGCACAAGGACTTAAAAATGCCCACTGTCTTGGAAAGAATAGAATTTATCAGCTCAAACTATCTCCAGCGCCTTGAAAACCATCCAAACCACTTAGCCCTCAACATCCTAGACAATAGTGCAGATATCCATCGACTAACCAGAACCTCACCCCTACAACTCCCATATAGATTTTCAACAAATAACTGAAACATTACCCTCAGCTAATAAACTATCCCACTTGCAGCCAACCCAAAATAATACTTGCTTTTTGTTATAGTATGAAGAAATAGATGAAGAGTACCGATGGGATACCTTCACTGGAAATCAATCATTGTCATAACAAGTCTACAACAACATATTTACTTATTATTTTGTAAAAAATAGATTGTAAATTTTTTGTAATAATAAAAAAAAATCTAAACAAAAAATTAGCATCCTGTAAACGTCGGTACTCGAACCTAGGACCTCTCCGCCAGAGGCACTGCAGTGATATCAGTTGTTGCCCTGAGCTACATCTCCCGGTAAATAATGTTTATAAGCAGGGCTCGGATTCTGATGACGTCTTATCTTTTCATTGGTGTATTCTAGACGTAGCAAACTTGCAAATAGATGTTTATCACGACATATAGGTGATAGAAATGTATAAGTATTGGGTCATTTTTTGCAATTTTTTAAATTTTAGGCCATTTTTTGTTTGAACCTTTGCACCACTTTGTAATTTTTTCCTTCCCGTGTTTTTTGTTAGCGCATGTGACATTGAATTACAATGACACACTAAAGAAAAGTTTTTTTTGTATCATCGGTTCCTGACGAAATTCACAAGAACTGTGGAAACTGTTTTTCGAAAATTATACGGATCTTCGGTAACTTTGTCGACCTTACGGAACTGACGGTTGGAAAATCGAAGCCTAGGATTACATTTCTCCGAAAATAAGGGCTTTTTATTAATATAATTTTAGATAAATAACTTTTATTTATAATTGTAAGAGGCATTGAATAAGTAAACATCTTTTTACAAATATTTTAGTATTTTTTGAAACAATAGATCATTTTCCCAATATTTTTATGTTATTTTATATGCCAATTTCTCTTACTTTTAAGTCATTTTATTAGTCATTTTCAAGGAATTTTGGGGTCTTCAGAATCCGAACTCCAGTTATAAGCAATTTCATGATTCGGGGACGAAGAAAAGCGACAATATATTGTAAATCAATGTTGTTTAAATGCTTTGTCGTATATTCTCACACAAGAATGAAGCATGGGAGCATGAAAGCACAACCCTCGACATGAAATAGAAAACAGATATTACATTTCATTTTAATTAACACTAAGCATTAAAACTCTTAAAATGGAAAAGGAATTATCCTTTGAAGAAAAGTTTTGATTGAAAATCAGTAATTATGTTGCTTCGACGAATACTTAGAAAATTGTTTCTATCTCCTTTTCTTGAATATGAAATATTATCAGGGTCAAGTATATCATTGAATGAAAAGAACGGTACGACATTTGTAATATTGCACACGTAAGCTTCCGCGGCTCGAATCCATAAATTCTTGGCTATCCGGGAGAAGCCGCGTCGTTGGCTGAGATGCTGACGTTCCGCCTGACATGTCGCAGGCTTCTCCCGGATAGCCAAGAATTTATTTGTAATATTTGCAATTCCAGGGGGTGAGAGCTTTGACCACGCATCTAGATTTCACTCCATTCTCTTCCTTAGATTTCTCGTTGACTCCAGTAACTAACCACTCAAAATTCAGAATATGTAAATGAAGGCGAGATTTCTACGAGACCATCAACAGAGACAAAGACATTTAAATCAACAGCATTGCCAAAAGGAAAATTGAATTGAGAAGCACACTCCATTAAAGATTCCACTTATGGTTACCCCGTCTTCTGAACTGAACGTTCGATATGGAACCCAGTACGACGGAAGTAATTGACAATCGTTGTTTCTTTACTATCTCTTAGGCTTTCGATAACAAAATGATCACATCTTGTAAGATCACATTCACTTCAATTTCTTTAGCAATGTTTTCAATTATTTTTAAAATGAGATGCTTTCTGAACATCACTTTCGTACTATTATTAATTTTTGATACATGGGTTGCAAATCTGACGTGGTTTTTGCTGGTA
Organism: Gryllus longicercus; assembly: GCA_038098605.1. Taxonomy (NCBI): domain Eukaryota; kingdom Metazoa; phylum Arthropoda; class Insecta; order Orthoptera; family Gryllidae; genus Gryllus; species Gryllus longicercus. Next base: position 1,297,654 of record JAZDUA010000120.1, on the reverse strand, counting down.
ACCAAAAAAATCAATACATCATAGGGATTTCTCTTCCGAATGAAATCGGTAATTATATACGAACAAAATCATTTTTCCCGTCTTAGTTTTTCGTTCCTTTCACGCTATGTTTTTCGAACAACTGAGAAGTCATGCAAGATTTCGCATTTGATTCATAGTGAACCGATTGATTTCTGACTATTTTGGAACATACGGGTTTCCTAGATTTACCTACGACTACTAATGTTTCTTAATGCTTTCAGGCATGTTGACTGGAATGAGGACCATTACACATTCTTTTGAAAGCTAATCACCTGCTCAATTCCTTTCCCACAAACTAGAATGTTTTAGCAGTAGAGCAGTCCGCTCCGGGTGATACCAGATTGAAAATATTGATACGTTTGCCGCCCTTAAATCTCAAAACGAGTTTTTTTAACTGCATTTGTTAATTAGTCATATTTTGTTTTAGATTATTTATTTCAAATTTATATTTAATTGTGCTGACCTACATACAGTTTTTAATATATTATAAGTATCATATGAATGTCCCTGAACAGTATTTACTCAAATACTGTTCAGGGACATTGAGTAAATCTACCGAGTGATCGTATGTGCGATTGTGCAGATGAGCGGTTCCGTCACTCGCGGCTGGACCACTTCCTGTACACCAATCGAGACGTATGAGTTGCCTTCCAACGGGTTCGGTCACCTGATGGGGAACTGATAATTTGTTTTCGGATGCTGCCAGAAGATACAAAAAAATTTCCAAAAACGTGTATTTTCGTGTTTTGGCGTTGCGACCTTAGCGATAATGCCAGGTATTAAACCAACGCCTCCTAAATTAATCTATGTAGGGGCGTTATATAAACACCAATTCCCAAACGTATTTTTCACACAATACGCCATAATTTTCTTTCACGACGATGGCAGCACTGATGTTGACATGTAAGTAAAAAATTGAATAAACAAGTAAATCGTCCTGCAGATTTAAATTTAGATTCGAAGGATCGAATTTAAAAAAATAAATGTGCTAAATCCTACGAGCAGTACTGCCTCGGAACTTATTCAACTTGAATTTCAAGTGAATGCGGCGAAAACAAAACTAATCATTGTGATGTTTCGTTGTATGTATTTTCTAGGGATAAAGTCCGAAATATGGAAGTAGTCAGTTGTTTCGTATTCGCTGGATGGTGTGAATGAAACTATATGAATGATGATCGGACATTTTTTGGCTTAGTCCAGCTAATGCTATTCGTCACAGGGCGGAGGCTAAGTAACGTGGTTGTCCGAAAGTGAGGCCCCTTAGGCCTTATGTTTCGCAAGAAGTACTGTTTTGGCATAAAAATTTTGTAAGTTATGTGTTGCAGACTCAAGATTGTTTTGTGTAAATCGCGAAAGTCAAAGACTGGAGACTAATCGCCGACTCGGAAATGCGTAGTGAAGCGTCAACTGACGTGTTTTAGAGATATTAGGTTACGAGTATCTCGTGTAAATAGAAATTGACGGGTGGCGGTGGGACTTGAATATACACACCGTTACTCTCCCATCTACAGTCTGAACCCTATCGCATATCAGCTATTCCTCGTCACCGTAAGAGCCGATTTATACGCCTACATTTTAACGAACCGTTCCGAAGTTTTGCGAACGCGAAAATGCACAGTATGGCGTTTGGCACCTCACCATCGACATTGCGTAAGCGCGCGCTTGCTAAAACTCCGAAATCGTTGGTCAAAATGAAGCGTGTACATCGGTTTTAGGGCACTTCACTAACCGTAGTCATCTCGTTTTGACGAATGTCACTATGCATTGAATATGCATTGAAGCTGTTCCGATTTCGGACCGAATCTATCCATTTTGAATAATGTGAGCATTAAACAGTTAGTTTGTGAATTACCCAGATTCGGAATTTAGTCATAATATATTCTTCGGAAAACTTTCATCCGTACGCTTTTAAACAGTCATGAATAATAGGGGCGTATTTTAACGAAATGTCGTTTTTTTCAGTTTCAGAAACTTTATTTTCAGGTTGATTTTTAGTACATACATTAATTTTATGTTATGACAAAATGAAATGAGCCATTTTTCGTCGATTTCGACTAATAAGTCATTTTTTACACTTTCCATATTTTTTAAAACATTTTTTGCTGATTTAATCGATTTTAATATCATTTTAATGGTACTTGGTTCAAATAATAATTACGAATTGCAACGAATGTTCTCCACGAAATTCCTGAGAAGCCTATTCGATTTCTTCACTCAGAACTTGTAATAACAGGCGTGGTGACTATGTAATCTAAGGCTCTTGAGAAGACCATCAGCGCTATTGTTGGTTTCGCCGATTTCAGGATAACTAAAGACAGAGGTTTCGTCGTAATGAAATGTCCAAACCAAGCGTCTGGAAGATGAGTTCACTTGAACAAAGGAAGATGCCTTGATTGCATTCGTAATATTATTCAACAGCTTGAGTTGTTCATCTGAACTGGTTTTCATCAAACTTTTACGTCATTTTTCTTAGCTTTTAGGGCATTTTAAAAACATTTTAAGAGCATTTTCTTGATTATTTTGGCGATGTTTTAGATCATCAAAATTTGCCCCTAGTCATGAACTTTATTTCTTCACCCGACTTGTCCTTACGATATGCTTTTTTCCTTTAAAGGTGCATTCGACCCCAATCATTCTTCCCCATTACATCTTTAAGTTCTTCATTGCCCCAGCTATATCTTCCCTTTGCACGTGATCTTTTTCGGTTGATTTCACTTCCTTTCCTTCGTTCCTCCTCTCGAGCGCCTTCACCTCGCACGTGTTATATCTCCGCTCCCTCCCTCGTCCTCTCCATCCCTGTATCGCGGTGCTCCAGTTTGCCGCCGCTCTCGCCCACTCGCCTACCCTTCTGCTGTGCGCTCGACCCCCGCCCCCGCTCCCGCGCCCGCGCCTCGGCCTCCGCCTCCGTCCCCGCCTCCGCCCCCCTGCGATCAATCTCTTCATTAGCTGCCAGTCGCAAGCCGGGACCCGCGCCCGGGTTGTGGCGTATTTATTTTCCCCGCTGACACCGACAAACTTCAAACTCCCTTCTTTTTCGTTATTTATTGTCGCTGCGGTCTTCGACCGTAAACACAGCATAATTATGTTGATAATTGGAATCGGAGGGAATCGGAGAGAGGGGAAGAAGGAAAAGCAAATCGTGTGGCACAAATGTATCATCCAGGAAAATCGTGGGGAAATATTTAAACACAGTGGTGTTAAAAAGAGGATGTATTTATGAAAAGGGTTTTGCTCTCATTGTTGTGCATATAATTAATGTTATTTTTCTGTTTTAAAGAGTATATTATTGTCAACATTTAAGTTTTTTTAAATTTCTTATCAACATTGTACATTTTTGAAGTATGCGCATAGTATTTATTCTTACACTGTTCCTAAAGAATGTTTATTTGCTTGAATAATGTATTCTGTGTTCATATGAAAAGTTTTCAACTTATTTTGCTTGTTGTTTTACTCCATCCCGACGAATTTTATAATAGCATTACCCTACGTTGCTCATGATAGTATGTATTATTAGCAGTGTAATAGCAATTTTATCTCTCTCAAACAGAAACAGATTAATAAAAAAAAGGTTTAAATCGAGATTTTGTGTAGCTTAGGGTGGAAATGGATGGTAATTAAAAAATCTTAAGAGTATTTAATTATTGCTTCATGGAACGTACTTCACATTCCAGAAGAAAATTGCCCCCCCAATAGGCCCTTAAATTTTACCTCCCGGTAGCTTGGTTACCTCTAAAACAAACATACCATCCTTTAATTTAATGCATTACGAGGATCATCGTGCGCAGGGGTGGCACGGATTCTCAGATTTTTCCCTCCGAATTTCAAGCCCCAAGTTCTTTGAGAAAGTTTTGTTTTCTTTAACGATTCGGAACTCAATTAAGTGAAATGAAATTTATGCCCGCACTACAATACTTTTTTATCTCTTTTCCTCATCTCCTTCCTAATTCGGCGAGACTTGTGGGTCCGTGAGATCGATAGTCCAGCGAGCCAAGGCGCAGTGCCGCGGGCATAGAACCTCGCCGCTGCTTCGTGGCCGTCGCCGAAGCATCGCCACAAGCACCCTTGCCTGGAGGGCAGGCTGGGCTGCAGAGCCCCGACGAGGCCGGGTGACTTCTCGACTTCCTCTGATGCGATCTGTCGGAGGATATTGTGTCAACAGAAGATGGAGGATGATGGAAACCTGATAGAAAGGTCGATTGCGATAACCATAAATGTTGCTTATAAAACTTGCTCTATTATTCTGCCATAGGTTACATATGATATGAAGAAAACTTACACTGTATTTTTAAAAGAGTATTTGACTAATTATTAGGGTAGACATAGATATTTAAAAGATTGATGTAAGTACCCACTACATCAAGAATAAACTTATTTGATTACTCTGTAACTTCGTACAATTCTGTGTGATGAGTACTTTACCTTGAAACGTAGTGCGCAGGCAGTATTGGATATAAAATCCTTTTTATTATATCGATGTAACAATAATTTGTACAGTGTAAATAATTTTTATAATATAGTAATACTTACAATAAGTCGTTTACAGTAATGCAAATACAGTGATTCTAAATATACATACGAATACGACTTACGAATTGGCCAACTACTCTACCAAAAATCTAAAAAGTAACGGATAATTGAGTATTGAAGTTAAACATAAAAATGTTTTATTAAAGAAAATTTATGCAACATAGATGCCCTCTTCTAAAAGTATAGATGTTTATGGTAAAGATTTATGAAACGTTTTTCTTCTGTCATATTCGTATTTATTGACTGGGATCTCATTTGGCCAACTTTGATATCTATATAATAATTGATTACCGAATACAATATTTAAGTATCAATTATTCGAAAATTGTGATTCGAAAATATAGTTATAAAAATAGTTGCATGTAATATTTAAAATAACTACAATAGTCTATTTGCAATTGAATATTTCAATTTAAGTTTACAATTTTCTTACCTACATCTTCAAGTTTTGTGCACTTACTCCAATTTGGTTGCATAGGTTGGTTTAGGTATAAGTGTTGTTTTATTGAAATCTCCCATACAGGTGTGGCTATAAACGGCTGCCTACCTGCACCGTCAGAGGTAAATATTAGTGTGGGTTGTGAAGTGAGTATAGATCAACAACAGAAAAACACCCAAGGGTTGGGCTTATCTCTAAAGGCATTGGGAAGCTGTCCCACACAACTGCGCAACTGTAGATGCCCTCAAGAAAGAATGACGGATAACAGCGTTAAAGATGTCGTCTGTGATGATTACATTATCCTCACAATTTCGTAGCCTTCAACACTCATAGAAGTGTATGTTTGTGTCAGATAACATCGGCCCTTCCTTTCCCATCGCCTTCTAACCACATTATTTTTCAAGTGAAGTGAAGTTTCAAGAAGAGTTTTAAGAAGATTTTTTCAAGTTAATTTCTGTTCGTTTTCTATTTTTAACATCATTATTTCATAAGACGCTTCTCCATCATGCTGGCAAATATTCTGTTCAAAAATTGCGTTTCTCTTATATTAAACAGGATCCGAACATCGTTGAATCCTTTCTTGAACTACAATTAATGTGAATACCTCCTCTTTCTGAAAAATTGTTTCTTTGAGAAAACGTTGGGAGAATACTTCTTAATTTGTGGTAGATACGCCGCTTTAAAGGTGGAGGAGATCCGAGAAGAAGTTTTCGTTTACTACTTTTCGCTCATGTGTAGTGCAGTGATTTTTTCAAAGTTGATAAGCTATAATAATACGGAGGTATAATCTCCACTCCTTGGAACAATGCAGATTCACAAAGTGGCCCATAGGGAATGAAAATATTTTTCTTAAAGTATGACTCGTTTACAAAGAGCATTAGATGCTTTTCTGTTCAGAGAGAATATTACGCTCATCTCCGTTCTGTGTATCCACATGGCTTTACATTTCTATTGCCATCCATGAAGACTGTCTTAACTTTGGACTTAAATACAGAGATGCTTCACGGTCACGAGCAGAACCTCCGAGGGGGACAGTTTTATTTAATCGGGGGCTCTTTACGTCATAAATTTTGCGCTCCGAAAGGTGAAGACAGTTAGTTGTAGCTTCATATTAAATTACTGATATGCTTTTTTAAATTTACGTAAAAAGTAGTCTTGACGTAATTGACAATACTTTGCATGCATTTGTACTTTACATTTTGCATATTAAAGATTCCACAACAATCCGTTCATTTTGATATTATTTACGCCAGCTACTTATATTTGTTGATTATCTTCGCTCTACCAAAGCTATATTTGTCACTGAACATCACTGGACATGTAATGTTCAGCTAGCCGATAGGCTTGGGTGACTCAGACCATCAATTGAAGTCACTGCAGCTCATCTGGCAGGGAAGTCCAAGGGTTTGTGCCCCGACAGTAGCAGGATTTTCGACACTAGCTGCACAGCTGCAGTCTGTAGGAGAATTCTAGGGGCCGGCTGCTCTGATTGGTAGTTTTTCGAGATTTCTCCGATCATTACAGACAAATGCCGGATCAGTACCCTAACAAACGACCCAGGGACCGCGCACTATCTTTTCTTCTTCTTGTCTTAACACTTAAGTGAACTACACTTCCGCACATGTCAGGAGACCAATTGGAAACTTGGTGTTAGAGCTTGTCCCGGCTGGGGCGGTGTCCCGCTAGTCGGAGATACCTGGATGGGGAAAAAGTCCGCAAACTGGAGTGGGCGGCGCCACACCATCTCACCATCCAGCGGGGAAAGGTCACCGCCACCCTCGGCTATGAAAAGCATGCACCTCACTTACAAAACTAATGACCTTCGGAGTTGACGTGACTGGAAACTCTAATCAATTGATCCAACTGTTTCATGATAGTTGGCACACCATTGTAATTTTTAGAGGCAATTATCTGATAAAGCAATCGTGGCTTTATGTTTTAAAACCTTCGAGCTTTTTTTTCCAATGTTGGCACTGCAAACACTTCATGGTTTTACAGAATCTACATTTACTGGTTCTGAAATGTCTATTAGAATTAGAGTCTAAAAATGCCGTTTTCTGTTGATAATACCATTATCGACTTTTTAAAATTACTTTGGCTTCCTATTAGCTGGATTCTTAGTCAGAGCATCTCAAAGCGACACGTTCTGTCATTTATGTGGTCGTAATTACATCGCAAGCAGTCTCGGCGTCCCAAATTACAAGTATTCAGCTCATTTGAATATATTAATGTCTAGAATCGCTCTGGATTTGGACATTCATGTCATCCTCATACTAATGTGCCTTAAAATTCCATCGACCACTCAACCAGTTTACGTTTTATGCGGCCAATGTGCAAGAGCGTTTGTGAGTAGACCATTTAGGATCTAAGAATTCCTCAAATTAAAAGTAATATAATTGATCTCATCCAACCTCATATTTTTAAGCTTATTCGTAGTCGATTAATAAGAACCTGTGAATGATGAAAGTCGGCAGTTGTTAATCACCCCACCCAACGAACAATCCACTTCTTTGAGTTCGACTATCTCTATGATTGGTCTCTTATAACTTATGTATTCGGGAGCATGTGATACAAAATACCCATTTGCTTCCCCCTTTCTGCATTCAGGCCTTCAATTACCGAGCCTTTCAATCTCCCACATAAAATTTTTCTCAGCTGCTTCAAATGATTTTAGTCTTTCTGAGTCATAATTTATTCACACAAATTATTTGTTAGGTAAAATTACGGGCTACAGCGAAAAACCTACAACAGAACTCCATAACGTGCAGCAACACGCATGTGCTTGCTCGCGTCACCAAGTCGGCAGAGCAGAAACCTTGCATATTTTGTATATCTCACAATGTCCTAATCATGTGCGAAGTCTCATTTGTTGGAATTCTTTGGGTACATCCACTTTTATATTTTCGTGAATTTTCAGTTTTCATGAAATGCTTGTAACCGTTCGGTTTGGGGTTAATCGATGTATTTTTGCTAGCGGATTGATTTTGTTAACGTGTTTGATAGCATTGATAATATATTTTAGACCTAGACTACAGTATCTTGAACTGAAATTTGTAATTCGTGTAAGCGCTTTTTTTTCTCAGCAAGAGAGAGGCTTATATTTCACTCGAAAAATTCGTTTAACTGTATCTCGTACTTTGAGAAATTCTAGATTGTATCTGACGGCCTTGCCGAGTGGAAGCATGTGTTGCGATGGAGTGTCTGCCATTTGCATGGGATCCTTGCGTGTAGCCGTCTCGTACATCCTCTTTCAGAAATGGGAGTTCCAGCAAAGAAATACTCTTCTAAAACTCTTATAATATTAAGGAGTACAAGGAAAGCTATATTTTGATTACGTGACAAATGCATTAATTTATAATTGTTATTTTGAATGATCGCATTTCTGGTTCACTGAAAGATCCTTTTCTCGTACAACAATGAGCTTTTCCGCCAAGAATGTTATTTGCAATTAATCCGATTATTTATCTCATTATTTATCTGATTGTAGAATATTTTGGACAATGAGGGAAGTACTCAGGATAACAGACGTCTGAATCAATTTCAAGTGCTTTGGTGACGGTATCAGTTTTCTGAGGACTTTCACTCACGTTTTTTTCTGAGACCGGCATTAGTGATAATGATTGGGATAGAGAATCAGGATAATGCTTTCACTGTTTTTTAAGTTAATATGTCAGATCGCAGTACATTAAAAAAAATAGTTCATTGTAATAATCGCAGGCTCCATTTAGTTTCGCTTACTCGCATCAGGTTCTCCGGTGTTACCACGGTTTTGAATTTTAATTCCGAGAATTGCAGTCGTTGTGAGGCGTCATTGACCCAGAAGCTGAAGTTCAATTCATGTAATAGGCATATTACGTATTGTTGAAATTATTCAATTCAAATGTAAACTAATTCATTATTCGTCAATGTTAAAAACAATATTATTGTTTGTTTTATTGTCAGTAGCCTCTAATTATAGAGACACAATTATGCAACACAAAAGATTTTTCTTTAAACATAAATTTATGTTCGATGTTAATTTTTTAATGTCGTCTGCAATGTGTTATTAAGTGTTGTAAAGGAAATGATTCCATTGCTTTGCGAATAAACAGCCCAATTTAACCGAACTCTAACTCGTTCCCAGTGTACCCGGTACTGAAATAGTTTTCGTTTCTGGATTGCGGAGATGATCACAGGCGCAGCTAGGGACATTTCTGGCCGTCCTTAGCCGAAGCGCGCGTGCCATGGAACGAAAATATTGTGAAACCAGGATGTGCTATGTCCTGAAGTACACTACTTTAGATTTTCATCCTCCGCCGTTCATTTGCTAACCATGGATACCCCACCCTCGGATTGGCAATTTATTTTCGAACTTTACTCCTCTAGATCCGCCGTGATCTGCGTTAGCAGGATCATCATCTCATGTAAACACCACTCACGGACGATCTTCGATGTAGTGTCATCAGAGGCCAAATTATTGCAGGCAGTCTCAACATCTCGGTGGGGACCAGTATTACTATTATTACTATTATTACTATTATTACTATTTTTACTATTTTTACTATTATTACTATTATTACTATTATTACTATTATTACTATTATTACTATTATTACTATTATTACTATTATTACTATTATTACTATTATTACTATTATTACTATTTTTACTATTTTTACTATTTTTACTATTTTTACTATTTTTACTATTTTTACTATTATTACTATTATTACTATTATTATTATTATTATTATTATATTTTACCACAAATTATTGGTCTTAATCCGCTACCACACAGATATGACATCACAGCGTGGTAATCGATTTGCTTAACCTTTACAACATTCTATTTATATTACTAAATCTCTGAAATTTCAAAAATTTAAATGTTGATGTATAGTGTAGCTAGTATAAAATGTTGAAAGAGGTTATATCCTAAACTAAATAAAATCGTTTCCTGAAAATGTATTTTGAAGAACAATTGCCATAATATACATTTTAATAGCTTAATCAAGTATGTTAATACTGTGGATCGACAAGGAAAAACGTAAGTGAAAATAATTCATTGCACTAGTGTTCTTTTTCATTAGCTAATTGCAATTATTTTCATTAACGACCAGTGGTTATTGATCTCTCTTCGCATCTTCGGAGTGTAGAGTTAATAAGATTAAAAGTGTTTTGTAAGTACTTGAATAAACGCTCAGTGCTACGGATTTTACACAATGAAACCATTCCAGCACATTTTTTCTGTATAATTATAAAGATGTTGATACAGAAGAAATACTTCGATCCACGTCAAACACTGATAAACGCGGAAACGTAATATCATAGTTGCGTCATTCGAGAGGCAATCAGTAGTTAAGAAAACGCGAAAGTTAGTCTGAATCACACTTTACTTTCTCCGACTTTGCAGACACAGCGAACGTCTTGTCTTTTGGCTTCTTGCCCTGACTGCTCCTTAATTTCGATAATCCAACCCTCCGGACGATTTCTGTCTCGTTTTAGTAAATTTTAGACTCGGGAACATCATTTCTCTTTGTTTGACGGAGTTCTTGCGGCTGCCTTGTTTTATTTCGTTTGCAGAGGAAAAAGGAAAGAGATGGAATAAAATATAACAAGTATTTTGCTTGCCAAAGAGACTTTTTATTACCGACTTTTGTACCTCGCTGCTTTTCCATCTCTCACATCGATTACTTATCATAAAGTTTTCTTTAGTTTCCCACCAGAGGGCAGACGATTGTCTTGCACATTTTGAGGAAGCCACGTGTTCGGGCAAAGTACGGGAAGGAATAAACAAAGACTGTGCAAAACGAACTCTAGCGAAGGCCGTTAAAAGTGCGAAGTTTAAAAATCCTCTCTATCTGCGCGTCTTTGTTGGTACTCAGCTCTTGTGGCACGAGTGGTTTGTCGAGGAGTGGATGCAGTTGATCGGCTGAAAGTTCGGCATAAAGTCCTACTTCTTAAGAGGAAGTCCGTTCATTAGGGAGGCCAGGGCGGAAGCTCAAAGAGGGTGTGGAAACCACTCTCCCCCTTTCTCAGTCTTTAGAGATCGGAAACTAGCAAAAATATGAACACCTAAATGAATATCGAATTGACCTTTGTATCGAGTGTTGCAATTAAATACTTTTGTGTTACGTTCCGTTCTTTATAATGAATAAAACGATTCCAGGGAATAGAATCGGCTCAAATTCTAAGATATTGTTTATGATGAAAGCGAATTATAATTAGACAAAAAGTCATGCACGTAAGTCATTTGAAGTTCTAATGATAAACATTATTCGAAAAATGTTAAAGAAAACATATTTTCAGCTAATACAGATGTCTATAACTGTAAAAACGACGTAGTAATCATATTTGTGTGTCAGCATAAACAGCCCAATAGCAAAATTTTCACATACACTACATATACCGTAAAAACAGGGCGAGACTGTGCCACAGGCGGTGAGAATGTGTCAGGCTCCATTTCTTGTTATATTTGCTTATCTCACATGTATAAGATCTTTGCTATGTCTAGTTTGCATTAAAAGTTCTTTGTTGAAGTAATAGCAAAGTTGTTAAACCTGTCAGTAGGAGGCCAATAACACATGAAATAGAGCCTGGCACATTCTCACTCCATGTGGCACAGTCTCGCCCTATTTGACTGTATATTATTTTACAGCACCAGATGACAATAAACGATTAAAATAGATTCACAAGTGCCAAGTAAAATCTCTTCTGCTGCGTAACTGTTTCTATACAATTAGAAACTTTACAGAGCACCAAATGACGAAATATCTGCACTTTTTCTTGCAACTTTATTTAATTTTATAATGACTTACTTCGCGAGATAGTACAATATCTTCATCATCAGTCTCTACAGACTGTCGGCCTAAACTGGTATTACCTTGGAAATAACATAAGAGTCATTCTACGTCAAATCGAACACCTATTTGACCTTAGGTGTTCGAAATTAATTGAAAATTCTGAATGGGTTCTGAGGGTACCTAAAAGAGGCTTCCATATTTTTGTTAAAATTTAACTTAATTATTTTGGAATTTATGCCGCATGAATTGTTCCGAAAAAGGACCCGCCTAAAAAATAAAAATGCTTATTTCTCCTGCTACAATGATCGTACAGGACTGACATTAGTTTAAAAAAAAGCTCAAACACAGTTATTTACGACGTTTTTTACTTGGAGTTAATTGTTAAATATCAAACATTCATTAAATATTAATTAAATAAAAAAATTAATTTTACAAGTTTCGCAAAAATATAATTTCATTTTAAAATATAATATTGTATTCTCCGTTTAATGAACTTAAAATTGGTTTGTTTATAAATGACGTAATTAAAAATAGTAATTGAATGCGTGCGCAGTCACATAGTGTACTGCCGGTGTGTTTCAATATTAATGCTAATTCGAACAGTGAAGAACGGAATGAAACGCGGAGAGTGCATAATCTTAAAACATTTTAAATGTCTAGGTACGAGTACAGGTTATTTTTAACCTGTATCTTTGAAGGTGAGTTTTTTCATTTTGTTGTTGGGGACTGGCTCTGAAAATCGAAGCTCTCATTCTGTCATCGGCGGACCAAGTGCGGGTAACTCGTACGGCCCTCCCAGACATAAACAAAGAAGCCCTTCGTCGAAATCTAGATGAGCGCCCTCGTCAGGGTATCTGCCAGCGTTTGTTTAACTTTTCGTGAGTTCGGTTCCATTAGAGCCGCGTCAGAACAAGACACATACTACGTTGTCCGCCAGATCCAATTTTATTTGTTATAGCGCGCTGTGTCTATGTGTAGCAAATGTAAACCGTGTTTACTGTAGGTTTTACACAATTTGTGTTAGACTGTTAACACAATGAGTAATAACAAGCACCCAAGACATGTTTTTAATTTTAATACATTCAATCTCAAAAGTCAGTGTGATTGGTACTAGAAGAAAAACTTTAGGCGTGTGACATCCTATTTCATCGACTTTCAAAATTCATTCCAAGGAGGAACATTGGAATGAACACTAGGTCGTACTTCACCGCTTTGTCCCCCATTTCAAATATACCCCACCCAATTTCAATTTATAATAGCCGTCTATGGCACAAAAGTGTAATACTTTCTCAAAGCCTAAAGAATGATACAAGTGCAGTTCACCTCTTCCAGAAATATTTGATTGAATCTCTAAATGTTGAAGTAGTAAATTCAAGAAAGTAATATATTTTTCAGATGGAGCAAGTGCACAATACAAGACCGAAAATAATTATGTTTTCAAAAAGAACATTTTACTGTGAACTCTGCTACTTACCATGGGAAAGGGTCTTGTAATTACATGACCCTTTCGTAACCAAAAGACTGGCTACGCGAGCAAGCCTGCAGCCACTTCAGAATCCACAAAAAATATCCACAGTAAAACCACAGAAACTATTCGAGTGAGAAAACTAATGTTAGTGCTATTCACTTTATATGGCAATTGATGACCAGAAAAAATAATGCGATATGTTGAAATCACAGTATGAAAAAATGAAACTAGTTATACAAAAATATACTTTCGTGAATCAATTATTTTTTTAACTTTTGTAAAATGTATATTAATGAATTTCAAGTACTACTTCTTCAATTTCAACTACTCATCCCTAACATTCTCATGACTTCGTACGGCGCGAATCTAGATGCCGCTAACCTACCCATATCGGATGTTTGATTGGGAAAGATATTTTATTACATCTGATTTATGTATATCCTATTCTGAAATTTTGCACAATTATACAATAAAAGATATGGATGTTAGAGATACTTTGTACATTTAAAAACATTTTTGCGAACTTAGAAAATATAGTTTAAAATCTACGAAAAATAAACAATTTCAATTTTTGAAAAATTTTATTACAAATATAATAAATCTTCGTGTTGTAATCTATAAAATGAAGCTACTTTGAATTCTTTAGTTTGTATAGTAAAGAAGATATGAACGTTTATATATGACAGTACACCCAATATTTTGTAATATTTAATTTCGAATAACCCTGAACCCTAACCCCTTTCGAAGAACCCTGACTTTTCTAAACAAAAAACATTTGACAGTTGTTTTTGCTATTAGAATTGATATACAACATTTTCAAAAACACCAAGGTCAATTTCGATTTGACATGGAATGACTCACAAGCTTGCACATCAGTGTTAGTTACTTTTTGTTACAAAGGATTAGTTACTTTTTGTATTACATAGAACTAAATCGGGTGCGAAATTGCGTTATGGCAGAAAATTAACTAGATGTAAGTCTATCATTTTCCCTTATTTCATTACTCGTTAGCTGGAATAATGAAAGAAAAAATAGAAATTTGAGAAAGTAATGTTGTAGCACCATAAGTTAAGTTATTTTATCAAGGTCACCAAAACTTTCAAATTGCTCTGCTGCAAAATTTATTTAATTACATAGAAGCAAGTCATTCCAAGACCGCGTTGTCTCAGTTTTATGATGATTTTTAGGCTAAATTACGTAGCATAATCATATGATCGCATCACCTCTTATTGAACGTAAATAAACGAAAAACTAGAGAGGGCCAAAAATTAAGGTCTTGAACCTACGATAATGTGGGAGTAATTTGAATTCAATTTCAGGTAGAATTTTAAAATAGAAATACAATGAGTTGTATTTGCAATGTAGTGCGCGAACAGTAGATGCAATAGTGTATTTATAAAGCATTAATATTGTTACTTTGAGCATATTGATTTCGTACTATGTTTTTTTACATGTCTAGAGAGTTTTTTCTTTCAGGCCTCAGTCTTTTCTGTCGAAAGTAAATTAATATTTTTCTGCATGTAAGGTTTTCTCGTGAAGATTTGATTTTACCGTCTCGTATATTTAATTCGTAGAATTAAGTAAGGAAATACTTGAAAATATTGAAGTCGGGATTTTGAAGTAAATATCCGTTCAAATCTCAAATAAAGAAAGTGTTTTTTATTTCCAAAAAAGTTGTTTTTGATTGTGAGATTGTGACAATTTTCCCGAAATACTTAATTACCGTTTTATCAAAAAGGCTCCCATTATAAAAAAAGTCCTTTAGAGTAAAGTGCATTCCTTAATATGGCGTAAATTCGATTTTTAAAAAACCTTTGAAATTTCGTTCTGCCGCCAATTAATTTTTCGGTATCAAGACCCACATAACTTGCATTCTGGCTACACCACGTGTAATAAATAATAAATAAATAGAGGAAGTAATTTTCTGTATATGAGAACAGGATTAATCCACATTTTGTTTGTTACAAAGGCCCTATAATAGAAGTTTTTCTGCTAAAACTTTGCCGTTTCTTCGCGCGGCAATGTATAACTTTCTCTCTACTGCGTAAGCGGTAACCTGAAAGTAAAATTCAATTGTAGCAGCCAATTTACACAAGACCTGTTACAGCGTAGGATGGGGCTTCGAAGCCTAGGTGCTCCAGCCCAATTCCCTGCTCAAGTAAATATAATTTTCTTTCAAATTTAATAAGTCTTTTTCTTAAATATTTTTAATTTTCAAAAGTTAGTTGTGTTTTTCAAATATACTTCGCTTTGTTTGGTGATGATAATTTTTCTAATGATGGCAGAAATATTCCCATGATACATGTTGCAATTTTCTGATTTTCAACTACAGATACAAATACGGAAAAGTAGTATGTTATGTTGTAGCGCAACCAGTTTTATCTCACGTCTGTGATTTTTCAAATATTCCTCAAATTAAATACTATCACATAACAAAACAAGTCAAACCATTTATCTATTAACGAATAACACAGCACATTCATACGAATACATTTTCTCGATAGTTCATTTAATGAAGCTCAGGATGTTATAAAGCAGAAACCAAGTTAGAGCTGTTTGAGGACCGCATCTAATTAAACGAAGCCCCTCGGGGCGATTGTGTAACTGTCAAAACAAACTTTATTACAGGCTGACGTCAGACTTCATTACATATCGAACTCGGGAGCGGGAGTGGCAGCGGGAGCGGTGTCGGGACCCGCCCGCCCGGCAGCGGGGAATAGAGGTGAGCGGGGGGGGGGAGGGCGGCGGCGAGCTGAAAGCTGATTAGTACCGTCTTAATGTAACGCTAAACTAACGTCGAGCGAGAGTTACATTAAGCTGCCACGTAGTTGACAATGAATGTACAGGCGCTCTGGACGAATTTTGGCATTTAACTTAGAATCTGCTTTGGTTTACGGATCTAAAGTCGGCGATTCCGTTCATACAATTTTCGATTTTCAGAACGTTACTCATTCATTGGAGTGTAAGAAGACAGTGATGTTCATTGCGAAGGTTGTCGGTTCTTTTTATTTCACAGGTTAATGACATTTCTCAAAAACAGTATCTTTCTTAATATTATTTTCGTTTCTTGTCGATACTCAGTGCAGTCTTAAATAATATAGAAACAGTTATGCAGCAGAAAAAATACAATTACAGTTGTGAATTGGTGTTAGAGTAACGGTATCTCGTTAAATACTATCTAAAATAACGCACGTGTATTATCTGTAGATTTGTTGTAGTGAGCTGTTGCTGCTGATACCTGATAAACTGAATTCCTACGTCTTGAGTTATAACTAGAGATTTGAAGTGAACTCACTCAGTCACTCAGACCCACATTACATTCCAAAAGAATCGTTACGGCGAATAAAAAAATCGAAGTTCATTCCCCTTTCACAATCACACCGCACTAAGAGTTTGATTCCAATCCTGCTTTGTTTTGAAGTGATATACTGAAAAACATCCATCCCTTGAATAAAATTAGGCTTTCATCGACGCACAACTTCCCGAAAAGTGAGCTCGCAATGTTCCGGCAAATGGCATTTACATTTACATCTATTTTGAAAAGGTAAGTACAATCATGTTCTACATTTTTGTCACTGAAATAAAGCATTCTCAGTGACAAAAAAACTCTCGAGACTTTATTGTCCCTAAAATAAGCGTTAAGTATTCGTTTAGTGAGTATTAGTAAACATACAAGAAAACTTACATTTCATTAGAAGACGTATCACTATGTAGCAAGGCGTGAATGATATTTTCCAGTGATTCGTATTGCTTTTTTGATAGACTTTGTTACTTTAATTAACTATAAATGGTATTAACGACACCGTAAAAAACACATACCTAAAATTGCACTTTCTTCATTTAGCTTTGTTTTGTCCACAAAATGAGCCGATATTCGTATAGTTATGCATATATACAAGAACAAACTCTCAGCTAGAAATCGTAATACAAAGAACGGTTGGTACTTGATACCCGAAAACCCTAGAGAAACTTTTATTATGGTAATTAGGGGAGTTACTACTTCAGGCTGCGCGCCAACGTAAAATAAGGCAAATTCAATTCAATTCAATTCAACCCCTCACAGGTGGCGAGGAGCGCCGTACGTCAGTCTATCAGTTTAAAAACATTTCAACCCGCAGCAAGAAGAATTTTCACTTCAGCTCTCTCTAGGAGGGTTCAAACTAAACTTCAAACCCTTGCAAAACGAATAGATACCACAACATGTCTTTCAGGACTTCAGCCATTTGGAAAAAAGTGACAGGCACCCGCGCGAAGTACAAGACGCCTAAAGGCGGCATTTGTACAGCAGAAGTGTCTCCGGGCGGACGCCTAAAGGCGGAGTTAGCACACGGGGCACGAAAAGTCCGAACACTTATAGGCGTCGTTACCAGCGAAAGGGTTAATTATGTCATATGTCCGGCGAGAATGAACTACTTCGCAAAATGAACGCAACGAACTGGATGAAAACTGTCTTTGAATTTTAAAGAATTCTGAAGCGCATGGCGTAATTAATGTATAATATAAATTATTTAGGCTTCATTTATACAGGCTTTCCACATGAGGTTTGACTGAATTGTTCCCCATAGCATTCCCACTACTTTAATATCAATTGGACATTGTTGATTTTTAATGTAGTACACAAATCCGTACTCAAAAGGAAAATTGAAACAGTTTCTCCCTTATTTTACACATCTTTTGATCACAGACAAAGACGTAATATTAGAGTCACTTCGTTTTGCTAAGATTTATTGAATCACGTCATGCGAAGTTTTGGTAGTACGTAAGTCAACTTTGCCTTGTTCTCTGTCACGTTTGAAGCAGAACCAAGTAGACAAGTTATCTAAGATCCAGTAAAGTTCGTGTTTGTCAGTCAGGGCATGGAAAGGTGTTGGGTAAGACAACGACTTCCTACTAAAGTCCTACAATGTAACGAATTTCCAGAATATTTCGCCTTTCCACCTCCAAGCTTTAATTTTCTTCAGAAAAAAAGAGAATACTAGTATATTTTTCTCAGACAATATGTAAAATTCAAATTGATTATATACGTGTGTAACGTACATTGTTAAGGGAGTTGTTCCATTTTATGAAAGCCATTCTGTTAAATAAAACTGCATTGTGAGATATAACAACCATAGGGATGAAACGAACTAAACGCTTTAAAAATTATATTGCATTGAGATGTTTTGCAATCAAAAAGCAAAAATATTTTGAATGATTTATTATACATTAGCTACATATTGATTATAACAATCATAATGTACTGGACCAAAAATTGTGATCAGTGATACCAAACCATTTTTTCTTTCTCACCTTCTACGTTTGTATATAATAACGAGAAAGTAGCGGACTGCAGCTGAACTACGTTCATAAGAAAAACCCATATTTAAAAAGCTGGTAAATCTTGTCCGGAATACATAGGAAATTACTTCCTTCAAAATTTTGTGGAATCGCAATCCGCAATTTGTCGGTCCTTCATACCGAAACTTTATTTAACTGTACGTTTGTCTGTCCGTCTATTCTAGCCCTTAAACAGTTGCCCCGAACCGTAGTCCCCGATTTCCTCCAAAATTGATGTTCCCCGGTGGATCTGGCCGACCTCAAGGGCGATGGATCTGGCCGACCTCAAGACCTGCGAATTTGTAACCGATATTTTGATTTATAGAGGTTTTTTACATGAATCCGTAATGACATTTTAAAAATGTTCTAAAAAATTACTGCGAATTTTGTACTTTTTCTTGGCTAAAGGATCGTACGCTTATCGATAGAGTGCAGGTTCCATTTTCGTTTCAAAATTTCGTTGTAAAATTAAATTGAAAAAGTTAACAGCCTTTTCGACTCTTTCTACAACTAAAATAAAGAAAATAATAATTTTGTTTCTAAATAAAATGTTTTTAAAACTAAATCTTAAAATAATGTCAAAGTCGACGTTAGTGCCAACAGTGAAACGCAGTTTTCTCAAATGCTTATTCCGATTTGCGTGGCTCCTAACGCGGGCTCCCAATTTTTCGTGTTGTAAAATAAAAACAATTAAAGTATTTGACACTTCTTGTATCTTAGGTGTCTAATAAAAAGCAAGAGTTTACTTTAAAGCTTGCCTGTTCGAGAGGGCTGGAAGAAGAAAGAGGTCAAGTGACAATTTCAGAATTTAATCCCAGAGAAGTCGAAAAGAGAAAGATTTTAAAAAATTCTGAAGTTGAACAAAAAGTAAAAGGATGGTTCCACCTTCGGTGAGGAGTCGAAGTCCTCTGGCTCTTCCGAATTGGAGGTTCTACCAGAGATATCTTCCCTCCCAGGTTAAGAACATGCGGAGTGCAAGATTTGATGTGAGATTTATAGGAGAACTATGAGTGAGCTGCCAAATGTGTTCACTCTGGTCTCAAGTACAATGTTCTGTGACAGAGAGAGGAGCTTACATATGTGGCTTTTGTCGCAATTGAATATATAGACTTTGTGCAAGTCATATAAGTAAATTTCATGTGTATAAGATGTTAAATTTTTATTCTTGTTTAATTATTCTAAGTTCAATATATTTGCAGTTTTTTTATTTAGTTTTGTCCACTTTTTAAAACGTTTGCGGGATGCTGACATTAGGAAACCTTTTTTATAAATCCACAAAATGTAATGTTTACGAAAAGTATTTTATCCTTAAACTAGTTGAACAATAATTTTAAGTAGAGTATAACATTTGCATAAGTATAGTAGGCATTGCAAATATTTTCATTTAATTGCGCGAGAAATTGGATTTACAAATATTTAAAAATAAAATTGAGACCCGAGTTTGAGTAATTTCCTCAATATATTTCTCACATATTTAAACTTGGAACACGACAAAATCACGATTTTCATTTTATCCTTTTAAATTTCGTAATTTTTTCGAACTTCTACATAATCATTTTTGGTGCTAATCTTTTCTGCTAGATTTTTTTCTTAATACAATCTACTACTAATATTTCTCACTTTAAATTAATCATTGTGAATTTGTTTCTAAATGCACCCTGTGCATTGGATGAATGTTTTTCATTTTCTTAATCTTGCAGTCTGTCAGCTCTTTTTTCCGCCTTTCATCCCGTCCATATTTCTATCTATCCTTCCACCCGTTCGTCTCCCCGTTGTTCCATCCATTATCTGGATCAATTACCCAGTCTCTCCGTCTATTTCTCATCTCCTCAATTATTTCATCGGAGTGTTTGTCCGCCTTCCGTTTCCCGGGCGAGTGGCTGTCGCCGCCTCCACCGCTGCTGCCTCTGCCACCGCCGATGAAACCCGCCTGCGTCTGCTCCAGGGGGCTGGAGCATTGTGATACATGCGCTCACGGGCCAGCTGCACGTGGCAGCGCCAACTATGCAGCTTTCGCAACATTAATCAGCGGAGTAGCGGTGGCCAGCGGGGCTTCGCTCGCTTACTCAATAGACCCGCCTGCACACGGGCGGGTTTTCAAGTTTTCCTCCCCTTGGGAGTTTGCAGCGTTCTTTCGAAAGGATTTGCAGTTTTCGAAAGCAAATGCTGACCAGCATTAGGCCTACAAATCCAATTTATCTGTTAATTAAAATTAATTGATTGTTTCTGAAACAAATTGGGTTGGTTATGTTTGGAAAATATTTGAATATTTTGCTCGACAAAACTGAAGCCGTTTTAAAAGAAAAATTAATCATGCGCGATGTGTTTCTATGAAATTTGTTTTACTGTGCCGGGAGCAACGTGATATTCTCCTTTCTGTGAATACCTTACAAAATATGAATTTTTTAACTTCATAATGTTTCTCGTTACCAACTGCTGTCCACAGCAAACGTTAATATTAAAGAGGAACCACAATTAAAGAGAGGAACAGTTCTGCAACAGTTAAATAAAGGATACATTTTAGACACTACTGATGAAACGTGTGGTGGTACGTGGAGCATAAATGGAGAAGATAAAAAAGAAGAATACGTAAACGCACAAAGAGAAGGGAATAAAGACAGAAATGAAGCAGAAGACGAAGAAGAAAAAATAACAGGAGGAGGAGTAAATGATTTGTGACCACCATTATATGCGATAAAAAAATTGCCTTCACACGAGTCTCGAACAATGAAAATGATCCCCATCTCAATGGGTCAATGACCTCCATCTCGATCAGATTCGTATTCAGATTCCCTGATCAATTGAGCGAATGCTGAGATGGTTTCTTGTTTTGCTTCTGGATATGAAAGTAGCTTCATAATGCGCACATTAGTTGAATTCTCACTCTGCTAGTTGTGATAGGAGTAGAGCGGGTGGAATGGGTTACTATCGTCTTATAAATACTAACAACTCAATTCTGTAGTTCGTTTATCAATCCAAACAATTGTCTATTTCGGATGTTAATAATCTTGCTTTGTTAATACTTCCATTCATCATTTAACTATTTAGGGTTAAAAGGTGGGGAAATAATTCCAGAGCTCAAGAAAATTTACGTAGGGTGTACTTGTCCTCCATACGTCATATATAGTTCTTTACTGTTCATTCACCGGTAGAGGTGGCTCATGGAATCAGCTAAAGTCACTTCAGTGCCTCTGACTAGGAGGCCCTAGCTTCGAGTTCCAACGGTGGCCCTATTTGCGACACTAGCCAGATAGCTAGGTCGAGTTTAGTAGCTGTCTGGAGGAGAATCCTAGCAGTCGACTGCTCTGATAGGTACTTTTCCGCCGTGGTTTCTCCAATCAATACCAGGCAAATGCCGGAGCAGTACCCTAACAAACGGGCCACGGACCGCCCGCGATCTTTCCTCCCCGTTCCTTGTCCAGTCCTAACTCCTTACACACTTACACTTTCATGAACTACACTACCACTCATGCCAGGAGACCGGTTGGGTGCTTAGAGCTTGCCGCGGCTGGGGCGGTGCACATCTAGTGGGAAATACCTGGTTAGGGAAAAGCCCGGTAGCCGACCGTAGGTCGGAGCCGGATATCGCCGCCCAGCGGAACAATATCATTGCTACCACCCGAGTAAAACATGCACTACACTTACGGAATAATGACCCTAGCAGTTGGCGCGCCCGGAATAACTAGTAATTTACAAAATAAATCATTCAAGTCGTTTACAAAATAAATCAAACAAGGTTATTAGAAGTATTATTTATTCTACATTGTGTTAAATATATATCACCTATTTACAACCTAAAACCTTTCTTTTGCAGACCTGTCATTTTATCTTTTAATCCATTCATTCCTTTCCGTATCTCAATAAACCTTCTGCAGCAAACATTTATTTTGCCACCACCTCTGTAATAGGCTTTCCACCGCATTTCCATCGGCGTGGATTTGCTCTCCTCTTAACACCCCGATCCCCCAGAGCCCCCGTGGAGTCGGGGCGGGGTCGGTCCGGGCATCGCGAGGAGCGGGCATGCCCCCGTGCCGCGCCGCGGCCAATCACGCCCGGTCAGTCGGGCGCGGGGCGCGGGGCGCGGCGGGACGCGGCGGGGCGGGGCGGAAGGCAAGGTGCGGTTTGCGAACGCGCTTCAGGGACACATGTCACGCGCCCCTGATCCGTGGCTCGGCGGGCGACCGCTCCCTCTCAAAACGTGATTTGCGGAGGGTCTGTCATCGATTCTGCCGCCCGCGCCATCGGCGTTCTTCCGCCGATCTTGTTTCGCTCTCTGCCCCGTGCATCCTTCCTCCTTTCGATTTTCGATGAATTTTTCACAAAGGACCCTAGCGTTCCGTTCCTCCTCGAGTTGCCCGCAAATATATATACCGGGACGATCGATAAAAAGGGATTCGAAATAGAAGAACGGGGCAACCATCTGGATTTGCATTATTCACGACTTTTCCCGCCGTTGGGGAGGACGAGAAATCGATGGTCACTGTCGACCGTTTTGGGAGAGAGCACTTGCATCCGCCTTGTAAATGAAACTCGGCGATTATTCAAACGATCCCCTGCACGCCCTCGCGCTATCTACATCGCGGCCGCTGCTTGCTCCACTGCTCCTCGGAGAAGGGGACGGGGTTGTTGGGGTGAGGGCGGGTCCCGCTCGCGTCGTTGAGGTCGGGAGCGAGTTTGTCCTCGTCCGTCGTCGCTCCTCCTCGAAATATTGGTTTGGTACCCCGTTCCCTGGACAGAATTCAAATTTCAAATAATGTCATTTTAGAAAAAGTACAGGAGAAGAGATCCGTATTAAAACCATTTGGAGCAGGAAAGCTTGTTTCGACATATTTTCAGATACAACAAATTCTTAAGCACAATTTCGGACTGTAAATTAGTATGCAAAAGAGTAAGAAGGAGACCTAGAACGAAAATTTAACAACTTCAAAACGAACTACACTATAGAAACTATACAGAGATGAAGAGGACAGCGGATAATGGATTGTCATGGCGGGAGCGACAATACACTTTTTGCCCTTATGTTGATGATGATGATGATGATGTGATGACCCTGTTTATTACGTTATTGGTTCTCATTGATTTAGAAATAATAGTTGTACTTACCTGTAAGTCAGTACGCCCCTCCTTTTTTAAAGGCACAACATGTTTATCTTCTCCGCGAGCGTTTCTTTATGAAAGCAATATAATTTTAATATTTACCTCTCCCCAGAATCTTCTAATGAATACAATTCTCAAGTCTGAGTAAAATTCTTTAGTGGCTCTTCATCTTTATAGTTCATTTCGTATTCATGAGCAAGGCCATTCTGCGGAATTATTAGGACGGGAGAAGACCCCAGGTTCGAACATGTTGAAAATTTGTTTAGGCGTTAAGCGGTTAAGAGACATGTTTTTGTAGCTGTAACAGTTGTAGAGCAAACAGCCAATCTCTTCATGCAGCTGTAAAAAGCCAGTAGTGAAACAAGCTGTTATCGGTGCCGTCTACAAATTCAAATGTAACCATCTTGTTAAGACACTGTACATTTTTATTATTATCTATTTGCATTCCGATCGGCACGAATGTCTTTCTGAGACGTCACAGCCAATGGCAAATTGTAACACCTAGAACTGAACCTTCTTTTTTTTTTAAATGATGTGTCGGACCATCGATTTCTCTTCCTCCCCAACGGCGGTAAATGTCGTGAATAATGCAAATTGTTGAAGTTGCCTGTCTAATCGCAATTTAAACAATGAAGGAAAAATTAGTTTACATTTAAGTTATCAAAGCAGAGTATTTAACGAAGATGGTGTGGGAACGAATAAAACAAGAGGTTTAATGATACCGAGATTGCTTTAGGGTATAAGAAATCTGTGAGTGGCGAAAACGTGTTTAAACTTCAATGCTGAGACCTTCAAAGGTAGTCTATGAGTCAAAATTATACTCTTGACAAAATTAGTAAAGACATAACAAAGCTTTGGAAATGATGAAAAATATTACTTTGTACCCACGACGCACTCATAAACCTTACACAAACTAATGTTAGCTTTAATGCGTACCTATAATTTCTGGTTTCACTCAAAAGAACGCGCCGTAGAAATAGTTATTTTTCCAAATAAAATATCTCTGAAACTTTCGAATAATTCATTTGATTGCTGAAGTTAATAAAAAATGCTGTTAATCATTGAAATATTCAAGGAAAGAGAGTGCATCTTTAAATACAAGAACAATTTTTCGGTATTTTGCCTAATAGGTCTAAAAAAGGGCTGCAGGAATAAGGATGTAACCAACAAACCTACAATTTTACAGTAGAAAGAGGAAATCTATTTGAGATACATTTCATAAAACACACAAGTAAATACACGTAATAAGTGACTGTAAGTAAATGTGTAAGTTAATATGTAAGTGAGAAAACACTTTTATTCATCTGCTACATACATTATTTCATTATTATTTATGCGTGGGTCTACATTATTATAGTTTATAAAACTGTTACAATGAAAATTTACAAAATTGCAAATTTAGTTGAATTTATTACTAATTTCTAAGTGAGTCAAATTGGAGTTCTCCCCAACATAATTCAGATTATACATAAAAAACAAAAATTTAACATAAATGCTCTTACTCCCTCTTGAATGTCCCTACGTCCTAACCAAGAGATATCTTTCACTCGTGAGACTTTCAACAGTCATCGAGTGCACAGATATCGCATACGAAGAAAGTATCTGCTTTCTCGCATTATTTCTAATTTTTCCAATTTTTGAAAATTCAGAGAGTTCAAAGGAAACGAGATTTGTGCAATTATTTCAGAGCCCCTGGTTCTTTTCGTGAAAAAGAAATTGTACTTGGTTTTGAGAAAATGTTTTTCTATAATTTGCATTAATATAAAACAGAAATTTTGCGAAAACGACTATTTTTGTAAACATTGTACTTAATCATAAAAAATAAAAAATTGCAGGTATTTTTAAGAAAAGTTCCAAAAGGCCACGAGTACCTCCAGAAATAAAGATCTTAATGATTCTCAAAATGGCACAACTAAATATTAGTGCTCACATATTTATCAACATTCAGCTCAAAACCTTATAATCTGGTAGTAGCGCATGACATATACTTCCATTGATCCGTACATACATACTTGTACATTGACCCGCCATCCATTCATTCATCTATTCAGAAATCCAGATACCCCGATTTTCGGGTACAAAATTCCGCGTATCTTCTCGCCAACTGCTCCAATCTTAACCATCATTGGAAAAAATACCACTAATCTTAATTCAAAATGAGTACGAAGCTAGAGATGGAAAGAAACGTATACACGGATTTAAGCCAGAAAAGTTTGTGGACTGTATTTTCGAGATTGCAATATTGCAATATTTTAATCCGACGGGAAGAAGAGATAAACAAGCGTAACTCGCTACCTTTACCCCTTATAACTCGACTTACCGACGTTTGACCGCATATGTCATGCGAATTCCACCCTCCAAGTGAGTACGAGAGCGTCGAGGAAGAGAAGAGGAGAGGAGAGGAGAGGGAAAAAAACTCCACGCTCCGTGAGAGAGGCCGAAGCAATCAGAAAAGCGTGTTTACATGAACGATGTGTCCCTCACGGGGAACCGCCCCCTTCTCCCCTTCCATTCTGCGGCGTGGCGTCCGGGAGGCGAGGTCGGCCCCGCCCCCGCGGTCGTCGCACACAGCGCGGAGCAGCTCAGCACACAACGTGCGGAGGGAAGCAAACAGACCGGGCCGCGGGCGCGCTCCTTGGCGATTCGCTTCTTAGCGGGCAGCGCTCCCAACGCGACGCGACGCGACGCGACGCCACGACGCTTTCAGCGGAGGGC
Source organism: Gryllus longicercus (assembly GCA_038098605.1). Lineage (NCBI taxonomy): Eukaryota > Metazoa > Arthropoda > Insecta > Orthoptera > Gryllidae > Gryllus > Gryllus longicercus. Next base: position 1,271,289 of record JAZDUA010000120.1, on the reverse strand, counting down.
CACCTCAAATATTTTGAAGAAAATGACGACCTGGAAAAACTAATTTGAATAATAAGTCCGTTTGGATTTACTCTCACGTTTAGATACCGTGCGGATGTTACATGTTGAGTGATGGGGTTTACACAACAAAGGGAAAGTCAAATAAAACATTGCCCCACATTTCCAGCTCTTGAACATACATACATACTACATTGTATACTATATATATTAATTTATTCTCGTTACATATGTGCTGCAGATTTCGCTATGAAATTCGAATATTGAATTAGTATGCTCTTTAATTAATTTTCGTTACACGTAGGTTCGAAATTGTGTGAATAAAATATTATCATAAGTTACTTTCATATGCTTATGAGAAACATGATTTAAAATATTTTACTCTGGAGTCGTGCAAGGTCATTATTGATCCCTCGCGCGTTACTCTTTTCCGTATAATTTCTTAATGTACTAATTAACTAGGAATATGTATGAAAACATCGCAAATAATAAGCTGGAAAACTGCGAACTTGCGATAGGAACAACTTTTTGCCGGCCCTGGTAACGAAGAAGTGGATAAATTCTGTTGCTATGTATAGTAAATTGCTACCACTATCACATGATGTAGGCAAAATCCATGTTTTGTGAGTCATTGACACCGAAAAAACGATTGAGCGAAATACGTCTGTCTGTCCTTCTGTGATCAATGCTGGCGCCTAAACCGTTCAGCTTTCTTTTTTTTCCAAAATTAAGATTCCTCCACCTCTCGCAATGCGCTAGAGAGTTTCAGAGTTTCAAACGGATATTTTTATTTTTGAGAGTACTTCACATGAAGTTTCAAAAACATTTTCATCATTTTCTCAAAAACGACGTTAAATTTTTTTGATTAAAATTTGTCCTCGGATAGCGTGAAAGACGCTTAAGAGAAGAGTATAAGTTTCATTCATAAAATTAGATTTAATATAACTAGTTTTACAATACCACATTCCTATTTATATAATATAAAATCGATTTAAAGGGTTTAACGATTTTTGTCACTTTCTCCCGTGTAATCTCGAGAAGGGTAAATCATTATTGATGCGGTTTTCACTAGAAGGTAGTGTGTTGTGTCGGGAATAAATTAGGTCACCTTTTTTTTTTTAAAAAAAAGGATGTCTCTTTTATAAAGAATAAAGTGTTTGTTTTGTTTTTGTATAAAAATCTATAGATTTATTCCTATCTTAATGAAATTTTATATATACCGCTTTTAAAGCTTGACAACACTTACTGTCTGTATGAGATTTTGTAAAAGTTTCTCTTATCCGCATTTCCCACCCCCTTAACGCAATATTTAAGGGTGCACTCTTTCCAATTATCGCAAATATTTCAAAATGAACTAGTACATTCACCAAAGTGAAATAAAAGTTTCCGAAAATTGACTACTAAGTGCATTTTGATCGATTCTAACAGCGCATTCAGGAGTAATTGAAGGTGAAAATTGTAACTGGACGTTTACCGAAATTATGCTACAATGCATCTGTGTACAGCTGCTCGTAGCAACGATAATCGTAACAAACATGGCAGGAGAGGGAGGGATATGGCCGCCCAATTGAAACAAGATAATTATGATTAATAAATACCCGACAACGTAGAGTACTTCTACTAGATTTTTAAACCACAGATAAATCTTGAATTGATATTTTTGTCACATGAAATTAACAATAAAACACATATCATTATATTTTTCACAATGCATAAGGTAATTTGTCTAAAAACGTTTCTTGTTACTCATTTGAAAAAATTGTATTCAATATCTTCAAAAAGTTTTGTCATTTTTACTTTCAAATGAAAACTTGTCCAATACTTTCTATACATGCCTTATTATATGTGAGACCTTCACAGGAAACATAGTAATTGTAAAATAAAGATATTTTGAAACATTATCGAACTGATTCTAAAAAACTAAGAATGTTTCTGTTTTATTGTTATTCACTATATGTTTTGGAAGTTAATCGTGTTTTTCAGAATTAATCTTTTGACATGAAGTATCATTTGTCATAAATCTCTCTGTTACTGCAGGAATGAGCACTTCGGTGTTGAAAAAATATTTTATAATTATTAGTATTAGAATTTTTGGCCACTTTTTTTTTGTTTTTGTTTTCGGGTGGATTGGATATTGATTTTGGTCTGTTTTGTTCTGTACTTAGCAGGACGAAATCTTTACGAGTACAGGTACACAATTACAATCTCAATTACATTATTATTATTATGTACCTTGTACTCAGACGCATGACTGAGTTGACAAATAGATAAGTTGGTGATAATGATTCAGCGGTTTACTGAGAGGCAGGGAAGTGTAAAACTTGATTGGGACCCGTTTCGAACGCCGGTGGCCTGAGGTGGAAAGCTAGCGCTGCCGTGCAATAAGTCTCCCCTTCCCGTCAGTATGTACCGATATGCCGATTGAAACGTTTACGAACGCTAAATATGATTTTATTCTTTGTAACTGATTCCGAAGTCTGTACGAGAGATAGTATTAAATACATTAGTTTATGATGGAGGTACAATTGTAGAATGACAGACGGTGGAAAGGGGTAAACAATGAGAAAATGTGCTGTGATCACTGTTTTGCCAGCACAAAGTTCTTGGAGAGCGTCAGCGGTAATCGCAAGAGAGATTTTGATGCCTGGCACTCAGCATCGGAAAGTTTTTTTAAACACAGAAAAATTAGGCGTCTCAAGGTCATATTCGGAAAGGTATCTCCTTACACATGCCTTCGCCTATTTTCTGCGCCCTTCCAACTTTCACGTAATATTTCTCTATAGAACACTCGTACAACGACTTCACTCGGCGTAAAATGCAATGCCACGCCCCACCCGGGGCAACGTCTTAGTGCCCGACTAGTCTCCAAATATGTTCGGTAGTGTAGTGCTTGTATGTGTAAGTGTACGTGTGTAAGGGGGAGGAATGAACAAGATTAAGAAACGAAACATGCCCTCCGTTACTTGTCTGGTATTGATCGGAGAAACCACGGGAAACTATTGAACAGAGCAGCCGGCCGCAACAATTCCCCTCCAGACAGGAGTTGAATTGGACCCGGGTATGAAGCTAGAGCCAAAAATCTTCCACTGATAGGACTCAGACCTTAAGAGCTCCTGGTCGACGATGATATAGTGGTAACTGTGTTGCCGTTGGCCTATGGCATTTGGTGTGTTACCTGGAGGGGACGTGCGGGGGCGGTGGATGTCACGAATCTGATAACTTCGTGCGGTCTTCATTATCTATCTGTACTACAGCGCTCTAAGCTACGCCCTCCAAGTTCGGAAGCGGAATCTGTAGTTGCATACTTCGGCGAAGCGTAGGTGCAGAGTGGCCGTTCGGGCGCGCAGGCTGGGCGGGCAGGGCCATGCTGAGGTCGTGGCCACGTGTGATTACGTTTCCCGAGGGGAACGACCCCCACCCCCTTCTCTTCCCCTCCCTAGCGCCCCGGCGCTCTGCCGCCAGGTAGCGCTGAGTAAGCGAGAGCAGCTTAAGCGTATCTGCTCACTTGGTCGCCGACCCCCTCGCCGCGCCAACGCTTCGCTTCGCTACGCTTCGTTCTCCCCCAGATAGCGCTCTTGCATTCTTTCGTCCCCCCTCTCATTGTGGTTTCGGGCTCTTTGCTTTTCATTCTTCGACTTTCGCGGGATTTTCGCTTGCTGATAAGTTGTAATTTAGTATTCCTTTTCTGCGTGCTTCAGAAGTTTCATTTCGTCTCAATATCTCTGCTTCATAAATATACCACTTTCTTTTGAAAACGAAACTATTTAAGGTTTGGGGATAATTACATTTGACATTAATGAATATGTTTTCAACATAGTTTATATTCGTGCTTTTTTAAGGACTTTTATTTAAAATTATCATTATTTCAACTCTCATTATTGTAATGACTGACGTGGTTTGTGCAATCAGAAAAATTTCTAATGAATTTAAAAGCACTGAATTTTGGAAAAATCTCACATTTTCTTGATATGGTACAGTGCTGTTTTTCGTTGTACTAACAGGTCACGTTGAGAAATCTGAAAAAAAGAAAGTAATGAAGGTAACTGACATAGGTAAGTCAATCCCCCTTCAAACAAGAGTGGCGTCTATGCCTTGACGAGGAGCTATGCAGGGTTTTGTGGATTTCAGTTTTTATAACACTATAAACAATATTTAGAAGTATTGATATCAGGTGTATTTCTCCAAGACAAATGAAAAATACTTTTTGCTTTTCTCTCCCATAGCCTCGATCTCGGGATATTGCAAATATACACTTTTCTTGTGCATTATTTGCTATAATAAAGGAAACTGAATATACATGGTCCATTGTATAATGTACAAAAGTAATCTCCTCATAATTTTTTCCTATTAATTTTAAAAAAGTAAATAGCGTTAGATAATACACAATACATTTATATGAAATTTGAAAAATGAATTTGGAGCAATTTTTTAGAAAATGTGTTGTTTTTTTAGAAAATGATTGCATAAAAATTGCCTAAATTTCAGCAATATTTCGCGAAAACTACTCTTATTTTTAAAACATTAATCGTGAATTTATTTACGATCTATATTTCATATATGAAAGATCTATATTTCAACAACAAATTTCATTAAGAAAAATATCTTTCTTCAATATTGCAGATGCAGGAATGCGCCAAAAAAATAGAACTTTTGCAAGTTTTAAAAAATCAGATATTTACACATAAAATAAGATCTGTACCATTCATTAAAACGTCTTATACTCTGTCCGAGGACAAAGTTTAATAAAAAAATTGGAGCCATTTTTGAAAAAAGGTTGAAAGTGTTTTTGAGGCTTCATCTAAAGTACCCTCAAATGTTAAAATATCCATTGAATATCGCAGAGCCTCGAGTTCCTTTAAATCGATCAGGTAATATCAATTTGGCTGAACGGTTTAGGCGCTAGCGTTTACAACAGATAAAGGGACGTACAGACAGACATTTTGACGTCAATCGATATTTCCGTGTCAAGAACCCACAAAACAAGGTTTATGGCCACAACGTGTGTGAGAAAGTCATTTACTATGCATATAAACTAGATTTATTCAATTGTTCGTTACCAGGGCTTGCCAATAAGAGTTTTTCTGACAAAAATTCGCCATTTTACAGCACACTTACGTTCTCTTCTTATGAAGTAAAGGTGATAAAGTAAAAATAATGTGAGGGAGGACCGAACAAAGAGGGAAAAAGCCTGTCAATACCCCGAAAAGTTGAAACCACTTCCTGGCGTTCAATCTTGTTATGTTCAATCTTGCTATGCATCATTGCAATAGAATGTCGATAAAATAAAAATATGCTGATATAATCTCCTAAATGTTATTCTGATTAAGAACATTCGACATGTTAGATAAAAAGATTTGAATAACATTTAACATGTTAGAAGAAAAGACTGAAGCGTAACAAAAAATATATCCGACCACATAGATGAAAATTGTTGTTACGTAGTATATGTGAGAATAAAACATTAAAATTAAGATACTCTAGCTTAAAATATACTTTAAATATTTTCACTTGTGCATTCTATTTGGAATTACAAAAGAACACAGAAATATTGAAAACGCTTTTTTTAAAGTACGAAATATTGTTGACCAAAAATCATTGAAATCGGGCGATTCGACCAACTTTACGAGATTGGCAGAGAGACAACCACGTTTGAAATCAATTTCTTGGACTAAAGTATTGTGCTTCAATGTTTTCAATACGAGATTTGACAATTGAAAATTCTGAACGCGCACATTCAATTTTCTCATTACGGGCAGGTTTCGTACCCCCTGGCAAACACCGAGGCGGAGACCGCGGCAGATGAGGGGCAGCTGGTAGAGGGGGATTGGGCGAAGGTGGAAGGGGGAAGGGGGAAGCGAGGGGGAGGCGGCGCTTGCGCCTGCACTGGCTGCGCCCCGAGCCCCGGGCTCCGCACGCGGAATCTTTTCCACTTGTTTCGGTGCGCCAGGGAAACCCATACCTCCACCATTGAGCAGCTTAAGCAACTTTGTTCTTTTATTCTCGTTCCTTTCTCTCCGCCCCTCTCTCCCCTCCGCCCCCTCCCCCTCCTCCACGCCGTCCGCGCATCCCTCTCGACTCGCGCTCCGCGCCCGCATAATGCGTTGCATTAGTGGAATTGGATTTTATTAACAAAAACATGAAGAGAAAAATCCGTCGACGCTAGAGTTGCCAGGCGCCCGAGGCGAAAGGATCGCGAGTGGGAGGGGTGTAGGCGGGTGGAGGGGGGCGAGGGAAGGGGGGAAGACGCTTCTGACCTGTGATGAACTGAAAGACGCGCTGAGGAGAGCGCCGAGTCGGAGGGGAAGAATCTTCTTATTCAAAGAGCTTGCTGATCGTTGATTTCTGATAAAGAATCCTTCCAGGAGTGTCATTTGCACTAAAGAACTAATTCTCCCTGCTCATTGATCCCAGGGAGTTGCGAGGAGGGGAGGCGATCGTCTCGGGAGGACGTAGAACGGCCTTCTGCCAGCAGCTAAACCGATCAAGCGATATTAATGAAATTTTATATGGGAAGGCCGATGGGAAAGTTCGGAGAACAAATCTTACTTTGACGTGGATTAGTTCTAAGGAACAAGTGGTTTACACAGGAGCTTAAGTAGGTTTTTACAGTCTTTCCGTTAATCGTGCGCGTGACCTGAAAGTTTGGCGAAAGCTGGTAATTGACAATTTGATTTTCTACTCACCTAAATGACAGTTTCTCGCAGTCAATTAAAAAGGGCGTTAACACTACTTTGTTAGCCTGCATGCAATAAGGAACTTGTCTGAAAGTGTGGTTTAACACAGAGTTACTTAGTCTATTTACCTCTTATCAATATTTTTTTAAATCTTAAATTACTTTTTGTTTACGCGACGTGAAAATCCTTCATAATCCTGGAATATTACTATATTAATTAGTAACCCTTTCCTCAAGTCTTAAAAACTGTTTCCAATAATTTCCTAAGTGCCTGTCGTTCGATTATTTTCCGCTTCAAAGTGATTAATCCTGCGTTTACTCGCGATGAACTTCGAAAGACCACAGAGTCTATTCCCAAGAGGAGACATCATATAAATTAGCTACCTCCACGTTCCAGTAATTTTGTTATTCTGGTGTTCGAATTTTCATTGATTTGCTGAATTAGTTTCTCGTTATTCTAAATTACATTAGCTAAACGTGGCAACCCTTAACAGCAAACATCACATTGTTCATTCTGCAATATAGTCAGCTGTGCCAATTGAGAAATAAAAGACCTCACTTCACGCAACTAATATAGTAATTTACGTCAAGTGCCAATAAAGAATTGTCTACGGTGCTAGAGCCCCCTAGAATCTTCATGTCTGTGAAACAATTGCAGTGCTCTGAACATTTTAAAATGGAATTGAATGATAAAGAGATGCTTTGGAAATCAGTAATAGATTAATCCAATTGATCAAATAAATAATTAATACCTCAGAAATCGAGGTAATCGAGGTAAATAAAGATGTATGAAAGAGTGTATGAAAAATTTTGTTCCAGGAAACGTACAAATAACATTAACATTCTTAATGAGATTGTAATGTTGGCTTACGCATCAGACTTTGTTCTCGATTTTTGTCACCATGCACCACCGCTCCTGTTATCTACATTTTTCATAAATGATTGTAAATTTCCTTCTCATAATTGTAATGAACTACATTGTTGATGCTGGTCATATATTTATAAAAAAAATCAGAAACGTTGGTACAAACTTTCCGAGTTCATTTCCAAATTGAGATTTCATTACGGTACACTACACCGTAAAGTTTCACTTTCTGGCCTGGTTTGAGGCATGTAAACAACCGAAATGCGGCACAGTATGAAATAAAGCATTGAAAAGTAGGTACGCTATTCTAGAACTTATTACATGACTTTGCCTTCTGAATTTTCATCCGACATTCCCGAACTTCCCAAATGTTATCTTTGTAGTGAAATATGCTAACCAACAACTGCACTGATACGGGTAATAAGGTTCAAATGCATTCTGGAGGTCGCCAAGACGAACTAGGAAAGGGCAACCCTCTAGCAGCTGCTTTTTGTATGCGACAAAGCCCTCCTTTCCCTTTCATTCTATCAGCTAGTGACCCGTGAAGGGACAGGGTGTTTCCGTCGGGGTTTCCTCCCTCCACGGCTCTTACCCACTCCTCCATTCCCCGCCCCGCCGACGTTAGCGCACCCCACTCCCCCCCGCTCCCCGCCCCCGCTCCCCGCCACCGCTCCCCTTTCGCGCGGCGAGGGAACTCGACCAAGATCGCCTTTCCCGCTACCTACGCGCTCGGCCACCAAAATCCGAGCCTCGCCCGCAGAATCCCAGCCCAAGCAGGGAGGGACTTCTGTTGCGGATCAACAAGACAAGTTTAAGGCATTTAGCTTTATAAATTAGATACTTATTGGCGAAAAATTGTGGGATTTGGGGCGCGCTCCCCTCAGACAGGCGGCGTTCGTTTCGTCCGAAGGAATGGCGATTTTTCACTGCTATGACAAGCTCCGCTGGAGGAAGCTCGGAAATGGAATTCTGTGAACCTCGTTATCAATGGTTGAATTGCTTTTCCGTTGTTTTTAAATTTCTTCCAGTTCTTTACTGCTTGTTTCGAAGTATATTATTTCATTCTGTAGGATTTCAAAGTAGCTGAACATATTTTGTAAGTCTGTGCATTAAGCTGCAGCAAATAAGTCAGCTGGATCTATTCGGTGTTTTGCGAAACCCCATGGACTCGCTAAGTTTTATAAAGGTTGTCGAAAAATGATTTTGAAATGGCGAAAGTTTAAAACTTGAACATGTAAAAAATAACGCAATGTTAAATATTTCATTAATTTTTTTTAAAGGCTTGGTTTTGAACCAGTTGGTGTTAATTGAAATTTAAGAATGTTCCGTCCTTTAGCGTAGCAAAACGAACTTTCCTGTTGTGTTGCAATCATATTGTATTTTTTGTAGATGAAACGAACACTTAGGTTTCATAACATTTTCTCTACAAATATTTTTCGATGACGTCTTATTATTTTTTCGTTATGAATTATTTTGTCTTACAAAATTTTTCATTAGATGGCCATTTATTTCTGACTTTTAAAGGGAGTGTTTTCCTAATGTGAAAAGTTATTCAGTCACCTTCTAGTAAGTAAATTAAAATTAATTAATTAAAGATAATTAAATAGTAAATTATGTGTGTATGTATACATATATTTCAGATACACGGTTTTCGTATATTTATGTGAATAACAATTAAGTATTCGCCACAGTTAGCTCAGTACCACTTAATTAGTGGGGACGTATGTACATCTTCCACCTAACCAAAATTGTAAAATCTGGATGCATCTTAAGCCAAAAATATCTACCTTCCGGCCTTCCTGTAGTGCTTGTGAGCAGAATTAGCCTACACCACACTAGGTTTAACTGTTATTTGATTATATTTCAAAATTATCATTAATTCCCTTTTTAAAATCTTTTAATTTTACCATTGTAGGTTATTGTTAATTGTTACCATTTAAATTAGTGGCGATCTCTAGTTTTGGAAACTGAATGGAATAATGACACAATCATCTCCTTCCTCGACGAATACGAAAAAGAGACCGTGATAAGGAATCCCTGCATCACTAAACAAAAGGTTCGCAGTGAGGTCTACGATGCCTGGAAAAGAATAGAAATGAACATGGGCGGAAGGTATTCCGTTAAAGCATTAAAAAGAAGAAAAAGGATTCTTTGATGGCCTCATTTATAAACATTATTAAAATAAAATAAAGTTTGAAGAGTGGTGCAGGGTCGGAAAAAGTATTCAGGCCTTCTTGGTTTGCCTTTTGCCAGATTTTTGCTCGATAAAGATGAGCCAAGGTGGACAGTAAATACAGATGTAACTAAGTATTTGAAATCGAATTTATTGGGTAAGAAATACGGAGTTTAGCAATAATTATTTTGCCATTTTATTTCTTCATTGGTTATAAAGTACTTGGAAAATTCGTTTCTCATCTCCTTTGTTTCCCTGCTTGTCTTCCTTGGCTTGTTTCTCAAAGGCAGTAGAGACGTCATTTCATTAGCATTCTGACGCCATGTGCCCTCCATTACATTCCCATCTTTTTCATGATCGAATGTGCCTCGTGGCAAATATAAGTTTCGGAACGTTTTGCTTTCCCTTAAAAAATTGTGCAGAAGAACACAAGTCATCACAACAGATGCGACTTTGTTTGGTTGTAGGCCCATGAGTTTTCGCAGAACCCGGAAAACATTCGACAGTATTCCAAAAGAATATCTACTTATCTCCTGGCTCAGAACAGCCGATAATTACAAATTCTCTCTTTGCTGCCTTTTGTTTGGATATCTGGAAAAGGCTTCATTATATTCTTCCTCAATCCAAAAGCATCATCCCCTACAAAAACGTAAGGGACTAGTGTCGTACGGCTCAGCAATGGCTATTCTTGAGGGCAATTAAGTTCATTGTTTTGAATTTTATTGAACAACACAGTGTTTCTAAAAACTGCCCCATCGCTTAGATTCTTTTGGCAGCCACAATCAACAAATGTGAATCAGTACTCAGTATCCACAAGAGCCATTAACACACATTAGTTGTTCTTATAATTTAAAAAAAATCACTTCCACTATGGAACGATAACTGGATAATTATGTATTTCCCATCTATGGCATCAATGCAGTGGGAAAAATTCCAGTGAATTTTTTCAGAAATTCTTTCCCACTCATTTGCTCTTTGTGGAGTCTGAAACATGAAACATTATTTCATTAGAGGCCTCTTAATTATATTTTAATGTTTTAGGATATTTCACCTGCTGGAGGTAATTATGCAGATGGTTGGGAGAATGAGAAGGATAATTCCTGAGGTAAAAATAATTGAAAATGATGGTATGTTAAGAAATTCATAGTAGTTTTAATTTTGTACTGGAACTACCAGTCATATAAATGCCTTCTTGCAATAATTTTATGCTTTTTCGTATTGCAGCATTGGTGGTGCCTTCTACTTATAATACCCGAATAAAGAGAAAAAGAAAAGCAATCGAAAGAAAGGTGGAGGAAAAATGAACAACGATTTAAAAATATTACAGTCAGCAGTGGCACCTGGTAAAATAAGTGTTTGCGAAATTTTCCGGGAGTTGGTAGCAGCAAAACTAGAGATGTGTGAGGAGCATGTGCGCGACATAGCCATGCAGCACATTGATCAGCTGCTTTTCGATTTGTTAATGGAGTTAAGATTGCAATACACACATACTGCATTGGGATCTCTTGATCTTGCGCACATCTTTAATGATAGTAATGTATGAGACTAAAGCAATAAATATTTTTAAAAAATCTTTTGTATTTATTAACCTGTATGTAATTCTGCAGAACATTAATTATAGCACTACACACCTCCGGGATAATATTAGAAATCATCTGAGGTGAAACCTTGAACAGCCATCCAATGCTCTGAAAAGAATCACCAGTTGCAAGGAATCGCAAAGTGAGGGCAAGGCGCTCATTTGGTGGAATCGCTTTCCTGGGATGAATGGAAAATATATTAATTTTAATCTGGATTTCATTTGTGCTAGATAATTATGCAAACTATAAATGAAATTTTACACGAACTAAGTTATTTATAAGTTAAGAAATATATTCAAAAGGTTGTCACGACGTTCATGTATAACCAGTAATAATTTCTTACACACCCAATGACCTTTATACACAGATTTGTAAATAACGTTCCCAGATACAGTAAGGTTGGACACTTGGCCAGTGAAGGATACCTATTGTAGAACGTTAAATGTTGAGTGTACATTAAAATTTTAGCAAATAGAATTAGGTATTTAAACATTATTATCTGGAATCAAGTTTTTTAGTTGAAATTGCAGATATTCAGACGTAAGTTAATTAATATTGTAATGGGACGGTCGCATTTATCCGGTGGCGACGCGTGTTTCATAAAATTATATTGAGTATAACTTTGCTGCGAAAGATGGCAGGAAACGCAGTTTTCCTCTACCTGCAAGCGTGTTCTCAGCGTCGGGGACGCTGAGGCATGCAGCTCTTTTGTCTCGGCCCAACCCACGCCAGGCCTCATCCGATGACTCATGGGAAAATACGGACGCCGTTCCCTTCGAGCGACGCATCGCCGCTGCGTCCTGTTCTCGGAACTTGGACGGGTTTCGCCAAATTTGGCAAGATGTGGACGTCTGTCAACGACGCCGCGATAGGGCGGAAGAAACATCGTTATCCGCACCCGCCAATCGCAGGAAATGAGGCGGGGGAGGGTCACGTGACTCGCGAAGCCTACGAGCCGATTGAAAAACGCTAGCTCTGGCATTCCGATTCCGATCAGAGACACAATGAGAAGAAGGTGGTCCTGGTCGGGGGCGAGGACGAGTTTCTTCGACTAACGGGGGGACGCCAGCGAGGGGATGCACTGCCGCTGCGCTGCGGCCAGAATGCGTTACCACATCGCCACATCTCATGCCGACTCTGGGGACGCTGGCTCTGAACAAACGCAGTGGGCCGTGACTATAAGTGCCCGACCGCGAGCCCAGAGTGACGACGGGCCGGGGCGCGATTAACGCAACCGTGAATCCTGCCGTCAATGCCCGGACAAGCGCTCTTGACGCCAGTCAACGCTTCCACGCCGCATCGACGTCGCACCGCCAACCACACTGCCTGCCGCGCCGACCGCCTCGCTAGTGGGCAAAAAGGAGTGAGGCTAGACACAGTCGGCCGCCGACAGCCGCTCACGTAACCGGGGTCGTGACCACCGGGAGGACGCCGCCTGCCGCCCGACAAAATTGCTGAGGGGCAAAAGGGGTGAGGCAGGGCGCAGGTTGCCGCCAACCGCACCACGCCAAATGCCGGGGCGCGGACCTGTCGCTCCCGCGGGCGCTCCCGCGGGAAGAGCCATGAAGCCCAGAAAGACACCACCCGGCAGTCGATGATTAACTCTGACCCATACGGCAATTTAAGATAAAATTAGATTTAAGGTATTTCTAAGGATTGATTTTAGCATGAAGCTTCACCTCGATCATAAAAGAATCATTAAAATCACGTTAAAAAATGAAACAATGTGTTTAAATTTAGTGGTAGTATTAGAGTTAGCCCTATCACGTATGCCTCTCTCAGTGTACAGACTGAGCAGTCGGGTAAACGCTGGATCGGACAAAAAGCAGGTAATCAGGTGAGTCCGGGCAGCCACCCGGAGAGTGTGGTTACAATAGTTACGTTCCTCTGCTGCGATAAACTGATACCATTCACCATCTTCTTTTCGTTTTTTTCTTTATTTTATTAAATAATATATTTCCATAAGCCATTACCACATAAGCACCTGGAGCAATAACAAGTTTCGAATCCACATTCATTGCAGCCGATAGCAGAGCACAGATAGCGAATATTCGTTGTACCCAGAGCACACGGCAAACACACAAACTGCGCATGTGTGGTTCAAAGTGCTCACTATTCGACGAGTACTCCGCGAACCCCACGACGAGCACTTCGGTCACTAGGGGTTCGGCGAGCGTTTGCTCGGAATTTGCCGAGTGGCACATGTGTGGAGCTTCCCTTATGTAGGGAAGTAGAAACCATACCAACAGTGAAGAATACAATTTCAGAGATATATGTGCAGTACTTTTGCCCCCGTTTACAAGGGATGTTTCAAGAAAATCATTTTTAAGAGGATGTTAAAAAATTGAGATCCACAGAATTCGCAGAATCCGACTTCCTTATGTAGTTGAAGACAGGATAATTTTATTACCAACCCAATATTATTGTTTTCACTGTTACTAATGAATTCACTACAATAGGTTCACACAATTTTGGAAACAGGTCTAACGTATTGTGTACAGTGAGACTTCTAATGTTTGGTTGAATGAGATTTTGCCTCTGGTTTTCAATTCTCTCAGTTATAATTTTCAGTAATGTACTGACGAATCAATATCATAGCAATTCGCTCTGAGAAACTGTGACGTGCACTTCGGGTACCACAGTTCTCTTACTGTGAGTGTGTCGAGAGTGGCGTTTATACGCACAGCAATTTATGCAACAATCTCATAATAACTATTATCATAAACAAGTGTGTTTTTGCATCATAATTGTAATCATCATAGTAACAGTGTATTTAGTTTCTCCTCATTTCAATTATTGAGTGCAATAACATCCAGTAACCACAATTAGAAAGTAATTAACGGACAAGTTAGCGCCCAGTCGGGGCCCCGCAGCTCTTCAAACGACTTAGTGGACGCAATTGAAACGTTACACGCGACCAATGGTGTTCATATCGACGCTTCAGCTGCACAAATGAAATTATAACATCAGTAGCATCACCAATTGCAACTTCTTCAGCAAAAAAACAAACGTCTCTGTAAGGAAGTCCATGTAGTACCATTTTTTGCTCTCCAAAACCTACATCAAACTCAGTTAATCCTCCTTCAACTGTACTACGTTTGCTACTTCAACTGAAGACAGAGCATTACCATCAATATTTAACCGAATCCAATTTCTTCATTAAGTGTGATATACTGCAGTACACGAAATATTCTTTTTCACTGAAGTACTGGAACAGATATTATTCTCTGTACCTGCAGGAAGTCACTGACGTATCAGCTGCAAGAAGATTGTCCCTAAGATGCAAGAAAGTTACAGTTCACCTGCTTATTTGGGAAGGCTTAAATTGCTTACAAAATCATTTAGCTTGCTTTGTGATGATGGTTGCGATTAATTACATATTATTACAGAAGATAACAAAGTTGTAGTATTTATATGTTACTTATATTATTAGATAACAAAATGGTTGTATTTAAGTTATTTTCTTGCTATACTGAACAACTATTGCGGCAGGTGTACAGGAATACACAACCAAAAATGTTGTAAGCAGCTTGGGATGTACTGTCATTTGCCTTAACACAGACAATTAATGCCTGTAAGTAGGGTTTGCTTTTGCTATCTCTGGAACAGCTCACATTTTGCGCAAAGGTTATTGGAACCTGGTTGGAGCCTGGAGTTGATTTTATATTCATCTGACTCAAAACATCTTTAGTCGAGATGTAGAGATAATAATAATAATAATAATAATAATAATAATAATAATAATAATAATAATAATAATAATAATAATAATAATAATAATAATAATAATAATAATAATAATAATAAAATTATTCTTAGAGAATGACCAAATATTACGATTAGTCTTGGAAACTCTATATATAAAACACAGACATCATTAAAAACGTAAAGAGTCAAACAATTTTACAAAATTGATACTGCACCCTCCTCCATTGTGTTTCATTTCTCTTTCCCCCCATTCTCATTTTACTATGAAGTTAAAGTCAGTTTAACGTATTCCTCGCCAACGCCGGATAGAAGCTGTGATGCTTTCTGATACGTTTAGCATACAAAAAATTCAAGGTGAATCATTGATGATGTTATGCCGAGTACTTATAACTTTTAAAATACAGAATAGAGTTTATTGTAAATTATGTTTTATTAACATTACAGCCAGGTGACGGGAGTACTTATTTATTTACGTCAAAAACAGTTAAAAACTGTGTGTGGCCTGCTATAGGGACAGATTAATTTGAAGTTACATTGATGTCCAGAAGCAAAACAAGGGCCATCTCAGAATTTGTTCAAGGTTCAGGGAAACTGGACGAAAACCAGATCGAGATGGGGGTGATTGATCTAGAAGCAGAAGTATGTTGCTAAAGTTGTTACAGAACTATACAATCCAAATGGTAAATAATACATTAAATATCATTGTTAAAATTAATATTACTTTCCTTTTGGATGCTCGGTATAGTCTCTAATTGTATAGAAACAGTTGTGCAGCAGAAAAGATTTTACTTGGGACTTAAACTTTTGTATCGAATTTAATCGTAATGTCATCGGGCAAGGTATTGTAAAATAATGTATATGTATTATATGAGAATTATTTGTAGTGAGCTGTTGATACTGTCATTTGATGAATATTATTACTACGTCGAGTGTTGTAGTTATAGACAACGGCGTTTGCTGAAAATATATTTCCGCCCTTAAGTAAGTAAGTAATTTTTGACAAAAAACACTGATTCGTATATCAAGAGACAAGATAACGGCAAAATACCTAGATTAATAAAGAGAGGCTTACAAAAATCACGTGGGTGGGATTTGCTTCTTATTCGTACAGTTCTTTTTTGTAATCTAAAAGCCTGCAAGCTACACATCTATTTCCTCAGAATATAGCCATATCTCAGACGGGAATGAACATTCGAGAAATATACATAACGAGCAGGGTGTAAGCTGACTGAATTTGAAAGAATTCTGAAAGCGTAGCATAAAGAACTTAATTTAGTGTTCAATTCATTTAAATGGCCGTTCCATTTAAGGTTTGACTGAATTGAAAGGCCTAAAAATTGTGTTACCTTAACATCAGTCAATGGCACGCCGTTCATTTTCAGTGAAGTACCAAGCTATTTATTTGAATTGGAGAACTTCATTGAAACTGTTTTCTTTTCATTAACTATTAATTTGTTATTACGGAACAAATTTGAAATATCTGATATTGTACTATTTACGATTTCTTTATCACAATGAATATTCGTATTATCCGCAAAGAGAAACTGTATCGTCGAGGGCATACCGTTTACGTACATAAAGAAGAAAATAGGGCCTCGAATTGATCCCTTCGAAACTATACATGTAATTGGCAAAGAATCGGAAATGTTATATGTGATTCATAATGTTTCATTATTCCAATAAGGTATTTCTACTCTCTGATATCGTTGTTAAAGTTACAAACACAACCAATCTAGAGCAATATCACGATTTCCATATGAAGGTAATTTTAAAAGTGAAATGTTATGATCAATGATGTCAAAAACTTTTGAAAGATCTAAAAATATTCCAATAGGTGCGTCGTTTTGAGCCAAGGATGAGGTGACATCTTTAAGAAAAGGAAATATGTCTGTTCCGTAAATTTTGATTTTCGAAACCCATGTTGATAATCTGAAAACGCGTCGTGTTTACTAAGAAATGTTTCTATTCGTACGTAAAAATGTCTCTCTAATATTTTTGAAAAAATACGACAAAAAATGGCCGGTAATTTTTCATTTTTGTTGCCTTTTTTGAAAAGCGGCTTAATCTTAGCTGTGTTAAAGATATTTGGAAAAAATCCTCTGCATTATTTGAGTTCAAAATGTCCTGGTCATGTTTCATGATTTTAGCCAGGCATATGACATTTCGTAACGATGATTTGTATTTTTTAAAGAAGAGGGGGAAACCTTGATAGGTCATGATGCTTAGAAATGAAAGAAAGAATTGTTTTTTTTTACATAAAGTCCCAATCCCTTGAGGTATTCAAGAATTGTTTTTCTGTGAAATACTTCATTTTCTGTTTTGAAGAGGAAAGCAAGTGTTAAAATGAAATGAAAGTGTTGAAAAAAAAATTATATTTATCGTTTACATCAACAGTATTAAAAACCGCGCCTCATGACTCTTGCAGCAAGTAATTGATGAATAATTTTATTTTACTTTTAGTAAATAATCTCATACGTGTATTAATTCTTGTGTCATTGTTCGCACTTCTTGTAATGGTAAGAATTTGTGCATCGTGATCACTGTATTCTAAATCTTTTGTTTTCATTTCATATCGAGTAGTGGTTTTCTTAATTATTATTTGATCGATTACCTTCTTTGAATTTAGTGTGATCCGTGTAGGTACATTTATTGTAATATCTAAACTAAAGGAATTAATTAAGCTGAGAAACTGCTCTTTCTTGCAAGATTCGACCCGAAAATCAATGTTAAAATCTCTGCATACAACAATGGATTCAAAAGAGCGATTGCTGATTTCGTTTAGTGTTATCTCCAGTTTTTTAAGAACATAATATAATCTACTGCTCTTTTTATTCGATGCATATAGATGCAAAGTAATATAATTATGAGCGTACAAAGATATACTACCGATATTTCAAAAACATTTTCAACGGAAAACACTTTCTTACTCTGTAAAAATCAAACTCTCGAACTACACAAAATGTGTGTTCTTCACGAATAAGAAAATCTTCATGTATATTAATAGAAGAATATTAAAAGAAATATCATATATATATATATATTAATGAGTTATTTGATATTACTAAGTAGTTATTGATTGCCTGCCCTTAGTAGGAAAGGCCACATTTCTGTATATAATAATATAAATGTATAACCTGTCGAAGGGAGGTCGATTGCGATTGCTTATCTCCGCGCCTGCTGGGAGCGGTATGGATGCGGGATTGCATGTCCAATAAAGCAAATATATTCTTAATACAACACATTTAATTAATATTATGGTGATAATGAGGGTGAATATGGGCATGCAAGTGAAATGACTGATTACAGATAATTTACAGATTATTAACTTTGCTGGTTAATGAAATGACAGACTCTTGTAGTAATTTCCTGTCGCAACAAATAGCATGCCGATCTGTTGACATTACTTTTAGTGGCCGACTCCCATTATCTGCAGTCTCGCATACATTCTCCGAGCAGAAATGAGCTGACCGATCATCGACAACTTTCTTACTGCCGCGTTGTATAGATGTTTCGGCCCGCGAAACAGCTGGGCGTCGAGCACGTGCCGCCGCAGGTTGAAATATATAAACAGCAAAATTTAAGGGTCTTAATGTGGCCATATTACCTTCACATACCTTATACACAATTACTAATAAAAAAAAATACAATAAATTGTCCACATGCAGAAGGCACACTCACGCACACACACGTGAATCTGTGTTTATAATATACTCACGTGTACGCAAATACCCTTACTCATAAATACCACCTAAACAAATAAACACATGCATATTGTCTACACATTTATACATACTTGTGTAATACACATTACACAATACACATACACATACACTACACCAACTCACTCATAACAATATTGAAACAACTACGGATATAAAACCCTTCTCGATTATTACGACAGAATTGTAAATATCCTCAAAATTAATAGTTTTGTTGTACAAACAGCCTATAGTTAACCTGCAGGAGCACCAACGTCTCAACCATAGCCGACCTTGTGAATATCAGGCAAATCCCGGAGGAGAGCCCTACCAAACGGGCAATGGACCGCGCGCCATCTTTCCTTCCTCTTCCTTGTCCTATCCTCTCCCTTTACAGACACTTCCACTTTCTTACACTATACTACCACACATGCCGGGAAACCAGTCGGGTCCTTAGTTTTTCTCAGTTCTGGCTGTGCCTCGTTGACAGAGATTTATGGAGGAAGGAATCCCCGCAAACCGGCGTGTATATCGGCCCCGGATCTCACTATCCAGCATGGAGGAATACCCTCACCTCCGAGATAAAACATTCACAACCCTAACGGGATTAATGACCGTAGCAGTTGACATGTCCGGAAACATTAATCATCGATCAATAATCGATGAATTAACCAAATTATCAGAGACGTAAAATATTTTGAAGGAATTTAGTTTTCCATCTAACATGGCCGTGTTTAACTCTAAATTACGTTCACCACATTTTAGACACTCAGACTATGAGCAATTGATATTCAATACCGTACTAATATGATGTACTGCGTCATGTCCATGAGCGCCAAGACGACACAGGCCTTCGTATACCGTCTTATCTAAGACAAATGGGATTCACAGCTAGTGAAAACTGCTCCGAGTGAATCGGGAAACTGAGCGGGCGTTTAAGAGTTCCCTGCATTATATAACGTTCCCTCTACTCCGTAGCGAGAAAGTATAAGGGATAAGACAGAAAAACAATCTACTGTGAAATTTTGTCAGGTTGGGGAAGGCCATTTGCGATTGCAAATCTCTGAAAAATCACCCTTGTCTAACAATTATATTTCCTTTCACTGCTACTTCCCACAAATTAGTCTACTTCCCGATTAAGGAAGGAATAGTCACGAACTCTTGAGTTATTTTGTAAGTTTATGTATTCGCGTACATCATTAGACTTTCGCCTCGTACATCACTTCGCTGTATCTTGCGTAATGAATGCTTCTTAATAGGTTGTCTATTTTTATCAAATAATCACGAGCCAATACGAATAAACACTAAATTTTCTAATTGCTTTAGAAAAATCTATTACATGGCAGTAATATTACGTACATCCAGTACTTTTGGAATCTTCTGAGAACATTTTCCTTATAAGGAATTTCCACCATCTCTATCAGTGGAAATGCTACAAGAATACAGGTGAATAGAACAAGATATGAATACTTTTGTCTACTACACATGACGCTACAGTCACCAGAACCACTTTGATGAATAAAAGTGACGTGATTTTAGGAGTAAATGCACAGTTGAATTCACATGGTGCACACGAGGATAGAAGTGTCGCAAGATAATTTTGTCGCTTCACATGTATGGTCTGTTGCAAGTGCGCGTTGAAGGAGATGCGGTTCGTGAAGTACGGTAGCACCACATAATTACTTAGCGCCAGACAGCATCTGCTTTGGAAAAGGTCGGATGGACTGCGAGAGTGTCATGTAACATCCGTCTGGAAAATGAAATATGTCTGCTCGCTTCGCAATATATTTCTCATTTTCATATCAATGTCCTGACGGATGTGAATCAGTCGGCATTAAATTGCAATATATCTCGTTAGCACAATGAACACATTGTTTTCTGACGTTTCCCGGCACACAGATACAGTAGAGAGAAGTGTTGATTTGTTCGTTGTGTTTTTTAAACAATAGAGCAGGTATTGCTCATTCAAGAACAATGGCCTAAATTATTTCATGTATCGAAATATTGTGTGCATAAAAGTAATTACTTTCCTTTTTATTTTGAACTGAGATAACGTTTTTTCCATATTGTTTGCAGAAATGTGTGTGTGTGTGTGTGTGTGTGTGTGTGTGTGAGAGAGAGAGAGAGAGAGAGAGAGAGAGAGAGAGAGAGAGAGAGAACTGGATTTTTTTCTTGAAAAACTATACAATTATTCATATATTTCCACTTTCCTAACCCTTCTTTACTGGCACAGTTTATGAGAGAAATGTTATGAATTTCACTCTATGATCATTAGAATTTCGTTTCTGCGCACCAAGAATAGGAATTAATGAATATTTTCAATTATTTATAATATCAGTGTGAAAATTAAAAAAAAAGTGATGTGTAAAAAGTAGATTACTTTTATTATTTTTTTCCCTTTCCGCTACACATTCATTCTTTCATAGATAATTATGAATTGCAACTTTAAATAGATATGTGAACAAGTGCATGAAAACCAACGAACGCAAAACGTCGTTGGGAGCTTGTTTACATAAACATTCAGGTTCAAATAATTCTTTGATTATTTTAATTTGGAATGAACCAGAGAGCTTTAAAATTCATCACACGAATTTATTTTGAATACATTACAATAAAAAATATTTTGTGTGAAGGTAGTAGAAGAGGAAAGAAGTTTACAACTCTCAAAAGGTCAAATTAGAAAAAGTATAAAATGGTTAATATAAACAGAATGATGATGAATTATTTATTGATGTCAAGTGAAAAACATTGAAACGTAATACATTACAATGACAGATCACTTCGGGTCATACTTACATATCGCACTTCACGTCTTACACTATCAAGTCAAACTTCAAATCACGCAGACACCAAGATACCAATGCAATGTTATTAAGTGTATGGAATGAAGGTTAGAACCAAGGGATGAGTGAAATGTGAATATTTTTCTTGCTCATCTATACATTATATCCTCCATGTTATAATACAAGAACTGTTCTTGATTTCGTGGAATTTTCTTTTCTACAAAAATTACACAAATACATTTTTTTGAAAGATGTCTCACGCCGAAATATACACATTTCCAGCAATTTGTAAACACTATTATATTTATGAATTTATGTGTTTTTGACTTCAAATGAAGTTTTTCGAAGACTCAACATTTTGTTATGAAAAAGGTTCAAATTTCGAATTTACGGGGCTTAAGCGCTATGTTCTTAAAAACAGCACCATATTTTTCAAAGAAACTCGCAATTTAGGACGAGGATTACTTTACTTTAATATTCGTAAAATAATATTTCCGTTCTATTTTTAGGATATCGGAAAATTAAGAAAATTTTAAAAAAATGTACTTTGAGCGGCGATAGATGGCAATTGGCAAGAATATGTGGCAAGTTCGTCTAGCTAGCCAAGACCAAAAGAAATAGAAAACTAATACGGGAAAGTCTGTGCCATTCTGTATCGTTACTAGTTTACTAACTGCCTCCGATGTATTTGCTATGCTGTGTTTCGCAAGGTGGTGCCCGTTTTGCAGTTTGTGAATTGGACGACTCGAAGGATTTTACTTCTTCCTCTACGTGTAGGTTTTGTCAGTTGGCTTAGGCTGGCTCATTGTTGTTTCGTATCTCTAAAACCTGGCGTTTTATGTTGTTAAATTGAGAGCAGCCTGCAGTTCGGTTATTGAGAAATTTGAATGTGATGTAAATTTTGTCCATGCTACGTTTCTTGCAACGTCTGTAGATGACGTAAATATTGCTGCTGGAGTTGTGGTACCACAGCTGAAAATTGTTGGTGCTGCAACTCTTCAAATATTGGTGGCGATTGTTGCTGCTACGGCTGTTGTAACAACGAGGTTCCATTGAGTAGGTTTAGAGGTTTCTATATTTACTCTTGTTGTTTTGAAATGCGTACTGTGGATTGTGTAGTGTGTTTAGTGGACTAATAACAGTTTATCCGGTCGTGAGGAAATTATATATAAGGCGTGAATAAATTATATATAAGGCTTCGAAGTTAGTTTCTTACAAGTAGCTCAAGAAAACCCTGAAATTAAGAAGAGTTGGGATGACTCTCGCAGGCCGTCAGCTGCTTACCGCCGTTCGCGGTAGCAGCCATACATAGAAAGCAAACGCCTGACTTGGCCACAAGGTAAACAAGAACTATATTGTCGACGTACGGGAAGAAGTAGCCAAAGCGAGAACAAAATGTCGAGAATCCTGTGCGGGTCATTGTTGATCATGTTCATAGTTACCGTTATTACAACAGCTTCCCAAAGGGAGCAAGCAGGAAGCATTTAAAATCTAGCAATTGTCAATGTAGTATACAAGAGTAATCACTAAAATTGAATCGAATTAACCTGTCAAACCCCATCATTACGCATAAATTAACAATGCCTAAGCTGGGTTCGACGAGTAAATATTTGCACCGAAACTCACTATATAATGCCCTTCACAAAATTGCTCTTATCACTCCGAACGCTAATGAGAAGATGATCTGTGTTGAATAAGAAATATTATTACTAGAAATAAACTATCCAAATTTGTCAGAACGTTAAACTGGGAATAGAATCCTTCTCGCTCTAGACGTCGTGGAGTAAGCATCGCATCGCTCCGCTTATCGCTGTGCTTCGGTGTTACGCTCAAACTCGTGTTTAGTGCAAGTACAAACGGGCGCCGCTACCAGCGGCTCCCCATATTTCTAACAGTGGTTGTTTTTGTGCAATAGAATTGTTTATTGCTAATAACGAAATATTGTGTTATTCAGTGAAAGTGTAGTGGTGCAGCGAAAGCTGTATGTTCGCAACAAATGCCCCCGCTTTTGGGGGTCAATTGGTGTCAGCAGCCCACGTTTTAAATGGTGGCACACCAGATCAGTTCACAGCAATCAATGGAGATGTGCTACCATTTCCACCACAAATGGAAAATATTCAACCCTTGGAACAGTTCAACACATCACAACCGCCCGTCCTGCAGCTGGATGGAGAGGCGGAAGGGACTCTGACCAACCTTCAGTCAGTAAGCACTAAAGATGCTTATTATAACAGGTATGGTGTTGCCCCGCAACAAACATTTATTCAACAGTCAACCAGTGGTTTTAATGAAAACAGTAAAAATCTAAAACGCATGCACGTAGATTTACCAGATAAAAACAATGCTTCTAAAAGAATACTGTATAACGTGCCCGTCAAAAATAGGTACCAAGGCCTTCAAAATATGACCGAAGAAAATTCGCCAAACGAAAGGGAAGAAAGTGAAGAATCCATCATTAAAATACCCCCCTTTTATGTCCATAAAGTACTCGATTATCCCCTATTTATCAGTAAACTAAAAGGTATTACAAAAAACAATTTCTCTACTAAATTAGAAAAAGACACTATAAAAATTAAATTCAACTCAATAGAGGACTATAGAGAATATCGAAAATTCTGTGAAAAAGAGAAAATCGAGCATCACACATATAGGGATCCTACCCAAAAAACTTTTTCAGTTGTCATAAAAGATCTGCCAATTACCTATTCAGAAGAGGAAATATTTAATGAACTTTCGAAAAACTTTGAAGTTTTAAAAGTTGTTAGACTGTTCGGAAGAGAACGTAAACCGTTAACTACCGTTGCGGTCGATCTAACTGATAATGAAAGTAACAAAGCAATTTTAAAAATAAATCAGCTTATATATAGCATTGTCAGAGTTCAAATTCGCGTAAAGTCTAAAACTCCAATAATGTGCAAAAATTGTCAGACTTTCGGTCATTCACAGGCAAATTGCGGAAGGCGACCTAAATGTGTGAGATGCTTAGAAAGCCATCATTACTCGCAATGTGACAAACCTAAACATAATAATGTACCAAAGTGTTGTAACTGCAACGGGGAACACACGGCTAACTACAAAGGCTGCAAAGCTTACAAAGAAGCAGTTAAAAAATATAATTTGAATCAGGCTAATCATAAATTTTCAGCTTACAACCTGCCAAATAGGCAGTTCTCAAATCGCCAATTAAACCAAAACACGCAACCTTATCACTATGCCCCTCAAGAGTTTCCTCCTCTGCCGCTTAATTCAACGCCCTTGCATTCTTTTGCTTATCGCACTAGCCAGCCGCCTAGGCCAGATAACAGGAATTCTCCCCCAGTCCTCCAAAATATGAACGTAATAAACGAAAACCTAATCCAAACAATTATAAATAATATTCTTTCTGCAATCATTCCTCAGTTGCAACAAATGGTTCAAAAACTTATTTCTGTTCATATCAATGGCTCAAAATAAAATAGAAAACTTCAAAATTCTCAACTGGAATGCAAATGGCGTAAAGCGCCAAGAAAACGAACTAAGATACTTTCTAAAAGTCCACGACATAGATGTTGCGTGTATTTCAGAAACACACTTAAAGCCGGTAGAAAAATTTTCGATCCCAAAATATTTAGCATATCGAAATGATCGAATTTCTCATATAGCATCAGGTGGGGTAGCAATTCTCATTAATAGAAAAATTAAACATACACTGATACAATCCCCATCCTCAAATGAAATAGAAACAATTATTATCAAAATCGAACTGATCTCTTCTAACATAACTTTGATTGCTGCATATAAACCTCCCAACAAAAAGTTTCCGTCAAGTTTCTTGAAAGCATTGTTTGATGGTAGGTCACAAATAATATTAGCAGGAGACCTAAATTTTAAAAACCAAATTTGGAACTGTAATACTACTTCATATAATGGAAAACTTCTTCATAAATTCGCATTGCAAAGAAATCTTAATATACTAGCTCCTCCAGAGCCCACATACTACCCTTATAACCCAAATGTAGTTCCTGATATTCTAGATATACTTATTACACAAAATTTAAACATTCCGATTTACCAAAATGTAAAACCAGAATTAGACTCAGACCACAATCCAGTAATAATTTCTTTCAAAGCTGAACTTCAGACTTATCAAAACGAAAAAATTATAGAGGGTAAAGTAAATTGGGACATGTATAGAAACATTCTAATAAACGAATGTCAGTTTCCTGAGAATCTTAAAACATCATCTGATATAGACAGTTGTATCAACTCTCTCGAAAACATTATTAAAAATGCTATTAAAAGGTCATCTACTAAAGTTAGGAATTTCACCAAAAATTATATTCCGCTTCCTAAACCACTTCTAAATTTAAATAAAGAAAAACATAACCTTCGTAGATTGTGGCAATATTCACGCAATAAAACAGTGAAACAAAAATTAAACAGCATATCGGTAAAAATTAAACAAGAACTACATAAAGTGAGGTTTACACATTTCCAAATTTTTTTAGGCAGCATCCCTCCATACTCCAGGACAATGTGGAATACAATTAAAATGATTACAAAGGAAAAATCTTTCATCCCGCAGTTATCCTCTAACTCAGGACTAGCAACGACGGATTTCGAAAAAGCTGAAACTTTAGCGGAAAATTTTGAGAAAATATTTACAACTAACCCGGTAACCGACTTTGATTTCCAATTAAAAGTGGAAACAAACTTGTCAATACCGCGATATTCCGTCCCAACAAAAACTAAATTTATAGCCCCGTCTGAGACATATCAAATAATCAAGGCTTTAAAACCGAGAAAATCAGCAGGACATGACTTATTAAATAATAAAATGATGAAAGAATTACCTCGCAATGCAATTGCAGCATTAACAGCTCTCTATAACGCTTGTTTAAGATTAGGATATTATCCAAAGACCTGGAAAACTGCCATTATAACACCAGTATGCAAGCCGAACAAAAATCCACAAGATCCTCTTAGCTATAGACCAATTAGTTTGTTACCGACATTTGCCAAAATGTTTGAAAAACTTATAAAATCCCGACTATTCAAATTTTTCACCGAAACCAATGCACTTCCAAATACGCAGTTCGGATTCCGTCCAAACCACTCCACAAGTCATCAACTATTAAGAGTAACAGAGTACATTGCTGAAGCATTTCACAACCGAATGTACACAGCTGCAATTTTTCTCGACATCGCACATGCCTTTGATAAAGTGTGGCATCATGGGCTACTTTACAAGTTGCAAACCTTGGGAACCCCCGATTACCTCCAAAACATCATTAAAAGCTTTCTGTCAGAGAGGGATTTCAAAGTTAGTATAAACAACAACAAATCAAGAGCACATATCATCAAAGCCGGCGTGCCGCAAGGTTCCCCACTTTCTCCCTTATTGTTCAACATATATATAGCTGACTATCCACAAATGACTTACTCAGAAATAGCACTTTATGCAGATGATACAGTATTATTTAATGCAAATTCAAACATTACCAACGCTTGCAAAGATCTCCAGTCGGACTTAAATGAATTTGTCGAATGGACATTGAAATGGAGAATTGCCATAAACCCTACCAAATCACAGCCTAAAATATTCTCACTAAGAAAAATACATAAACCACTACAAATCAAAATTAATAATACTGCAATTCCTTGGCTTAATAATGAAACGCCCGTAAAATATCTGGGTGTATTACTGGATCAAAAATTAACTTGGAAAAACCACATTCAAGAAATAACGAACAAAACCTACGCAAAAATGAACAAACTTTACCCCATAATTAACAAGTCATCGCTTAGTCTGGACTGCGCATTATCAATCTTTAAAACGATAATACGTCCCTCATTAACATACGCCTGTCAAATTTGGAACAATATAGCAAACACACATCTAAAGAAACTACAAATCATTCAAAACATGTATCTAAGAAAAGCCGTGCAAGCCCCTTGGTTTATTCCAAATATGCAAATTCACAGAGAGCTAAACATTGCTTCCATTAGCGAATACATTCAACGGATGAGTAACAGATTTTTCACCCTTCTTCCGTCGTGTACAAGTGCACAAATATTTGATCTAGGCAAAAATGCTTCCATCCCAACCCGCATTATCTCTCGATACCCCAAAGACTCTCTTAAACCACCTTAAATTAGAATAATTTCCATCCCCTCCCATTAATCAATTCCGCTGCTGAAAATTAAACAAATACATTAATTAAAATAAATAAATAAATAAATAAATTTCTTTTGAATTACTGCTCTGCAGAGCTTGTTGACGAGGTAGCCGTGTGTGTGGGAATAGAATTGTTTATTGTATTGTTGTAAATAGCGTGATGTAATTGAAATTGTTAATGACCAAATAGAAGAGGAACAAATATGTGTGACGTGAATCTTTTCTGTGGAAACCCGCTGATTTTATCTAACTCGCTGTCTTTGCTGCGAAACTAAGTGAAAGGTCTTGGAGGCGGATTTTTGACACTAGCTCTATCGAATTTTTTTTCTATCGCATTGCTAGGAGGACAATTCTAACGACCGGCTGCTCTGATCTGTAAGTTTCCGTGGTGTCTCCGATCAATACCAGGTAAATGCCGGAGCAGTTCGCTAACAGAAGTGCAACGGACCGCGCGCGACGTTTCCTTCATCTTCCCTGTACGATCCTGTCTCCTTATATACACCATGCACTACTGTAGCACATATGCCGTGAGACTAGTCCAGAGCATTGAGATTGTCCCTATTGAGAAGGAACCCCGCTGATTGAGATGCCAGGAAGCGAAAATCCACTGCAGGCTGACGTGTACTTTGCCGCCAGATCTCATTAACCAGCGCATTAGTGTGAGGAACACTGCCACCTCCAGACATGAAAACATTTTCTTTACTAACGGGACTAACAGGTCTCTAGAGGTGGCCGTAATCCAAAATATCTACCAATAAATTAATCATTGGGGAACTGCGAATACGTCAAGGACTATAGACTAAACATTTAGTTACGATATTAGATACAGCAATAAGTTTTTGTTATCAGTTTAGGTGACTGCTTCTACACAATTCGGACGATGTTGAAAACACTTCACGATGTACCAAACCTGTGAAAAATATGTGAAGTGGATTGAATGGTTTTATTGGGCATGTTTCTTTCACTAAGCTCGGAATATCTAAACCTTGTGGCATTGTAGATGCAGCTGATAATGCATGGCGATTAAAATGAAAAAAAAAACATTGAAACGCATAAAACTAGAACCAGTCTTGATCACCTCAACTGTGGTATTCTAAAAAGTATTTGAGTCATACCGGAAGGCAACGCACAGAATTCAATGTTGCCTTCAAGAAAGAGTCGGGAACACCTGATGTAGAGTGCAATTGACTTTGGGTTAATTTGACTGTTCAGGTAAATCAAATGAGTTAAATGATGAAGCACTGATGGTAGAGAAAAGTGAGTCAGATAAGCGTGAAACAATTCGAATGTAATGCAGTGCCCACCAATCTCATTTACCACTATGAAAAAACGTGCTTTAAAAAAACAAACAAAAAAAGTCAAAACATCTACACTGCACTCTGAATAAGCGGTAAGGAGGAGGAACAGGAGGCATCAACGGAGAGCCAAAGGAATGTATCTTTGCATGTGAATTACGACCCGTACGGGAAACGTGGGTGCCTCGGGGTGAGGTGACGAGGTCTTAACTATTGTACATTACGTACGAAAGCCCTGAGAATTTAAAGAACAAATAGTGAACATTTATTTCTTTTATCAGTGAAGCAGGCAATTTCAAAACATGAATTTTATAAATTCATTAAACACAGATCTTGCCATCTTATCGTAATGGTAACAAAAGCAATTCTTCGATTCTTCAAGTAATTCTATAACACGTACAAAAATACATTGTGTAACGTGTTTTGAATATTTGGGCTCTATCTTTATGATGTAATACTACAATAAACTCTTTCTCATTTCTTTAAAGGGAATTTGTAAAAAAAAAATTCTCATTCTCAGAGGAGCGTATTTTCAGTTCCGACCCCAGCTTTCTGCAACAATACTCCTGCGTCCTATGCAGACACTCTAAGTACGTCTGCTGGCGAGAGGCATCTACCCCGGAGCGCCGTTATCTCGCTTCTCATCAAAACAAATACGCCTGTTAGAAAGTTCTCATCTGCATTTCTCAATGTAGGTGTACCCCAAAATTTACTATATATATATATATATATATATATATATATATATATATATGTGTGTGTGTGTGTGTGTGTGTGTGTGTGTGTGTGTGTGTGTGTGTGTCCAGTGTCCAAGGAAGAAACGTAGAATTTTCAAAAATAAGCTCTTAAGACTATTTTAAGCATATTTTATCTAATAATCTCCTTGGATATCGCGAATGGCTGAACCGCAATAGCATTCAAATGTTGGTTTGAAAAAGCACTGTTTGCAAAACTTTGCACTCCAGAAATATGTAAATTGTTTAATACTAACAAAATAAATTATTATATTTGTTCAGAAAAAAAAACAGAAATAAAAAAAAGGTGTTGAATTCTGTATATTGTTTATATTGGGAAGCGTATCAGGTGTTTGAAAAAACGGTGGTCAGCTGTTCTGTTTACCGCTACCGACACAGGAACCCTCTCATTGCGATTGTCTGATGTCTGATTACTCAATTATTCATTCCATAAACAGCAAATACGTTGTGGCGTCACCAATTAATTAATATAATTCTATTATAGCATCGCCAATAACAAATAATTTCTGCATCTGGAAATAGCTCGCGTCGAGAAATAAGTGGGTCAGGGGACGCCACCGCGACGGTTCCTTTCGCTAGACAGGGAGGCCCGCCCCGACCGCGCGCCGGCCTTTTTTCCAGAGGCAACTGGTTTATTGCACTCATAAAAGTCCATTCTAGTTTTCGAGCCGTCCGCCGGCCCTCTTTTGGGACAAAGCGCACTCTCGCGTCCTTTCTTCAGCCGCGCGACCGGGGGGTGCCAAACCTCGAAGGAAGGGTTGGCCGGGTGTCAATTAGAGACCACGACGACACATTTACAACACGTCGTGAGCGAAACCTTTCTTGGCCATCAAACTGATCCCTTCTCGAACAATGCTAACTCCCCACGCTCGTTCTGGCACGCGTCTGGGCTAGGCACCAGAAGTCCCGCAGGAGCTGTTTCTCTCTAAATACAGCAGGCTGTCGATTAGCCCATGCCGGCCGTCGAGAATCCGTGAAATGCGCTTCTACGCGCACACGTGTCCAGACAGCTGCGATCAGCGCCCGGAACAACTGACAAAGGGAAGCGAGCGAGAGAGCGAAGCCAGCGACAGACAGAGAACATTTACGGAAAAATACAGAAAAATCGACACGAGATTGGTTAATCAGAATTCTGCGACGCAGCCACCCTCGACCAATGGGAAGCTTTGCCATAAGGGAAGGGAGAAATTCAGAGCCAGGAACATTTTGGGAAGGGGAAAGGGAGCTCTTTTATAAACGTGATGCACAGTGGGAATGAGAACACTTCTAAAATTTCTTCAGAGAGACTTTCTAAAATTTCTTCGGAAACACTTCTAAATTTTTGTTACTTCGAGACTTCTGCTAAGATTTTCCGGCGAGACTTCTTAGATTTTTTGGAACGCTTCTAAGAGTTTTTTTTGAGAGCTAATTTTTTTGTTACTTCGAGAGAATTCCAAGATACTTCTTGGTAGCTAAATGTGCTTAATTATTCAATCACTTACGATCGGGACGCGAGTTTGGGAAAAGACTTTCCCAGAGTCGAAGTAGTCAGGACGCGACTCGTAGACTTGTTGCGGAGAAAACTCGGGCGGGAAACTACCGGATCCCGCGCCGTTTCCGCTTCGGCCCGCCAGCCTTGCCGCCTCTCGTCCCGGGCCCAGTGACAGCCCTCTCCGTAACGTCAACGCCCGTGGTCACTCAACCCACTGAGCCTGCTCGAGCTGACAACCTGGAATCGCCGCTACCTGCCGAGAATAGACGCACCGCAGAAGATCAGCGACCCGGAGCCGCCGCCGCCTCTGCTTCGAGGCTGCCGCCTCGGCCCGCCCACGAAGACCAGCAGCCATTGGTGAAAAATTATGAGACGATGCCGTCTCACTGAACAATTGTAACGGCGAGAAACTGCAAGTGGCCGCGCTCAGGCCCAGCAGAATTAACAACTAGTAATTAAGGTAACCAAGTCACAGAGTAGTTTTAGTGAAAAACTTGCGTCGCCCATTGCGACATTGTAATTTCCCTGGCAGCTTTTGGTGCCAGGAATAAACTGGTATTCGTTACAAATGACTCTGTGTTCATTCTTGACCTCCCAACTCTTCCATTCAGTTACATTTCAGGAGCTGAACCTGGCGCCCTCCCCCCGATCACATTAGGTTTGTTTACATTTGGCTGTTCCCGCAGGGGCTAGTTGAGGCGATTTGATCGCAGATATTACAACGTCATAATCTGTGTCATGAAATATCATTTTATGAAAGCTTTTTTGTAACGTAAAGGGTCCTTTACTACGCTGGAATACAAAAAATATTTACAACAAACGCCTATTACGTTTTTGAAGAAAAAAACTGTTGTGCGTCACGAGCCATTCCGTTCGGCAGTTCGTAGAACTACTGAAAAACACGAACACACAAGAGTTGCAAAGTATCTCATAGAAAGAAAAAACAACCTGTTAATATTTAAATTGTAGTTGGATCATGTGGACAACCTGCGATTCAAGTGATGAAAATAAAAAAACAAACAAAATTCAACTACTTAGCTAAGATTCTCTGAATCAGCAAGTGAGTTCTTACGAAAGCGAATGTGACAAAAAGCATGCCAAAGTTTCCCGAGGATTCAATCTCTGTAGTCAGTGCAATGGGCGACATTGTGAAGATGTTCGCAGGAATTGCTACATCTCGTCGCTTCCTGGGAGAAAGCCAGCGAGCCACCTCTTTCCGGGCGCCGTCCCTCGGGCCTTCACGGCTCTTGGCTGAGACGACGTGTCTCGCTCGCAGGCCTCTTCGCCGGCGCCGTCGTCCTCGTTCTCGTCCTCGTCGTCGTCGTCGTCGTCGCGGTCGACGTCGTCCGCCACCGCCGCCGCCACCGCCTCCGTCGCGCGCAAGAAGCCCGATCGATGTTGCGTGCGGCCCCGCAGCGGCGGGGGCCGGAGGGCGTGGGGTCGGGGACGCTACGAACCCCTCGCCGCCGCCGCCGCCCCCGCCCCCGTCCCCCTGCCCACTGCCCGCGCCGCTCCCCGCGGGAGCTGCCTTCGCTCTCGCGCCGGCGGCGGCGTCCAGCCGCGTCCTCCGCCCCGCCCCCCGCCCACGCCACGCTCACCCCGTCCCCGCGCGGCGCTGTCGTCTTGGCGCCCCGCGCCCGCCGCGGCCACCGCGGCCCCAACGGCCCCGACGGCCGCGGCGGCCCCGCGCCACCGACGCGCGCCGACGCCCGCCGACGCCCTGCAACTAAGCGCCACGGCGGGACAAGTCGCTAGGCGCCGCTGGGCACACGGCCACAGGCGCGGGCGAACATGCTGGTGAGGGAGCAGCTTTTAGAATGGTGTGGATTTTAGAGTTGGGCTTTTAGGTCTGGATTAGGTCCCAGACAAATTAAGCTTATGTGTTTTTACCAATATTTTAGCTGTCATTGGCGTCTAAGCGATCATTTCCAAACAGGCTATAAACATTAATCTATCGAAATTTACTAATCAAATAAATAAATAAATACTTTGGTAAGGGCGGCATTCCCTTGGAAGACTAACAATGCCTAACCATCAAAACAATATTAGAAACAACAATCTGAATATACAGCAAAAGAGTATGGTTCTGAGGATTAATGATCCATGTGATCTTGATATACCCATCACGAACCAACCGAGAAACAAATAAAATGATGAAAATTATCTGGGATATAAAAATTACGTTTGTGAAGAAATTTACCGTGCACGCTTGCGCGAAAACGAACAATTGTTGCGGTTTATTTTGGTTTGTAATTCAATAATATTTACTATTTTAATTCTTCTTCCTTTAACTTTCAAACCAGGCTGAGATGGTCAGTCTAGTAATACAACTGATCATTGCTGAGACAATAATAACCTGGTGGAAATGATCAGTTTTCTAGGGTGACAATGTATTAAATATTTCATTAATACACTTTCCAAGACATTAGGTGCAACATTAAAATATTGTATATTGACACAATTTCTCATTTGTAACCAAAATATTAGTTTAGAAGTTGTGTAGATCATATTCAAATGTTAATATTTTTCTTATTATTTAAAAATATAGTACCATCAAGAATTATGAGCCTGTTAACCTTTTTAACACCAGGATGGAAAGTGAGGAGTTTTTATTATTATTATTATTATTATTATTATTATTATTATTATTATTATTATTATTATTATTATTATTAACAGAATGAGGTTATTGAGTTTAGGTAAAGCAATCACAAAATGATTTTCTGACTATTCTTTCAGCTATATATTTAAACTTCATCAGACATATTGTTTCAGTTTAAAAAAAATCCCGTACATAATGGTTTACAATATTTAGTAAGCTCATTTAGCAGTCACTTATAACCCAAAAAAACAGTTTATGTAATACATTTTACAATATGCCACAATTTAAAAAAAATTCTACCAAAAGAAATAGAATACTTGGTTACATATTTAAAATTGTTGTACCATTTAGCGAACGACGTTTTTGTTCGGCTTTAGAGTAAATAATAATGCATTAAAAATTTAATGTAAAAGAAATCTGGAGTTAAAAGTATACATATTTGAAGTTATTGTAGATGAGTGGTCGTACATGTAAGTGTATGTATGATCACATTACAGAAACAATCATACATGTTATATTAGAGCTCACTTAGATGTTTAAACGTCTCATTTTATAACATTAACATGCTTATTTCATGTTTAGAAAGAAATTGACTCATCGTCTTATTCAAAGGGATTAACATTATTATTTTGATTTTTTCCAAAGTGGCACAAACAATATGATTTACTCTGTCTCATATACAACGGTTACAAAATGTCCTGCACATTCCTCACTGATAAAGTGAGTCGCAGCGCTTGCCACCGTTACTATCCGATTCAGTGAAACACAGATTGTTTGAGGAAAATGAAAGCCTTTGAGCGAAGATTCTGTGTCATGGATAGGCGGCATTGAATAAATCGTTCAATATTTCTTCTAGATTTCCTTGGAATCTTCGGTTATGTTTCTACCAAAAACGACTGTTTGGCAGCGAAACTTTAAACATCAAAAGTTATGTTTTAAATCTTTATGAATAGGCAAATAGGAATCCTATGTAAAATATAATTATCGTTAAACAAAAATTGTTTGTAATATCTTATATATGTATTGTATCACGAATGAGATTTTTGGATATCAATCTTCAAAATGCAATTGCCAACTCAGATGCCGGCAGAGAGCGTTATACTAATAATTCCTGTTCCAATGTACAAACTGTACATGTGGAAAAGAAAAAAAACAAACACGACAGTCTCATTACATAATCGTCAATCATCTGATTATTCAAATGCATTACAACATGGGTAAAACTATTGCTGCACAAATTGGCAACTGAAAATAAAAACAATATGTGAACTAGCTAAATTTATTATTGCTAGAAAATGCCCTTACTGCCATAAGAACCTCTTCCATAGAAGTGCTCGCCTTTACATCTACTTCTCTCTAAAGATCGACATCAGATTGCGTGACGGAAAAGAAACAGAATTCCACTACAGGGAGGTACGGAAATGTCGCGTGTTTTTATTATTTACAAGGCGCTTCACCCGCCTCGATAACACGGCACGAGGCTCCCACAACTAAGCAGTACCTCACGAAATTTCCAACTCGCAACATTTCACACAAGTAAAATTAAACAGCCGTATTGCATAATGGAGTTGTATCCGGACCCTTTTTATTTACATTTTGGTTTCTTTTTGATCACGCTACGCTCTCTTGAAATGTGTGCCAGATTTCACTGGCGAAATGTAGCGTAGCAACAGAGAACTGTTACATCACAGTTTTTTAGAGAGACGATATGCGTAATGTGTTAGTTAAATCTCCTGGAGAATATATATGACATACATACACGCTATAGGTTAGAGGAGCCCGGTTCCTTTTGACACACTCGATAACGAGAAACGAGGAGTTAAGAAGGTTTTAGAGGGAATATGACTACAGAATGCAAGAAGCGTTTCTAGGTAAATGTACAAAGGAGAAAATAGAAGAACATGCGAAGAAAAAGTTAACATTCACAAGTTTTCATTCACAAGGAGAAATGAAAAAAACAACAATTCATCAAGATTTTAATAAATAAAATTATTAAAAAACTCTTAATAATCTGTATGATCATGGTCAGTGATGCTTATGCCCTTGGAGTTTTTTAAAAACCTGTTTTTTCTTCAGATACCTTCAAAATGATGCCCTACTTAATTTTTAATTTTACGTTTCTCGTACAAATTCGGAATGTCTCATTCTTTCTACAACTTATAAAGCAGAACTCAACTAATTACTGTATAAGTATTTCATTATTTTAGTTTATAATCATATATTTTTAAATCAATTTCTAATCAACCTTACTTTTGGATCACATAAGAAGCAATACACAGACCCGAAAGTCGGTTCGTAGTAATGGTTGACTTGCCACATTAATGGTGAAAACAACCGCGCATAAAATAGAATATACAGTTAAGGTTCCTTGTTGAAGCGATTAATGCTTTGAATAATTTCAAGTAATAAGAAATAGCTGATGAGTCTGTATTAGAAAAGAATGATAGAATAAAGTTATTTTTAATCCAATAATTGTGATCCTACATATCATATTTTATAATCTAATTTATTCTTTTTTTTTGCTTTCATGTAGTCAAGGATATTCAATTTCTCATTCAGTTCTCACAATCGCATCACTAATCTTCCCACGCTTCCTCTATTCTCTCGTAATCTTTGCGATCACTCACAGTGTACTGAGCCCCAATCCTGAACGTTTCATTCACACTGCAATCATTCACAAAACAATCACCGACTCAGCTCATGTTTTGAGCGACCTATTCGCATCACGCGACACTTCACATCACGCGACACAGAAAGGACCATACCATGAAATGGCCTTTACAAGCCCACAGTGTATCTAGTAATAAGCACGTATTAATGGCAGGCATTCACTCTGCATAGGAACCGAAGCCAATCCTTTGCCCTCTTGTACGCCATTCCCTCTCTACCCAGCCCCGCGCTTCCTGCCTTCGATCCAGCTTCACCACACTATCTGCCGGACTCGATCCTCGATCAGGCTTTTCCGCGTATCCTATTCCGCTAACCGCTAAGCGCGTTGAACACTCCGCTTCCAATCCGTCCATCGCGTTTCCTCCAAGTTGCCCGCTCCGTCTTTCCGCTCTGCTCATGTCGCTCGTCCACCCTGCTCCCTCTTCCCTTCATCGTCACCACTCCGTCCAACCCTTCTTCATATTACCCGCTCTACATCATTCCACTTTACTTAACCCCGCGCTCTTTACAACTCAATTCTGCAGGTCCCCACCCCTCCAAATCGGCCCTCGCAGCCGATTCAATTACCGGGCATCCGCTCCGCCCTCTCCGCTCCGCCCTCTCCGCTCCGCCCTCTCCGCTCCGCCCTCTCCGCTCCGCCCTCTCCGCTCCGCCCTCTCCGCTCCGCCCTCTCCGCTCCGCCCTCTCCGCTCCGCCCTCTCCGCTCCGCCCTCTCCGCTCCGCCCTCTCCGCTCCGCCCTCTTCGCTCCGCCCTCTTCGCTCCGCCCTCTTCGCTCCGCCCTCTTCGCTCCGCCCTCTCCGCTCCGTCCTCTCCGCTCCGTCCTCTCCGCTCCGCCCTCTCCGCTCCGCCCTCTCCGCTCCGCCCTCTCCGCTCCGCCCTCTCCGCTCCGCCCTCTCCGCTCCGCCCTCTCCGCTCCGCCCTCTCCGCTCCGCCCTCTCCGCTCCGCCCTCTCCGATCCGCCCTCTCCGCTCCGCCCTCTCCGCTCCGCCCTCTCCGCTCCGCCCTCTCCGCTCCGCCCTCTCCGCTCCGCCCTCTCCGCTCCGCCCTCTCCGCTCCGCCCTCTCCGCTCCGCCCTCTCCGCTCCGCCCTCTCCGCTCCGCCCTCTCCGCTCCGCCCTCTCCTCTCCTCTCCGCTCCGCCCTCTCCTCTCCGCTCCGCCATCTCCGCTCCGACCTCTCCGCTCCGCCCTCTCCGCTCCGCCCTGTCCACTCCACCCTGTCCGCTCCGTCCTGTCCGCTCCGCCCTGTCCGCTCCGCCCTGTCCGCTCCGCCCTGTCCGCTCCGCTGCGTTCCGATCCGGTCGCCCCGCGAAGCCGGACGTCGCCAGCGAGCCCGGGGCGGCGGCGACGTCGAGCGGTGCGGCTGCGGCGGCTGCGGTGACGGCGTTTGTTTACCGCGCGCGGCTATCGCGGCGCGGGGACTCGTCAACGCGCTCGCCCGCCCTCGCACCGCCCGCCGGATTTACGAGGCCTGTGGAGGGGCGTGTGCGTTAAAGTTGCATGCGGACGCGCCGACCGGTAGCCGGGCGGCGGCGGCGGCGGCGGCGGCGGCGGCGGCGGCGGTGGCGGCGGCGGCGGCGGCGGAGAGCGCGCGCGCGTGAGGACCGCACGCCGCTCGAATTTCGACGAGATTGTTCGGTTGACCGCACAGGCAAACCGCGTCGTTTGTGCAAAGCTTCTTTACAGCAGGCCATCGGTTATCTACAACCCTCTCGTGCTACTCATGGTCTGCTGAGCAAGCACGGCTCAAAAGGCTTTGTATAATAATGTAGGGCAAACAAATTTCTTACAGTTATCATTGTGTGTATAGATTTTTGACATCCAACCTCTAAAGTTCATAAAGATGAAATAATTTATCTGGGTCTCGGATTCCAACATTATTTTTTAACCCTATCAAGTGAGTGGCTATAATTTAGCACATGAATTTCTTTTCGTTGTAGCTGAAGACCAGTCAATGAAAGCAATACTGTCGCCTCGCATACTTTCAGTTGTAATATATTTATTTAATGTCAAAAACAGTTACAAATCTGTGTCGTACGATGGAGAAAAGTGCTATCTGTGCACAATTTCTTGGGCACTGGAATTTCTGTCCTATTTCAGAAAGTACAGTTCATTGAGTTATAAATTACGAATAGCGAAAGCAAGAAGCGTTTTTGACAGAAATTGGTATGAACATATTAGCTCCCATACAATAAAAACTATCAAATAGCAAGAGTAAACCAGGTACAGATTTTGGATATCCCTAGTGTTCTACGAGAAGGAACTGACTTCGTGGAATAATAAAATGGTGAACACTTTAGAATAGAGAATATCACATTCCCTAAAGACCTTAAGAAAACGTCTACAGTTGGTAAAACTACGTTCCAGGAAAACACTTAAAACTAGTTATATCAAGAACGTAGGTCACTATGGTTCAGTTGAATTGTAAATCGTGTAGAAATTTGATGGGAACAAACGTATTCACTGGGTACCTATCCAGTAAGTAATTAGTTTCGAATCGTTTGTTATAAAAAATATGTTTCCTATGACAGATTGATGATCATGCAAATGTTAAGTAATAATTATTTCTAACGATTGTCTCAATTGACTAAAATGGGGATGGAAACTAATATACGAAATTAAATTGGCTATTTAATGAAAAAGTATTGAGACATTGTTTATTTCTATAATCGTATTGGAACCAAATCCTCATTTCAAATGTAAAGTATATTTTAAATTTTTGAATGAATTAATCGTATCAGTCGTAACTCACTCGCCACCATGTTTTGTGTAAAATTTTTTTTATAAAGAAAGAGAAAGTTTCAATATTTGTACATTGATAACTCTACTGTTTTAAAGTTTTTGATGTTTCTCTTGTTGCAAATTGGGAATATACTAAAAAATAAATAAGTTTCTAAAATATATTTTATGCAAAATATTTTGCGAATATATTTTTTTTAAATTCTTCTTCTTCTTCTTCTTCTTCTTCTTCTTCTTGTTCTTCTTCTTCTTCTTCTTCATCTATTACATTATATTTGCTTGATTGTGTTTTTTCTTGAGATTTGTATGACATCAACTGCCAAGGACCTGTGGACTTGCTCCTTCAAATATCAATGTTTTTCAAGGGAAAGTAATGATGGATGACGTTTTATACAGTCATAATGTATACAGGTATCCTAGAATAAATATTACAAACCTCTAATATATTTTTAGGGATAAAAAATAATCACTTGTTGCCGATGATCATATGGTGGGACATTTCATATAACCTAGTTATATGAATGTTCCTAAATGTCAATCAAATTCTAATGCGCTGGTGATCATCTGGCGGCGTTCAGTTGCAGTCGATATTTCGTGTACCTGCAAGCATCTGTGCATATGTGTTTCCATACAAATCAGGGGTAACCTCCAACTGTTCATTGGCAATAAGTGATCTTTCCTATCACACAATATGGTTTAGGCGTTCGTCAAATTTATTCTGAGACGCCTGGATGTTCCATGTAAACGTTTTATGTTGATTTTATGCATATTATTCGTATTAGATTTTTATCAGTTACTTAGATTCTTGAAGAAAAATATTAATTTGTTTATGCAAAGCATATTTTTAATTAACTTATTATCACAGGCTCCTGTTGATGTTACACGTTTTGAAGAGAGAAGGTGCTGTGATGCGATAAGTATTGCGCTCAACATTAAGGAGAGGGAATAATGATGAGCACTCTGTCTTGTTTTTTTTTCTTCTTTTTTTTCTTTGTGTAGAATATGAATTGGGAAATCAGAAAAAATGCGATTCGACAAAAATATAAAATGTTGTTCAATGCAAAAGAGAACACAAATATGAGTTAATTATGAGAGGAACATGTGTTTTAATAATTGCCATTTTGCAACGATTACATTGGACCATTGTACTTAATATAAAAGCCTGTCGTGTATTGAATCGCTTGTTAAGCCATGTAACCAGTTCCCATTGTTTATTGTGTATTGCAATTGTGCTCTTTTCTTCGTATCTCCGCCGCCACATTTGAGAAACGCTGTCACTCGTCGCACCACTGTATCACCGCATGGTCGGAAAATTCATTATGTTTCTGATGAGAGACGACAGCTGTAATTGTGTCTACCCGGCACGGTATAATAGCAAGCTGCATGTACCACAGGCACACTGTAACGACTATGGACACAGTGTACGTGGCTAATTATGATATCATGTAATGATAATTATCCTCATTATGTGATTAACAGGAACGCATCCATCAATTAACAAATTCCATGCGAACATCATGTCACGAAAGCTCACGAACGAGCCTTTATTCAATTACCTTTATTAATTTACAGTTTTCATGTTTGTGAATGTTACTTTTCATGACGCGAATTCCCGTTGAGGAGACATACGAAAAATCAGAAAATATTATTCTATTAAATACCAAATTATCATGAGATGTTTTTCAGCCAATGTTTTATGTCCCATTATATTTCGAGGTACGTGCATAACACGTTAAATAAGTACCCCATGTTTCATACGTGATGTACCAAAAAGCGTTCCCTGCTACCCCAAAAAGCCTCAACGTTATCCAGTATTATAAGCATCTTCAATTTGTGTGTTTCGTATGAACGATTGATGTCCCATGTACTTTTATTCAATTTGGTAGTTTTATCCTCAATGGTATCCCAAAACCTTGTGTTATTATTTCTGCTACTTGTGAGAACTTACGTCTAATTGAAATTTTGAAGCTGATAGTGTTTAATAATAATAATAATAATAATAATAATAATAATAATAATAATAATAATAATAATAATAATAATAATAATAATAACTTTGATTTATAATACAATACTTATCTTGGAGAAATATTAATAGAATATTATCTCTTCTTATAATAAAATACTATATTATTCTTCGTTTGATAACTATTAAATGTATATTGTAATAAATAATAACATACAATGCAAAAGCACATTCATTTGTCTTACGAGTTGAGCACTCGAACGCGGAGTCGTGTACCTCATGTCGTGAACTTTTTAAGTAACAAGTAAATAAAACTAATTGACAACGTAAAATACTTCACATATTTATTATTGAAGTCGTGCTTCGAGTGTCAATGTATTTATATTCACCTATGTCAATGTAGTCTCGTGCAGACCCATTTTACATGCTGTCCGATGGCATATATACTCTTTGCTGAGGAGTTTTTTTATTTATTGAATTTTTAAAAAAGTTAAAAATTTCGTGTGGCCTACGATGCGAACAAGTGCAATTTGTGCAGGAGTTTTTTAGCTATAATATACAATACTATAGCTATACTCTATCTAATACACACATTAAGTTGAATTAGGAATGCTAGTACCATCGAGCATTTTGGCAAGAATTTATAGGAAAATATTCATTCCCGTGGAATAAAATCTGTTTGTAATGACAAACCAGCAACAGATTTTCATTATTCCTCCTTTTCGTGACCTTTGTGAAGGAATCAATTTACTCTCGCGAGTACATGCAGAACGGCACTTAGCTATCAAGCTTCTAGATTCGAAAATCCTACCACCATTGGTACTAAAATCCTAGTACCTTCTGGTTAGAGGCACGGCAATCACATAAGTTGATTCCCTGAGACATCTCTACTGGTAGTTTCATTTGAGGTTTAAGTGAATTGAGAGATCGAAAACTGCATTGAAACGATTTTTCTATCGTTTACTATTAATTTTGTGTTACGAAATCAGTTTGAAACATGTGATTCTGAACTATTTAATGTTTCCCCAGTGCAAAGTATATTCCTTTCATTAGTAATACAACTCTTCTTCATATTATAATCATGAAAAATACCTCGTTTACGAGTAGAAAGAAGAGAATAGGACCGCAGGGTCCCATGATGCCCCATGCAGGGTCCTAAAGCTGCAGGGTTCCATGTGCAAATGGCAGAGAATCGGAAAGGTAAATGAATAATATCCTATATGGTATATATCCCACAATGGTAATCGAAATCTCTAAGATACTTGTTTGAGGTACGAACAGCCGATCTAGAGGAATATCACGAATTCCATACCAAGATAATTATGAACCTAAAATATTATGATCAATGACTTCAAATTCTTTTGAAATATCTAAAAATATTTCAATTGATGGTTCATTTTTATTCATTGATGAAACGATATCTTTATGAACTGAAAATTTGGTTATTTCTGTAGAATTTCATTTTCTAAATCCGTGTTCCAAACTGAAACTTCTTTGTAATGACTTTCAAACGTTTCGATAATTTTCAACATCTATAGTAATTAAAGTAATGAAGATATCAAAAAGAAGTCGAGTGGAATTGTCTTATAATAATAATAATAATAATAATAGTAATAATAATAGTAATAGTAATAATAATAATAATAATAATAATAATAATAATAATAATAATAATAATAATAATAATAATAGAGTAAAAGACATAAGCATAAGATTGCTGAAGGGGAAAATGCCTATGTTTGATGGTTTAATATATAAATAAACAGGTTCATACCCAAAGTATACTTCTTCTGTAGTTGTTATTGATTAGAATTCATATCTTTTTTGTAAAAAATGCGAACATTTAATATTTTTGAAACTTTCCTATGCATGCTTGCAAATAATTCAAAAGCTACGGGAAACAGAAAAGTGGATACTTCTTTTGAATGCAATGCATGTTCACTACTCTTTTCTCGATAATTCATTGCGAATAGCTCA
Source organism: Gryllus longicercus (assembly GCA_038098605.1). Taxonomy (NCBI): domain Eukaryota; kingdom Metazoa; phylum Arthropoda; class Insecta; order Orthoptera; family Gryllidae; genus Gryllus; species Gryllus longicercus. The sequence goes on along the minus strand of JAZDUA010000120.1, from coordinate 1,228,182 downwards.
ATATTATTAAAATACGCGTTATTTAAATTGTTAATATTCTTTCTGGTATCAATTTCTGTCTGATGTTGATTAATCCGTTGATAAATACGGCTAACAAATTTAAATAAATATTGAATTATCATCGTTCTCTTAATGCCATGAACAGTGAGGATTACATTAATCATGCAACGAATTTTTTTTTTTGAAAATCCTACAAATGAGAAGATTCATCTCCTTAAGATGTTATCCTCCTTGTAAATAATTCATCTATTTGTCTTCTAATTACTGTTATTATTATTACTACTATTATTATAACTATTATTATTATTATTACTATTTTCAGAAGAAGCAAAATATTAACAAATATTGCTTAACAAAAATTGTTTTCAACAAAATTTAAATTTTAAAAAATCGTTATTTTGTATATATTCACTCATTATTTTGAATAATGTGTTAGCGATTCGGGTCTCAGATCTAGTGTACAAGTTAAATATTGCTTTCTTATCACTATGTCTATGCAGAAGTGACGGTTTGTTTAACTCGACATCAAACAAATGTTATTTCTCCGGGGAAAGAGTTACATCGAACCGAAAAGGCATTATTTAAACTTTTATGTGGATGAGTATTGTTAGCACAAACCGTGTTTAAATCTGACCTAGAACCACCCTTTTAATACGATTCTCAAAGCGCCATTGAGTGTAGCTGGTCACGTAACAAGGCAATCAGGAAGTCACCGTCAATCAGGGATTCCGTCTGCATCGGTCGCCGAAATTTCCCGCGCCGCACGCAACCTGCCGCACACGAAAACGCTCGCCGCCGGCCCGGCCCGGCCCGGCCGCCGCACCGCGCCGCCGCCGGCCGCCAGCCGCCGCGCCGGCCCACGCGGACACTCGTAATCGGACGCCGGTGTAGATTCGACGAGTCCATTACCCCTCAATTGACAGGTCCTCCATCATCGCTGTGACGGCGAGACAATTAGCCAGAACTGTTGGAGATGGAAACGCACCGGCGACGGGCAGCGCGGGGAGTGGTGGCGGAGTGGAGGAGAGTGGAGTGGGATAGGATGGAAAGGAACACGGGTGGTGGGGTAGAGGGGGGAAGAGGTGATGGGTGTGACGTGGCGTGGCGGAAGCCGTGATGCCTCCCCATTCTTCGTCATCTCCGGACGCTTCTGCCTGATGACTTCCGTTACGGCTGAACCTTTCGGCAGAGGGAAGCGTCCTTGGGATTAAAATTGTGAAGGTTCTCTTGGAGGAGAAGAATTCTTTTATTTCGTCCGGAATGTAAATTTTAAAAGTGTAAGTTCTGCACTAGACATGATGAATAAGTAATTATAATTATTTTAGTGCAAAATCTTGTAAAATGTTTTAACTATACTAATTTGAATTGTTTCTTTTGATGTTCACTTTAATGCTCTAACCTTATTCAGCAAAATAATATATGTATCAGCTTCTCATACGAAATATACATACTTGAATTTCAAAAGGGTAGGCGAAAATTGTGGTCATTATTATGGACTCACTACCGGTTTTACGTCACCGCCAACTTAGTCCAGACACAGGGAAATAAAGACCCAAATATACGATTAACATACGCATTTTCATTTAGATATTGCATGTGGTTCATCGATAATTATTTAAATAAGTTCATGGTAATGAACGTAAATTGGGACACGGCTAAACTAAATGTAAATTTGCGGCGAGGATGATTCATGGAGTGGGGAGCAGCGGGAAATGCGATGAAGTTCCGGGCGCCAGGGAGGGCGATACGGGTTTGAAACTGTCAGGCTACGGAATGTGTGTATGTCGGTGGACAATCTACTGCACCAGAGCTGTCTACTGGCGACGATGTGACTACTAAAACATCAACAAAACACAATACGAAGTATGAAAGAGAACGGTTCGATTTTAAATATGTATTTTTTTCATTTTGGTTTGGAAAATGTAAGAGATATTCAAGTAACTTCATATATTAAATTTAACACAATTGTGTTTTTGTGGTTTTGAATTCTCGATATTAATATAATAATTTATGACGAAAACTTGATTTTCAGTGTTTCGAAATTGAGCATCATAATATTCCCACCACAATCCATTCCATTTCACTATATTATGAACCTTCTCAGATTATTCTACTCTCGCAATGTAAAATAATAGAATTTAAGAACTCTGTGAATTAATCAGACGAATTACCCGCGAGTTCACCGCAAGAGAACTATTACTCTGGTTTTATCACTTTGACGTGCAGTTGTCTCGTCGCAATGTAAACAAACAACGATTGCCACAAGGAAGATGAGCGATTCGGCCAAACAACTATTGGCAGATCAATTTTATCTATTTAAATAATTTACTTATAAATATACTCATTTTCATTACCGAAATTCGGGATTTTTTTATTAGTAACTAGCGGCAGATACCCCAACCCTCCATCTCACTCTTTCTTCTTCCATCTCCGTTTCTCTCTCTGTCTCTCTCATCGTCCCTGGCCCTCTCCGTCTCTCCGTGTCTCTCCGACTCTCTCTGCCTCGTTTCTCTGCCTTTGTCTCTCTCTTTGTGTCCTCCTGTTTGTTTCTCTCTCTGCGCCTTTGTCTGCCAATCTCTCTCTTTCTTTCTCTCTCTCTCTTTCTCTCTCTCTTTCTCTCTCTCTTTCTCTCTCTCTTTCTCTCTCTCTTTCTCTCTCTCTTTCTCTCTCTCTTTCTCTCTCTCTTTCTCTCTCTTTCTCTCTCTCTTTCTCTCTCTCTTTCTCTCCCTCTCTCTCTCTGTGAGTGTGTCTGTCCCTTCCGGGCGAAATTTTAGCAGGAGCAGAATATTCAATGAAGATGCTCTTATTACTTGAAATTTACGATGCGTTGGGTTGCATAGTTACCCCGTTTGCGTAGTGCGCCCTGCTCAGAGGCGCTTGAGTCAGCATAAAATCATCAACGCGCGTCTATGTGCGAAGGCATATGCACATTCCCATTATACTATATTTTTCCCACAAGTGCAAGCAATATGTTGTCAAACTTTTATTGCAATTCGATGAACAGTACGGCAGCGCATTAAGTATGAACCAACCAATGAACAAACATTGTTTTTATATATGAGATGTTCAATACACGCGTAGTATTCTTTAATACGTTCATTATCAAAGAGATTTATAATATTCTCTTACTTGTAATGACTTGGTAAATCAAAAGAGAAATCGTTCTTTTGTATTGTGGTGCGTCGAGGTTTGGCGTTTGTGCGCTCGTTTTCAATTCATCGGGATGTGTGGAATTCGCGGGAAACTAAATGAGGCTGTCCCTGATTTTCAACGCATGTAATTTTTCTAATCTGGTTTACGCCACCTTACGAGATAAAGGATCTAATTGTGCTCCCTTGCATTTTGTTATATCCAGACACTATTGTAGCGTTTTCAGTAAATTTGGTTCAAGTTCGTTCATTACGTGCAGCAGGTTAATTGGAAGCACATTCCAGAGTGTTCTTCGTATAAACAAGGCTAGCTACCAAACAAATAGCTACCTAGCTATTAACCAAATTACGAATTTTGGAAGGTTATCGTTACACTGCCAAATCAATCAGGTGACCCTTTCTACTACAGCGAAAAGTGCAAGCGAAGTTCCCTTCAGGAAAAGTACGCAAATTCTGATATATTTTTGAATTTCTGCAGCACTCTCAAGTTTGAAGATATCTTCAATATTTTTCACGGGCACAATCGATATAATGTTATTTCAATCTGTCTAGGATTTGAGGTGTTGTATCTAAAAAAAAATAAAACTATGTTTGCAACAAATCTTTACATTTTTCAAATTCAAAAACGATTTTTGTCAGTATAATATTATTTTGATTTGTGAAAACATGATAAATTATGACTTCAAATTGCAAGAAAGGAAAAAATATTTAATGTCAAACCAATAATTACCAACGTAACCAACAATATAACAAAATAAACTTAGACCACAATTTCGTAAGTACCTCTATTCAAATGAATTTGTAGATAGCGTAGGTTCCTTCACAAATTCAAATTGAATTATTGAAATGTCAAACTTTCAGCTTACAAAAGATTACCCTTTTGTATTCGTACAACATACCAGACATCATGAAACGTCTCCACAGCTCGAACGTAGTGATGTTTATGTTAGTGTTTTATGCTCTACGGCTGTAACAGCATCTCTTGAAAAATAGAATTGTGAAATGACACTGTGGTTCTGAATGCTTGCGCCAACAGCAGGTTCCTTAGCTCGGCCATGCTACCTTCCATAAAATTCTCAATAGCAAATAGCTGGAAAAATTGAGAGGGGTAAGTGGCTGACATGCTCTTCTTAGCGTGTAACAAGGATTTATATTGAATGCAAACTCAGCAAACCAGATATTTGCATCGACTCACCAGACTACGAATCTGTGGGGTTCTTTACATTTCTACATTTAACTATTATTGCTATCAATGTCATCTTCCAAATTATATTCAGGACCACTAAATAAAAAAATCACGTCAATGTCACCACGATCACCTATCAACGTAGAGTGAAACCTTATTTAAGCACCCACTGTTGGTTTGTTGGAAAACTGGTATTTTACAGGTGTGGTTGCTTAATAAGAAATTCTTTTTTATTCTAATATGAATAATAACGTAGAGTGAAACCTAATTTAAGCAACCACTGTTGGTTTGTTGAAAAACAGGTATTTTACAGGGGTGGTTGCTTAATAGGAAATTCTTTTTTATTATAATGGTCTTTTATTACTAGACATTAGGTGATTAGAAACGTGCCTATTTTCTTATAAAACATATATGAAGGCTTTCAGTAGATGTGCACTAATTACAAAAAACGGAGCATTTGAGGAAATGTATGTTCCTCTACTTTAACAAAAATGTTTTATTCAAAACTATTACTATTTTTCTAAACGAAAATATATATATTTTTCTTTGTTAAAGAGGAACATACAACGCCTTTTCAATTTTAGTATTCCCAAAACCTGTCAACCTGTAACGAATCCCAGCTTTTTGTCACACTCAATCCGTAATTCCTAAGGCATGACACATTCTATAACCTAGGAACCAAACTAGCTTTTGTCACACGTCTACGCGTAATTGGATAACTAAAACGGTGAGACTTGGATAAGCACTGGGCTATATTAGGATCACATTCCTAACATTTGTGTGTTAAAGAGCGTGCCAATAACTCTGATTTCCTACATTGATATTCTTTATTACCAAATGTTTTTACAAGAGATACAGTAAGAGAGGATCAGATAGCTATTAATATACTTAGAAATGTTAGGAGTGTTATTACTGTAGGGGCCGAAATTTAAAAATCGTAGTAGAGCGAAGTGGAGCCGAGATTTTTAATTTGAACGAGGCAGTGATATCACTGTAACATTTCGTGGTATGTTTTTACCATTTTATCGGTCATATAAAATCTCACGATTCATACAAAAATTTCGATATTACTGAGATTGTAAACAAAAGAATTCTGTTGCTGTAGCACGTTACTACAATATATGTGAGGTGTTACTCGCGTATTCATTTAAACAAATATTTGTATACAGTGGTTCGAGAACAGATGGATGAAAATAATTCTTCTGAACCAAAAGATACCTAAAGAAATGACATTCGGTGAGGAAGTACATACGTCGACTTCCAGTGACGACACCTTCAGATCGTCTGTAATTATAATTATCAGAGACGAGTTTCATTTGGTGGAATGCCAGGAAAATGGGGTTAATTTACCTATTAATTTTTTTTAAACCATTAATATTACAATAACAACAATTATCTCAAATAACATGAGTTACTTTTATTCTGAATTGTTTGGATCTGATTTGATTTGTACATCACCATGTTTCTTAAGAAACATTTGACTTGCGCTTATAGGCTATTAATCGATGGTTGTTTATTTACGTTTCCAAGAACGTTAAAACCCGTTACTAAAGATGTTAAATTTCTTAAGACACATGGTAGGTACAAGTGCACTTAACAAACCTGCAGTATTGCATGCTAATAAGGATAAAGATACATGTGACCGAAAAAATAATTAACGTAAGGTCGCATTCATATCCACCATCAGATTAAAAGATGTGATCCTTCGCCCAACTTAGTTTCCTGGGATTTTCCCAATCCACGTATCTCTCCCAAGATGGTACCGCCCCATCTGCGGCAAGCTCTAAGCTCCCGAAAGATTTCTCAACATATGTGGCAGTGTAGTACATGGAGATGTGTGAATAACTAAGGAGTGAGGATAGGATAAGGAAGAGGAAGAAAATATATCGTGCGGTCTATGCGGAGCAGTTTGTTAGGATACTGCTCCGGCATTTAACTGCTCTTAATCGGAGAGAACACGGAAAACTAGCGATCAGAGTAGCCAAGTGCTAGATCTGCCTGTCCAATTATCCAGCATTGATAATCCTGCCACCGTCGGGACTCTAACCTTATGATCCTCCGGACAGAGGCACTGGAAAGTGAAATGGATTCTGTAGCTGTGGTATGATATTCGGGGTCACGGTATACTATTACAGTACACCTTGGGATGCTGTGACATCCCCAATTTAAGTATTCTTACAATTTTTTAAATGGTCTCTACAAGCGGGAAGTGTCAATGTATGTCTGAAGAAAACTCGGCCTATCAAGTGGTGATTTAATAGGGGTTGTTATTCAGAGAGGATTAACACATTGGCGGCTTGTAGAATTGAAGTTGAGGATGGAGCTAGTAGAAAAATATAAATTTACACACGCTTCTCTTAATTATTGAAATCGTTTTTTTTTTCTTGTATACCAAATCAATCCTTCATTACTTCAAGGTTGCAAACTTGGCTGTGATGTCTTCATTAAACAGTTTCCTTATTACCTTCAAAAGTATTTTCATCTATATTGAAACCTTTTTCTAACTTTCTTTTACTGTTAGGGATTCACAACTCTGATCTTTTCATAAGCGGCAGTCAAAAAACAAAAACAAAAAATGTTTTTTTAGGATCGATGATCTTTCTTTCTCGTCTTAGGAAAGGAAGTATCCAGAAAATTTCCAAACTCGTGTATATATATTCTCAAACAAACCAAAACAAAAAATTGCCCTTTTTACAATACCAAAATCAATATAACAAAATGCCTCATCTCTCTTCAAGAAACAAATTAACAAATCAACAAATTCACATACAATTATAGAAGTTTTTAACACTTTGACAATAATAAAAAAGGGCATAGTTTCAGCCATCAAGCACAGTTTGTAAAATTAAAGTTACATGACCATTCAGAGCACTGTTCACATTCGCTGCCACATTCGCTTGTCGCTCTCTGCATTTACCTTTTTCTTATACAGGGCCTAATGAACGCTATTTACACTAGAGGATGCTAGAACATGCAACCACTGAACGCACACGTTAAAGGAGTGGCTTGGACACTACGAAAATACTGTCAAGGTCCTCCTACGTCTTTGAGAACTGGGCGAACTTGACGCTTCTTGCAGTCATGGTAAGGTCGTGGCAAATAATAGAAGAAAAAATATATGAAAGACAATGGTTACCGACCTCTCCTCAGGGCCTTGCCTCGCCCAACGACGTGAAGCTTTCTACGGCCAGCGGGCTGGTGTCGCCGAATATCTGTCTCCGCGCAGATCTGGGTTCTTACACTGTAATGTAGTGTATGAAAAATGTACGCCTGTAAACCTTGGCGTAACGGTTTCAGTGTTCGTTTCTCTTCCTCGTTCTCACCACGCTCACCACCTCTCCCCAATAGCACACTTTTTTCCGTCCTTCCTCTCTCGCGTCTCCTAACTTTCTCCTCGTTTTCACCACGCTCTCTTCCACGTCGGTCGGCACGGACACTACCATTCAAATGTCTCAGAAAGTATATAAATACGGGTTTCCAACATCTTGCAGAGGGCAGTGCCCGCGCTATTTGAATGTAGCGTTGTTATCTCAACCACAGATAGGCAACAGTTACAATATTTTGTGTCTATATTTTTTATAGTATTTTTATAAGATTCGTTTTTTGTGTATTTTGGTGAAGACAGATGAAATTTTTCATCTTTTCAAGTACACTAGAAGGAAATTATGTATTGTATTTTATAAATTTTGTGTTATCAGTATAGTAAACAAATTAATTTCTTTTCACCATAGCGTAATCTCTAAATCATCAAAAATACTGGTTTTGAATTTTCCCAAGACTTCTCGGTACCAGCAACGTCAACAGTTCCTTAAACTTCCCGAAATTTTTTTAGAATGACAACAAAATGCTATCTTGCGTACTTAAGTAGAACACTGTTGGTTTAAACGTACATTTAATTTTAATTGCACAATAGTAAGTGTAGCATTTTCTTTCAAGGTATCTGAATTTGTATACTAGCATCTTTCAGAAGTTGACTAATTAACTTGACATTTTATATGCTCTGCTGCTTCTTACAGCGATCGCTGTTTATACAGCGATCGAGATATACTCAACAGAACGGCAAATCCTTTCTGTTCCAAACGTTGGTTTTACTGCCAAAAATCAACCATGTCAAAGAAAACAATTTCTATAGTGTTGGAGAGAAACACAACGAAGCGAAATCTTTAAACCATAACCGTTTGAAATTAGAATTGTTTGTTTCTGAATGTTTAATTTCGTTTGTATCAGATATTTAAAGAGAACCAGTAGGGTGCACAGAACTTAAAACTTCATTCTTATCTTAGTCTTTCCAACGTAAAAAATAGGTTTCTAATAAAATACACGTTACTTTGTTCTCAGGACCCATATTTGAAACACTACAAAATTATTAAAACAGACGTTACAAACACATTTTGTGCTGGAAGAACAATCGTATTTCTGTGGGTTCTCCTTCACAAGCATGAGAGCAACGGCGTGGAATCCACGCTGTTATGGCGGGTGAAGTCAGGTTGTCACAGTAACCGCCGAAGCAAGAACCGCAGTCTGGACGTTGAGAGGCAAGAAGAGGCAGACTTCTTCATCTCAACAGTCGGTGGCACACTCATCCGGTGCCGTGGTGCCGTGGCACACTCATCCGGTGCCGTGGTGAGTTATGCGCGCGTGCCATTTAAAAAATACACTACGTTTCTCTGAAAACCAATTTACTTATAGTACGTGGTACGGAAACTATATTTAAAATATAATTCTTATATAAATATTTATTTATGTCTCATTTTGGCTGCTTCCTTTGAATAGCCGCCCCTGAATGTGATAGCGAGACTAATAAGCAGGTAGTAAAAGCAATGCTTGTGTTACACAATCACGCAAACACAATATTTAAACAAAAAAATGACGTTACATTGAATGAAACCATTTTACTCATATTCTGAAGAAAATCGTTATTGAAAGCATTCAGTTTCTGGGAGTTTTGAAGTATGAATGGTCGATAATAATTACAGTTTTGTTTCTCTAATTACTGGCTCTCGCTATACGTACGTGAAAAGTGTATTATTTCAGTAATAAGGTCTTTCCTTTTCAACAATAACTCTTTGACACAAATTACTTGTTGTGCTTTAAAGTAGTCAAATCAGTCCTAATGAGAATGGTAAAGGAAATAGTAAAATAAAACGTTTCAAAGCAAATTTAGAAAAAAGGAGTATCGACAAGAATGTAAGAAGAAATACGTGATGTGGAGGAAAGAAAAAAGCCCGAATAAGAACGAAAAATACTCTAAGGAAATATAGAAAGAAACTAGTAGTGCTACAGAATGGCACAGACTTTCCCGTATTAGTTTTCTATTTCCTTTTGTCTCGGCTAGTTGGACGAACTAGCCACATAATTTAGCCGGCAGCCATCTATCGCCGCTCAAAGTACATTTTTTGAGATTTTCTTAATTTTTCGGTTTCCTAGTTGTAGACGGAAATATTATTATACGGATATCAAGGAACAGTGAAACCTTATCCTAAATGGCAATTTTATTTAAAAAATTGGAGCCGTATTTTAGAGAAAGGCGGTTGAACACTACTGTAAATTCGAAATTTATATCTCTTTCACAGAAAACTTTTCAGTTTTCGAAAACCTTTATTAGGAGTCATTTGAAGAATTTTAACTCACAAATAAAATAGTGTTTATAAATTGCAGGAAATTCGCATTTTAACGGCGTGAGAGACCTTTCAAAAAAATTTCATTTGTGTAATTTTAGAAAAAAACAAAAAAAAAACACAGCAAAATGAGCTTTACGTGGTATTACAAATAGCATTATACGATCGAAAAGTTTGAAAAAAATGGAGCCGTTTTTGAGAAAATGGCGTTTGAGCGTTTCTCAAAATGCGGAGGTTTGAGCTAGTTTTCACTGAAATGGTTGAGTTTTCGAGAAACTTTATGACATTATTTAAAGCACATGTACTCATAAATCTAACAATGTGAACATATTGCCGCTAATATAAATAGTACTAACTTCAAAAACCAACTAAAAAATTACATTTTCGTAATTTTTGAAAAAAAAATTCATCAATATGGCGTTTATGTCATCTTATAAAATTATTTTAGTACTATCCCTACCAACAGTTTAAAGAAACATTTGGAGCCGTTTTCGGGAAAATCTTGTTTTTGTAATTTTTTAAAATTGCTCATATTGCTCTCAATATTCCGCGGAAAAAGTAAAATTTTCAATGAAATGTACATAACCTTAATGAAAGATTCACTATTGAGAACTAATTTATTTTTGAAAGGAAAAATCTCTATCTTCAATTTTATAGTTGCCGGATGACGCCACAGAAAATTCAAATTTTGCAATTTTCGAAAATTCGGGTTAACCTTGAAAATCGGACCTATGCCACCTTTATAAGTGTATACTTCATTATTGCTCTAATCTTACAAGAAATGTAAAGAAAAACTTTGGAGCCATGTTTAAGAAAAGTTTGAAAATGTCTGGGAGGCTTCGTGTAAAAAAACCCAAAACATAATGAATGTTTTTCAAAATCGCAGAGCTTCAGGATTTTTCGACAAGGATTTCTTCTGTTTCGAAAAAATCGCACAGTTCTCTCTCTCTCTCTCTCTCTCTCTCTCTCTCTCTCTCACTGAGGTGCTAGTGTGGTTTACTTACTCTAGAACGACAGCCAGACGAACAGACGGACGATTGGAAAAAGACACTTTTACGGTATCAGGAGGCTCAAAACCTGTACTTCCGTTGAAATATCGAAATCAAATTTTTTGCAGTATTATCTTTCTCTGTACTACATATATTGCAACATATATACGTATGTATTAGGGAAAGTAAAATAAAATAAAATGTGTGAATGAGTATGTGTGTGTGTGTGACAGAGAGAGACAGACAGATGAGGGAGAGAGAGAGAACAAGGACGGGAAGAGGTCATGTGGTTATTTATAATTTCATGTGGTTCTTGGCAAGCAAAATAAGGAAAGAAGAAGAAACAAGATTAACGTGATTGGTCTCTTCAATAAAACAAGGCAATAGGTCAAAATTACAGTTAATTCTTGGTGTAGTTTGCTGGGAACAAGTTCCTTCCGAACTCTGGAGTAATGTTCCCCGGGAACTCGGCGGCCGCAGCCAGTTGCCTCGTTTCCCTAGGCGCAACTTGGAGCGCGCTTCGGGTCCCAGGCGGGCGAGTTATCTGCTCCTCCTCCGCCGCCCTCCGCCGCCCTCCGCCGCCCTCCGCCGCCCTCCGCCGCCCTCCGCCGCCCTCCGCCGCCCTCCGCCGCCCTCCGCCGCCCTCCGCCGCCCTCCGCCGCCCTCCGCCGCCCTCCGCCGCCCTCCGCCGCCCTCCGCCGCCCTCCGCCGCCCTCCGCCGCCCTCCGCCGCCCTCCGCCGCCCTCCGCCGCCCTCCGCCGCCCTCCGCCGCCCTCCGCCGCCCTCCGCCGCCCTCCGCCGCCCTCCGCCGCCCTCCGTCGCCCTCCGCCGCCCTCCGCCGCCCTCCGCCGCCCTCCGCCGCCCTCCGCCGCCCTCCGCCGCCCTCCGCCGCCCTCCGCCGCCCTCCGCCGCCCTCCGCCGCCATCCGCCGCCCTCCGCCGCCCTCCGCCGCCCTCCGCCGCCCTCCGCCGCCCTCCGCCGCCCTCCGCCGCCCTCCGCCGCCCTCCGCCGCCCTCCGCCGCCCTCCGCCGCCCTCCGCCGCCCTCCGCCGCCCATCATTTGCGGAGTCGGGTGCCGCCGAGCGGCCGAAATCCCCGGTGGCCGACGCTTCAGCGCTAGTCTGCGGGCTTATTGATTTCGGGAGCGCGCTAGTTCGCATCAAAATTTCGCGAGGTTACGCGATGCGGCGCTTCCCGCCGAATCCCCGGCCAACGCGTCACTTCCGCAGCCCTCGCCGCCGCCGCCGCCTCCGCCGCCGCCGCCGCCGCTGCCGCTTCCGTTGCCCCTGCAACGCCACGCCCACCACCTGAGTCATGACGCCGCCTCTTGCACCATGTGCTACATCGCTACCAGTAAATTTTGCTTCGTGTTTACTTACTCGCAGTAGGGAGATAGTTATGTACTGCTGAGCGAAAAGTGGGAAATTTTTGTCCGAAAAATTCCAATTACAGGGCCTGGTAACTAAAATGTGGAAAAATGCAGTTGCTAAATTTAGAAAAATTCTTTAACTTCGGTGTAGCCAGAATGCATGTTTTGTGGGTCCTTGCAACCCCAAAATCAAAAGAACATCGAAAGACGGCCTGTCTGTCTGCTACTTTGTAAGCAACTCTAAAGGCTAAACCGAATCTGAAACGTATATTTCAATTTTGGAGTGTACTTACATGAAGCACATAGGCCATTTTCCAAATAAAAAAAATGGCTCCATCGTTTTTATTTTAAATTTTTTTGTTGGATACTGTGAAGGGCGTTTAAAAGAATGATGCGGATCTCATGTTCGTTGTTAACTCTGATTTTTCAAAAATGGCAAAAGTTCAAACATTTTTCCGTGACTTCCTAAACTACAATATTAAAAATAGAGATTTTGCTCCTAATTAAATTTGTTCCACAAAGGTAGGTTTCAAAATAATGTCATGTAAAATTTTTTCGAAAATTTGAGTTCTCTTCGCGTAATTTTGCATGCAAATACAGGCGAGAAAATACGTGCTGTTTTAGCACCACTAGTTTGTTTCCACTTTTCTGTCTAGACTCCAGTATTCTCTCTTGTGTTCTGCTATCACCCGCAAGTCCTGCGCGAACACTTCCCCTTCCCCTATATTATTCATATTCGTATGTCTTCTGTCATCACCGATGTCTTTCGGTGTACATTCCGTCCCAGCTCCAACGCATATTCAGCGTACTATATTCTGAACTAAACTTGTAGAAAACTTGCTTTCCACACTACCATGCATATGCTTCTTTAAAACCCTAAATATCGAGTTTACATCAACTTTCGTAATAGTATCTGACCCTACGTTTGTCATCACTTTTCCCTGCACAATATTACCACTTTTTCATTTGCAACCACTGCATCATTTCCACACTTCCCCATATGCGCCTGTTCTGTACAATGTCCGTTAAAACCTCCACTCCGCCCCCGCCGCATCCACTTTCATCGCTCGCTTCACCACTTTTGCCGGCAGCCCTTCGTCACTACTCTTCGTATTACCTTCCCCGGCGCCGCGGGAGTCAAAGAATGGCCACCCGGGCTGCGGCGACGGCGTCGGCGGGCGCAGGGTATCAAGCGAATACTAATTTTTCACTCATGTATTTTAATGAAGACTTTCAAGCTGGCGTGTGTTCTGAACGTTAAGCGCCCTCGGAGGGAGGCTTTCTCTAATGTGTTTCTTGCAGTGCGGCACAGGGGACAGGCGGGTGTGCGGCGGCACGGGCCACATTGTGCCACGGTGTCGCAACCTCCGCCGCCCGCCCCGCCGTCGCCTCCGCCTCCGCCGCTGCTGCCGTTGCCGCCGCGCCGGCGGCGTCGAGCGCTCGCTGGTCGCGGGGGAGGAGAGAAGCAAAGAACGAGCGCTCGGTCGCGCGGGAAAGAGAAAGAACGGAAGAGGAACGGGGAGGGGGGTGCAAAAGAGAGCGCGGCGGTGCCGGAAAGAACCCGAAGCGGCGCCTGAGAGGGGGAGACGGGGCGGGGAGGGGCGGAGGAGAGAGACCGCGAACTCCCTCAAGGGGTGCTCGGCGCATCGGAAGTGGATGCGAGGCGGGGGCGGGGCGGCGGAGGAGGAAAGAGAGAAGAGGAGGTCGAGAGGCTCGCGGGCGGGGGCGGGGAAGCGTGCGGCTGGCCTGGTGCCTCCCCGTCTCCTCCTTCTCCTCCTCCCCCTTCCGCGCCCCACCATGGCGTTGCCCCTCCCGTCGCCCTGCATCACGTTTTCTGCGTCACCGCCCCGCAGCATGTCGCCTACTTGTTGAACCGGCTGCGGCGGCGGTGGCGGTGCCTGGCGGCCGCGACCGTGACGCCACCGACGCTGCCGACGCCACCGCCACCTCGCGTCGAAGGCTCCGCTGCCCGCTGCCCCGTCCTTCCGACCGACGCAGCGGCGCCGGAATCCCGACCGCCAGGCGGCCGCCGCGTTCGCTCTCAAGTTCGTGGCGAATTACGAATTAAAAGAAAATTTATATTTATATCTGCCTAATTTAAAAAGTAATTAAAACAAAATAAAAAACATTATACACTAACAAAGTTCTGAATGGTAATGTACACCTCTGCTTAAAAAGCAATTAAAAAGAGATCTTAGCCATTTACGTTGTTCTCGACAGTCCGGCCGCACTTTGGAGAGGCTGTTTCCGGCAAACACTCGCTCCCCCCTTCTCGAGAGCGGAGAGTAGTTGCGTGGAACTACTTGCGTAGCGATGCGCCGCAGGCGTTCGCCCACCCACGCCGGAGAGCCACAACGAGGTCGTATATGCTTTTAACGGTCGCTGCTATTTCACTGGGACTTCATCTATCTCCGCCCTGATGCCCGTATAAAGGAACAGTGTCTCGTGTTCGCTTGTGTTCTGCAAACTCGTAAAATGAAGGAACAAAATGTCCTCGTCTTCATTTCTGGCTTAAAATAATAAAGTTTATATCTCAGAGAATTTTTCTCTTGGTGCTAAAAAGTATAAATGTTGAACTCGACATGGAATATCGAGAAGAATTGTGTACCACTTCAGTTTTCAGGAAACTGCAAAGTTTCTCGAGTGCTATCAGTGTTCAAAAGATCTTCTAGAGTAAGAACGATAATGCTACGTGAATTCCAATTTTACACCGAACATATTTACGACCAAAAGAGAAAATTATTGGTTTTCTGAATTGATATTCTATTGTAAGTTTCTCGACGTTAATTAATCAGATTGTGAGTTCTTATAACAATTTATTCCATGTTATATAATTAACATTTCGACCCTATTTGTGGTATTTTTCAAAAAACAACCCAGTGTTCAGGTTAGTTGATATCATAAATAAATAGTAAGCGTCTTGATAAAAAAATGAAATTCACATAAAAAATGATCATGTCATCAGCTGCATCCGATCATCTGGTATGATCGAAACGTTAATTGCACAACATGAAATAAATTGTTATAAAAACTCAGTCTCTTTCATTAAGGTCAATGAACTTATAATAAAATGAACATTATCACAGACATTAAAATGTTCATTTTAATTGATTTTCATTTGATACATTTTTGACCTTCTTACCTTATGTTATATTTTGTACATTGCCTTCTTACATTTTAAAAGGATTTTAATTTTTTTTAAATTTTCTCTAAATAAATTTTAGAAGCGTGAATACACTACGATTCATTTAACATATAAGCACATACGAGACAACATTGAATTTTTATTTTGAAAATTGAAGTCACACTTGAAGATAAAAATTGTTCCTAATTTATAGACATGCATGTAAAAAATGTTTTATGAACAGCTAACTACTGAGCATATTTGTATATTTGACGCTAGCTATTTTACAACTCTACAGGTCGAGTTTTTGTGTTACAAGCATACCGATGCGTTGGAATAGAGGGAATTTCGCGTATCTGTAATAGGTGTTGTTTTATTATGATCACGTGTCGAGGGGTTGTCAGAGATGAAAATAAACGCCAATGCTCTGGTGTAAATGATTCGCGAGATAAACAAGTAATTTGTTGATGAAATGTTATTACTCTAACGTGTAAAAAATAACTTTACAGCTAAAATTTTAACCACTGGAGCATTTAATCATCTAAACGAATAAAGAAAAAATTGGCCTATGGTTAGAGGGTATTTCACGGTGTCCAGAGCATTTCAGTGAGAATCCAAACTGCTTCTGCTATTTACTTTCCAAATGAACTTCATTAATTTGCAAATTTTCGTAATTTACTCTTCAAAGCCCCTCGTGAAAAATGTTATACAACAAAAAATTTAGCGTAGCAAAAAGGTAGTTGTGTTATTTAAATTGTATTTTGAAATAGATCACAAAGATATGCTGGAAGCCACAAAATGTAGATATATAGATATTTTCTAGAATATTCTCTGATATTAAAATATTTTTTTAACTTCCCACAGAAGCCTCGAAATGATCAGTGTGACGTGGAGGAACCTGACCTCAAATGTGCTTTAGAGATTGGAAAATCACATCTTTGTAGTTAGTAGATTACCATAAGTAATACTGCGAAGAAAATACTTTGATTCTCTCTTCTGTAGCTAAATCCTCGAAACAAGCTCTTGATTTTTTTTTCAAGTTCCTTTGCCATATCAGCGGTCATCTTTGATAAAAAATTCCGTCTTTTTTTGCAGTTTTCTTAATATTCTTACTCTACTAATGTTGCTATGTGAAACTTAATTGGCACTTAGTATAATTCTTCGCGAATATATCTCGAACCACCTTGTCTTAACCAAGTAACGCAGCCGAACGGCTGATCTCCAAAATTCCACAAGTTGATCTCTCTAGGATAGAATACAACTGGACATCGGAGAGAGAAATGAGTTGCCTTGTCAATAATGGCCGTTACTGTTCTTGTCAATCAACGCGGTGCTGCCAAGAAGGACACACTGCCCCCGGCAGCAACGCCACTTATGAAGCCTTCCACAGTTGCAGGCGAAACGTTTGGACCAGTCTCCGTTGGACCACGGCCTACAAACCTGGAAACAACTAATTATGATGTAGAAACCGGACGTGAAAGCCTACATTGTATGTTAATTGTTTACATTTATTTGTGTAAAGAAAGAAATTGAAAAATGGCTTATTTGGTCATTCCACGCTCTCGCGTAAGTTGTGTGCCAACCTAGCCACAAGTAATGTTGGTTGGTACATCTTGTCTGGATGAATTTAAAGACTCGGAAAGTTTGACAAACTTTGACAAGCAAAAATACTATAAGGAAGTCAAATATAATGTAGTTTCCTATGGTATATTCGAATTTGTCAAAAGTGAACATATTAGAAAAAAATATATTACAACTTCCAACTGGTACTAACCAGATCCCCACCATACGGAAGTTTATACAGAAATATTATAGATAAAAATGTACCAAAATTTTTGTTTTCTATTAAGAGTGAAGAATTGCAGCTCGTTCCCACGCATTTCCAATACATTCTGCGTTGAATAATCAACAGAACAAATCGTCTACACTTTAAAACCGTCGTCTACAATTTAAAACCGTCGTCGTTGCGAAACGAACAAAGCGAGGCCCGCCCACACCGCCTTGTGTCCCTTTTCGAACGGACGGTGCTCTCAACACGCGGGGTAGGCAACCCGCTTTCACGGCGCGGTTACAAAACTTGCTCTGAAAAAATGAGAAAACGCCCGAGTGACTTCTGGAAGGGTCGATGGGCGCGCGTGGGCGTTACGCCTGCGAGGGGGCCGCAGGCACTCCGCCGGCGCGCCATCGACCGCCCCGCCGCCCCACGCTCTACGCTTCGAGCCCCTACGCCCCACTTTACTTGACTCACGACGCGAGCTCACGCCTCATTCCCCACACTCCACACCCCACTCTCCACCCCCACGTTCTACACGCCACGCTCTATACCTAACGTTCTACACCCCACGCTCTACGCCCTACGCTCTACGCCCCACGTTCTACACCCTACTCCCCACCCCCACGCTCTACACGCCACGCTCTATACCTAACGTTCTACACCTCACGCTCTACACACTACGCTCTACACACCACGCTCTACACACTACGCTCTACACCCACGCTTTACATCCCACGCTCTACATCCCACGCTCTACATCCCACGCTCTATTCCCCACGCTCAGCACACCAGGTTCTACGCCCCACGCTCTACACCTCACGCTCTACGCCTAACGCTCTACACCCCAAGTTGTACACCCTACGCTCTATAACTCACGCTCTTCATCCCCGCGCTCTATACTTTACGCTTTATAACCCACGCTCTGCACCCCAGGCTCTACGCCCCAAGCCATACACCACACGCTCTACACTCCACTTTCCATACCCTCCGCTCTACACACCACGCTCTACACACTACGCTCTACACTTCAAGCTCTGCATCCCACGATCTATTCCACACGCAACTGCACGCTAGACTCTACGCCACTTGCTCTACACCCCACGCTCTACACCTCATGTTTTACCCCCACGCTCTTCACCCCACGTTCTACACCCTGAGCTCTACACACTACGCTCTATACACTACGCTCTACACACTACGCTCTACGCACAACGCTCTACACCCTACGCTCTACATCCCACGCTCTACATCCCACGCTCTACATCCCACGTTCTACACCCTGAGCTCTACACACTACGCTCTACACACTACGCTCTACACACTACGCTCTTCACAATACGCTCTACACACTACGCTCTACACCCCACGCTCTACACCTGACGCTATACCCGCCCGCTCTACACCCCACCGCTCTACAATCCCAATCTCAACTTCCAAGCCCAAGCCCCATGCTTCATTCCCCTGCGCCTCACCTTTCATGCCTTGCGCCACCCGCTTCACTCTCATGCGCTACCCTTCACGCAATGCGCTTCACACCACGTGTTCCACACCTCATGGTCCACAAAGCAAGCCCCATGGCCCAGGTTTCAAACCCCTAGGCCTCTCCTTCCACTCTTCGCACTGCACGATTCACCCACACCTCAAACTCTACTCTTCATGCTCCACCCGCCAAGGCCCCATGCCTTACACCTCGAGCCTCACATTCCCAACGACCCGCGACTTTCATCGCATTTCCCATGCATCACTCTCCACCTAAGACCCACGCTCCACGCACCGCGTTCCAAACCCCACATTCCGCACCCCACTCCCCATTCTCCTATATCGGCGCCTGACGTTTGACACACCAAGAACCATCGCCCACGCTCCCCACTCTACGTTTCTTGCCCCACGTCTAATGTCTCAAGCTCCAGGCTCCACACAACACGTCTCAAGCCCATTACGTTCCACTTCACACGTTTCACACCCCCTTCCCTGCGTTCCACTCCCCATGCACCGACGCTCCAAACCCTTAGCCCCAGTCTTCATGTCCCCTGCGCCTTACGTTCCACGCTTTCGCCCCATTTCCCATGCTCGAGTAGCAGGCCAGGCGGCCCAATGCCCCACCAGACAGCAGTGGACCAGCCCGCTGCGCTTCACGCCACACTTCGTGTGTTGTGTCATATTCACCAAGAACATCTGCCGCGGGGGATGGTGTGCTCGTCTTACACGTCTTAGACAGTGTGTTACAGCAGATGCTCTCATTTTTTAACTTTATCACGTAATTGTCATTGCGAAACGTCTTCTTTCATAATGCGTAGTCCCAAATAATTAATTTGTCTCTTGTGAAGTACTATGAAATTTGTATTCCATCACTAAATATCAATTTCATAAGTTCACAGATTTATTAATGTTTATTTGCCTCTTTTAATGTCACTCGTGTCATGTTTTGTCTGTCCTGTCTCAGCCACAAGAACGGCTGATTCGGTGCGTAATAACTCATTTTCATCTCTCTAGCGTTCTGATACAGCAACTGGTCTAATTTTCACGAAATTAAAAGTTAAATCTCCACGGAAAGATATATTTTGCCAAGAGTAATACCATTTCATGTGTTCCCGTTAACTAATTGGATATATTTGTAATATACCACAAATATTCGTTTATTTTACTTTCTCCCTACCGCTTACGAAGTAGAGAAAGCTATGTAATGTTCCGCGAAAAAACAGCGAATTTTTCGCTGAAAACTCTTCTAACATGGCCCTGCTAACGAAAAAGTTGCTAAATTTTGAAAAAAATCCTTTAACACATGGTGTAGCCAGAATCCATGTTTTGTGAGTCCTTGATACCGACAAATCGAATGACAGCAAAATTGTCTGTCTGTCAGACTGTCTGTCCGCCTGTCTTTGAATAACGCTAGCGGCTAAGCCATTCAGCTGCTTTTCTCCAGAATTAATATTCCTTAATCTATTTAGTTTATTAAATTTGTTGTTGGATAGTGTGAAGAACGTTTAAGAGAATGCTGCAGGTCTCATTTTCGTAGGGAACACTGATTTTTGAAAATGCAAAAATTCAAATTTTCTAGTTTTTGTCTTCCTACTACTACAATGATGAAAATTGAAATTTTTCATTTAATTAAAAATTTGTTCTTTAAAGATAATTTTGATATAAGGTTATGTACAATTTTTCGAAAATTTTAGTACGTTACAGTTATTTTGTGTGAAAGTGCGGGAGAGTTAACACTCTACCTCATGTCATCGACTGCGCTCCGTCTTAGTCCCCGCGCCCGAGAGAATGAATATCGCTAGTAAAAGTAGTTTCACAAATCTCGGGACTATGTTAGTTAATTTTTATTTTACGGTGTTACATCACTTACTGTCTTATGATTTGTTCCCACGACTTGCACAAGAATAAAACAGCTGCCCACCTGAAGGTAGCCGGACACAGCGTTAGCAAGCTCGGCTTCCTTCCCTGCGTCGTCTTGGGTGCTCATATTTGAAAGAAAATATGATTTTAATTGGTACGCCGAGGTGCCATGTCATATGGATATCAAAATAATACATTTCATTTCAAATAAATTGAAGTGTTCTAGTTAGATGGCCGAGATCGTTAGAACAGTAGTGCCGTAGCGGTCACGGACCAGAAGACCACGGGTTTTAGTCCTGCCTCGGCATGGGTGTATTTGGGTATGTCTACACACACACACACACACACACACACACACACATATGTGTGTGTGCTGTCCTTTCATCCCTCACTATCATCATCTTATCGTCCATACTCCAAGGGCTAACAACCTTGGGGGATAAAAATCGGGATTCAGCTAAAATGATATCCCTCCCCCCTCAGCAGAAATCTACTTGCACCTGCTGATGCAGGATGCACGCGTGGTCCGAGTTGGCCTATAAACAAATTAAAAAAAAGCGGTGCGGCCAATGAACAAACACTGGTCAACTTTGGAAAACTGTGATTTTCACTTTAACAAGAAGATAATGCCCCCTCTACCATGTTTCAAGTAATGTTGCCTATTGGTTTGTTTCTTTCACTTGCGATCGATGTTTGTCCTCCTTATAAAACTTGTACTTTTTTATATAAAAATGTTGTTTTAGTGGATTTGTTTCAATTTGGATTTTATCGAGCGTCAGATGGGTAAATTTGGAGAATCGACAACTATCTTCATAAGACTTAACTCTCAACAAATACTTTAGCCAATGCGGACTTAGGTATATTATTAATATGCAAAACGTTTATTTAAAACACATCAGAACTTGTATAACAGTAATTCCATGAATGTTTCTTTTATAAATAATGTCCCTTACTGCGTGAACCACACTATGCCATCGACAAATACAATGTGCATTACACAACGTTACTACTTTTTTGAATTACGCGAGATGTTCATTCTTTATAATACGCTCGTATAGATTTCAATTTAAGTAATAAATTAAAACTAGTGGCGCCACAGCAGCACATATGTTTTTGCATTATATCTAACTTTGGTAACTTTTTGTGTAATTTTGAAAATTCAGAGAGTGCAACAAAAATCAAAACAGCCATATTTTTAAAGCGTCCTTTTCTCTGTCCCTAGAAAACTAAAGCACACATTTGGGGATGTTTTTTACGAATAATCTTTTGTAAATTGCATACTCTTCAAGCAACAATTACGCGATTACAATTCTCTTTTTGAAATCTAAATTGTACATGACCTTAGTTAAAGATGTAATTAATTAGATCAGAATTTGTTTGCAAAAATACAGTATTGATGAAAAAATGTTTGTTAATGTTATTTTCTGCAAGTTTTGAAGACGCAGAGTTCGCCGAAAATGGCTCCAGCACCAATTTTATACAATTGTTTGATACATACGAGTAAAAATATTAAAGAAAAACAAGCCTGTTTTAGTAAATAATTTCTTTAAAATCTAAAATAATTGCAAAAACTTCATATTTTTGAAAACTTGTGTCTGACCTTATTACAAGATCTCTCTTTAAACAACATATTTTGTTCAAAAAAATATATATCTTCAATATTGAAGTTGGAGGAAGACACCGTAAAAGTTTTCAACTTTTGGAACTTTCGAAAAATTAGGGACATTAAAAATGAGGCTGTCGTCATTCTTTTAAATGTTCTTTCCGCTTTGGACAAGGTTTAATCAAAAAATTGGTGCCAATTTTGAGAAAATTGGGAAAATGGTTTGAGTCTTAATGTACAGTACTCCGAAAAATCCAAATATCCGTTTCTAACTCTCAGGAATCTTGATTTTGTCTAGATCGATCAAGTAATATTTATTTTGGAGAAAAATGAAGTTTTTTGTTTATTTACATAGCTGGTGATTAAAAAATTTAATTTCCCTAACTTTACTTACACATGAAATCTTAATAGCTAACGCATGATTAAAATTCAATTCAATTTAAAAACCTATCACATTGGTTGATGTTAACCATTGGGCTCCGGTAATAGGGATCTAGTTCGAAGAATGTCTTGAAGAAAATGAGAAAAGGAAATATATTTCGCATTCTTCTTATACCTGATTGTCTTACACGGGATTGTTGTCAAGTCTGTCAATACTGAAGAGGTTTGGAATAAGTTTTAACTAAATAGGTGATATGATGGTCTATAATCTTTAAGTTAAATTCTTTGTGTAACTGTTCGTTGGCGACATACCAACAAGTATTTGAAATAATACTGAACAATTAATTCTATATTATTTGCAGTTTTCATTGGTTGTTTTTTTTACTGCATATAACTATATTAGGTAGGCGTAGAATTGCAATGGTCATATTATTGCTTTGTATATTGTTCATGGTGAATTGTATGGTAACGAACTATATCTGAGTATTAATAGTTTTAGTTGTATTAGCTTCATTCTGCCTGGAGTAATTTTGGCGTCTGTATGTTGCTTCATATTGAGTATTGTGCTTATGTTCAGTCCTAGATATCTGATTGGTTTATTGGGAGGAATGCTGTTGTTGGGTTGTTTAGTATTAGCGATCGCGGGAGTGAGTGTGATCGAAGTGCGAAGATCTTGACGACCTTTTTCTCTGGTTTGAGTTGAATTTTGTATTTTGAAGACCAACTATCAATTACTTTGCGATATAGTGGCGCGTTGCAATCAATGAGTGGAAGGACCGGAGTTACAAAAAACTGTATTATCAGCAAACTGTGCATTCTGGATGTCGCTTAGTTAGGGAATGTGTGCTACGTATAAATTAAATAAAGAATGTGATAGAGTTGAGACTTGTAGTAATCCTGCTAAGATTGGTCTTATGTTGTAATGGTTATTTATTATCTCTCAAAATGTTCTATTGCTGATGAAACTTTGTGTGGTTGTTTGGATACAACGTAGTGTGCCAATTATCTTGATTTTTCACATGAGTCCTTGACGCAAAGTTCGATCAAACGAATGTGTTATGTTGATAAAAACTGTTGTGTGGTGTTTTTTTTTCAAATGAAATATAAAGGTGTTTGGTAATGCATTAAAGGTGCTCCGTAAAGCTGGTGTAATTTCAAAATTTTTTTGGTGAATCCAAATTTTTCCTTGGAAATGGCTTTAGTTGCACGAACCTGCTCTTTAAATCATTTGAGAATTATTTTTTCAAAATACTTTGGATAAGGTAGGTAGTAAAGTTGATGGTTTGGGAATGGTTTTTATTGGGTTTGGGAATGGGGATAATATTAGAATGCTTCCAAGATTGAGAGAAGTACCTTATTTTGAGGTAAGGATTGTAAATATTAGCTAAATATGCCAATGCAGGGGAAGGTAAGTGTTTCACCATGGAATTGAAAAACTTGACCGGGTACTTTCCTGGACGGTAAGTTTTTAATGATTTTTGTCCCTGGGTTGGAATAATGTATGTTGCGATGTGAGTCGCAGTACGTTTCTTCATCTTTTTCAATCGTTTTATATTCAAGGTGAGGTTTGGGGATATTAGTTATATACTGGTGAGAAGAAAGATGCCACTTCTTCGGATTCTTGAAAAAATGTGTATGTTATGTTTACCTGTTCAGGGGTTAATAGGAGGTATTGGTTTTCTCCTTTCATGTTTTTGATGGTGAATTGCCATAAAAAATTGTTTATTGAGTGGAGTGGAGTTAATAATGCATGTTATTGTTGCTTATTGCGATTCGCTATTAGTTTTTAACTTCTTTAGATTAAATTAAGTTTTTTTTTTAGTTTGGTGTTCATAGCTGATTTCAAAGTCTCTTTGTTTTATTTTTATTGATTGCATATAATATGTAAGACAGTTTTATTAATTTCCTTTTCACGTTCGTATATGCGGAGTAACGTGCCTACTACTATAGTGAAAATTTATTGCTGCAGAAAATAGATATGGAAATTTGAATTTTTTTGTGTCTTCCTGCAACTACAATACTAAATATAGAGATTCTTTTCTTGAAATGAAATTTCTTCTCCATAATTCGTTCTTCAATAAGTATCTTGCATTTGTTTTGATAATATTGGTCGTTTTTGCGTAAATTGAATAGATAACTTAGACTGAAGGGATATGGAAACCAACCAATAAGAGAAAGACTGTACCATTCAGTAGCTCAACTAGTTTGTATTTATGATTGGTGATTTATTTAAGTTACATGAACAGAAGAGTGGATTAACGTATTAATGTGAATTACAGCCGTGTGGGAGATGAAATTTGGGGTGATTGTAGCGGCAAAATTTGTTTGTTGACTTTGCGTTTCACTGAGGTATTGAAATAGGTTGACTTCTGGTGATGTTACATCTTTGCTCAATCCATCGAATAGGTGATAATTTAATTTTTTTTCTTTACTGTAGATTCTCACGGTGAACTGGACAAGGGGAATTGCCCTATTTCCACCTCCAGTATGAAGAAGTTCGTGGTGAACAACTTTAGATTCAACCGTAGATTCGCGGTATGAAGATACCTGCTCTTAATGCGACACACTAACCGGCAGTCCTCTGGTCGACGACTTTAAACGATCTCCCAACTCCGTTGGCTCAGTTGACACACTCACTGGATACTGAGATTTAAATTCCGGTTACTTCACGTGGAAATTACTGTAACGAGTTCGCAGAACAGTCCTTTGGTACGTTAATTTCTCTGCTTTATCTATTGGTGGGACTGCGATTCACAATTTCTCGTATACTATCCATTAAGGTATTTTTCCGTGTCCTGAACTCAAGCTGCTCAATTTCAGAGGACACGAACTTTGTGTTTGAAAGTTGTAAAACATGATTCTGTGACTTTTGTGTCACAATAAATTTAACTCAGAATAAGATCATGACAAGACCAAGAGGAAAGGTTTTGATATTTGTAATGAGAATTATCTTATAATTGTCTAATCCTTCAACAGCTTTACAGTTTTAAAATTGTTCCACAACATTAATAAGTAAACATAATAAACAAATAAACATTGTCTCACAAGAATGTTGGAGTATTATTTGCAACAAGTTATAACGATGAAGCTATAAGATATTGTTGCAATAATTATGATATAATAACTGAAAAGTTAACGTATTAGTGAGCTACTCACATTATATATATATATATATATATATATATATATATATATATATATATATATATATATAAAGTTGATAATGAAAATACTTGTTTTAATATGCGTGTATTTTTGTTTAGACCTGTGAAAAAACCATTAAGTAGATAATATCAGTAGTATAGTATCAATATATCATTTGTTTGGAATATTTCATTTTATAAAACAAGTTATGAGCAAGCAAACAAGCAATCATTCCGTATTCATACGTTTTATAGTACAAATAGTAGGCGTAAAACTTATATTGTTATTTTGAAACCTTTTTCGTGCGCAGCCCAACATCGGACGTCCATCATTATTAAAATGTGCGGTAGGTATTATGGACCTCAAGAATATATGCGCAGATTGTACTTCTCCCCCAAATGTTGCAAACGTAATTTACTGTTTCTTGACGCAAAAAAATAGATGTATAGTGCTCGCGCGCGCGCGGATGTGTATGTATCTGTGAGAAGGAGAAAGGAAGAGAGGACGGCAGAGATTATGTCAGAAGTCTCGAAGCCTGAATGCGAAATAGAAAATTGTTATTTACAAATCGGTCGAAGTCTGGGTAGTTTTGAAATGAGAAGATATGGGAAATGCATTTCGTAAGATTGTACGATAATTTTTTTTTGATCTTCTCAGCAAAATTCATTTTAAGATGCGTGAATTTTACATATAGCCCACCACCCTCTCTTCCATCTATGCTAATCCAACAACGAGGGCTTGGGTTAGTACTACCCGTTCATCCCCGAACTCTAATATTAATTATATACGGATGTAATTAAAATAATTGTTCCTAAATACATTCTTTATCGAATATGCTATTTTCAGAAATTGATTTACCGTCCATATGGAACATTGATATTTAAACATTATTCATCAATACAGCATTTATATGTATATGTATATATATATATATATATATATATATATATATATATATATATATATATATATATAGAGAGAGAGAGAGAGAGAGAGAGAGATATGTGAAATTTTATTGATAAAGTTATTTTTAAATTATCTTTTTATTTAACTTATTTTACAAACTTTTAAACGAATTTTAGACGAAACGTAGAATTTTACCCTAAATTGTCCCACTTTTAAAGTCATCCATAACGCAACCCGCAAGACAGTGGTGTCACTGAAAAAAATAATACATAACTTGTTCCGTATAACTACTAAATGAAATTTATTAAAACATATAAGGACAAAGCAATATAGTAAAGAAATTGAAGTCTAATTAAGGCCAATATTGAATTACACAAGAGTACTTTCATTCTAATTGGTTGCTATTATATATTCATCTTAATGCTTCCTATAATTGATTATATCATGAAATTATCTCTCATGTTAATTTTTTCATAAACTATGGTCACTAAAGGCATTATTTTGATAATCATATTACAAACTGGCTAGTGTCTCTAGATGCAAAATACTTTTCAACAACACATTTTCTGTATTTCAAGGATTTTAAAGCCCAAAAGTGTGGATACTCTTCGCGCAGATGTATTAAACTGTATTTTTACATGTGTCGCGTTGTGTTTTAAATTATTTAAAAGAAGTTTTATCGTTACGACAGTGTTAAAACAACTAAAAATTATTTTCTCTACATCCGTAAAGATAAACTATGGTAAATTATGCGATAGAATTAGAAAAAATATTTTTATTAAAGAAGTTAGAAGAATCCGTTGTTGTTTTTTTAGTAGTGAAACTTTTCTTTTTCGTTCGAAAACGTAACAAAATAAGTTTTGTGGGTTTATTTCGTTTCGTACGCCTGCTCCAATATTTTCTCGTGGCCGACCGCCAGGCACGTAGACGTGTGCATGCCGACGACCGCGCCTCGCCGCGTCGACAAGGGACGTTAAAGGGCAAAGGACACGCGTTCGCGCCCGCCCTGCCCGCCACGCATCGCTCCGCCCCGTTCCTCCTTGCCCCGCTCCACGCCACCCAGCGCCTCCCAGCCCCGCTCCGCCCCGTTCCTCCATGCCCCGCTCAACCCCACCCAGCGCCTCCCAGCCCCGCCCCGCTCCGCCAGCCCCACCCTCCCCCGCCTGCCCTGTCCGTCCCCGCTCCGTCCGTCTTCCACGCCCGCCCTCCTCACCCTTCTAGCTCTACCAGCCCTACTCGTCCATCGACCCCATCCCTAGCTTTCTAGCCAGCCCCGCCCACCCGCTGACAAATCGAGCAGCGGAACGGTCACGAGCCTCGCCGCGGCGATACGAATCACTGGCTAATGGCGCCCCGCAAGCGCCACCTGTCACCCGCGGCTCCCTCCCCCTCCTCAGGCCTTCTGGCTGGCGCCCGCTGCCCGCCGCCTGCCAAGGTTCCGCTCCAGGCACGAGAGACTGGCATTGCTCCTTGCACTGGGAGGGGGAACCTCTTTAATAACCAATCGCACGCAAAACAGTTGATGAGAATAACTCAATGAAGTACCCTATCTTACCAAAGTAATGGCAAAACAATAGTGTGTAGACGTGTAGGCATCCAGGTCTATTATTTAATACATACACATGTGTACAATGTTAGAAAAACCGGATCTCATGAAATGAGACACTAAAACTTGTGTTTGATTCTGTGTCGCATCCCGGCTGGAGCAGTCAGCTCTTTGAATAGTCAAAACTATATTTAACAATTCCATTTACGCTTAATACCTATAGGGAAGCAACGGTAGTTGACAACTGGAAAAGGGAAACGTATTCTCATGGAATTGTTATACTTCCAAATATGATCAGGTGGTGAAAGGTATGGTAATATCGACGGAGCTCTTAGGTTTGCTCGGAGAAGTGACTGTTGAATTAATTGAATTGAATTGATTTGAATTAATGTCTTATTTTACGTGGCGAGACTGTTGGACAGACCAGAGCTATCCAGATAGTGCGCCGAGGAGATATACATACCTCCTCTTTACAGAACGGCTTGTCCGCGGAGAGAGCGGATAAATTCGTCATTTGAGAAACTGTTTTGTTCACCACACAGTGGGCTGTCTCGTAATGTTTCGGAGTCTGTTAAGTACCAAGATCGGGAATTTGATATCACGCCTCAACACTGGGGACTGAACTTGTCTCCAACAAAAAACGATGTTGAATAAAAAGAGCGTAAAATGAATGTAACTAGTTTATCAAATGTATACTCCAATTAATAAAAAAATTTAAATAACATTTTCAAAGCAATTTCACCCTTTTTTGATTTTCTTGCATCTTGCATTATGAAATGCTCTGATATTTCACCAGAATAAGTTTGTTGACAATTACGTCTTACACTTTCAGAAGTCAGAATCGTATTGGGTCCTTGATATTTAAAATTTTGTTACAGCAAAACGTCTGTTCGTATGTGATTCAAGTTAGCAGCCAAAACCTTAATTTTCACCACAACTATTTCATTGATTCATCTTTCTGTTGTAGCAGCTCCTTGAATTTGAAAGTAAAATTTCCATTCTGGACATTGCATGAAGACTCAATGACATTTTCGAATTTTTTTAAAAATTGGTATCAAGTTGTGGATTGTTTTTTAAACAAAAGAGTATGTTCATAAAAATCGCAGTTTCAATTTACATTTAACTATTAAAATTTTCGAAAATTAAAAAATTTCCATAATTTTTCTTCGCCGTTTTCGAACGACTACGATATTCCAGATATATTTTTTCTTTCCTGAATGAAATCTGTTCTGAAAAGAAGATATAGAAATAATATTCATATAGATATGTGAAGTTTTGTAAATTGCAAATGCAAATGTTTGGCAGAGGGAGTGGTGGGGTAGGAGTGGCGGCGTGAGGAAACTAAGAATCAAAGTTCGTATCACAGCATGAAATAAAAAAAAAAATTGTTGTAATCACTTCTGCAATTTCAAGTAATATAATATTGCGAAATCGTGACAAATAAGGTGAAAAAGTATGTGCTGTTGTGTTACCTCTATTTTCATATTATCACGAATTCCCTTCCTTTAAATGGTGTCAGGTGTGCGCGGGTGTGCGATGTTTTCAGAGAGACTTTTCACATTATATATAAATTAAAATGATATAATTCTTTCATAATTTCATCCGAAATATGATAATTTGTATACTAATAAATAATATATAATAAACGAATATAATATAATAATAAACGTAAATAAATTATATAATAAATATATAACAAGATTGATTTTTTCTTCAGAACTGACAAATATAGACCAATGGCATATCGCAAAATTCTAAATGTAATTGCGTCAGTACAACCTTCCGGTTAGATTTGATAGAAGCGACAGATTATCAACCGCTTGATTTCTAAATTTTTCTCAGCACGTCATTAGAAAGAAAAGGAACGATTTAAAAAAAACAGTCCTATTTACTAATCATTTTAAAAGTTTCATTCACATATTAATTTATTGATTAGTTTCCATTGATCAATAAAAGTTTATCATAATTATTATTTCTTTAATGTTTACTATCTTCAGTATTGCTACAGTGTTTGCCTAACTTGACGAAATTGAATATCTTTGCGGTCACAGAAAGCTCGGTAGAGGTTGTGATTCAATTATTGCACTGTGTCGATGTCGAAATATTGCGTGAAAATGATTGACAGCCATGTCTGTTTTTTCGCGTATTTCGGCAGTGTCTAATAATTTCAGTACTAAAGTTAAATATTCATCAATTTCAATGTGACAACTTTCATGCGATTAAATGGATTCAATAATAAGGCCAGTTGATATAGGTCCTCATAGGTCTACCAAATCATGTGTGTATTGTATACATTCACGGATTAAATCTGGGAAACATACACGATTAAATGAGAAACAATCAGATATTGGACTCAAGTTTCATACTACCAAAATAGTCAGTTTGAGTTTCATGATAGTAACACAATCGAGTCGTAAGTTGGTTCGCATTTTAGCTACAAGTTCTATATTCACGTGACGAAAAGAAGAAACGTATGCTGATTGCCGTCATTTCAGGAAACCGTAGCTATTGGAAAACATTCAAACTGATGGAGCGAGCAATATACTGTTGATGCCAAATCAATAACAACCATTCGAACGAAAACACATCAAGAAATATGGACAACTGAGGTCAAAACTACGAGTATTATGTTTGGTGGAAATTTACTCATTTTCTTTACTGAATTCGTCGAGCTCCTTAAAACAATTGGCTATGGCCATCTTTGGTAGTCGTTAGTATACCATTTTCGGAAATAAGGCTAGTGTGAATCACGATGACATCGTTAAAGTCAATTCTGAAATGTTTCTTCGTTTCTAGACAGAAATGCATTTCTGTCCTTATCTAAGCTATTGATCTCTCTAAAATATGTTTTTGATTCCTGTTTCCATATTCCATTTTTATGAACGAGAAATTTGTCATTAATTACCCAGTAAGGACGACTTTTTATGCTTACTTCCTCTTCCTAAATTGTGTTTATTTATTGTAAAACGTTATTATATGATGCAACACATTCAGGGTAAGATTTTAAATAACAACGTATCAATCTCATTGGATTTCGGGAAAGTAATTTCGAGGTTCTAAAAATGTATTATATTACTACAAGTACTACGATAATTGAGGGGTTTTCAGTCGGGTCATTTGCACTTGTGAAATATTTATTTAAGACTGGGTGAACATTCTTATGCCAAATGAAGACCTCGAGCTATTATAAAATTATATATTTGAGATATGTTTGATTTCTTTGGCTCAGCGTACAAATGGGCATTCTCTCTCGTAACTTCAGATAAGGAACCAATAACAAAAATGTAAAGAAATGTGTGTGTGTGTGTGTGTGAAGAAGGTTCTGTAGAAGTTCTGAAAAAGGAATATTGCACATGTTTACACTAGTACATGGATGTTAAATTCGTACTCATGATGTTCTACCTTTCATTCTGCGAATTTTTAACAGAAAAACAGTCTGCTTGAAGTAGGCACTATTCGAAATGCTTAAGTGAAGAGAGATGCATTCATAATTAAAGAGTATGATTCTTATTTGTTTCTTTATGTATTAGTAGCATATCGTCATAGACCTTTGACAGGATACAAGGTTATTGTTCTTTATTTTGCATTAGATATAGAATGAATGTGAATTAGGAAGAATGTGAATGCGTAGAAACGTCCGCACTAAACAGTTTTATATCATGGTACGTTCATTGGTGTGATTTTTAATACTATCATTCCATTACAAATAACAGGAGGAAATATAACATCTTCTAATCCGATATTTTTCTCTAACGTTGTTCTTGTTCTATGTTAAAAAATAGACTATTGATTTTACTCCTACAGCCAAACGACAAAGTACCAGCTTCAGAAAATGTTTTCATTTCATGAAGTTGCTCTACACCGTAAAACGTTTGACCTACTTCATAATGGAATTAAATTCCGATTAACTAAGTGGGTACATTGTGAGTCCTATCGCTTTTTTACAACAGTTGCAATTCACAACAGCACGCTAATCAATAACTCTGCCTCGCCAATTTGTCTAATTAGAAAATCTAATTAAAGCCACAGGTCTTGTGGGACTCGTGATGAAATGTTACTCCCCGAGGAGATCAACAGTAGTTTCGTAAATGGTATTAGGACTATCATTATTAGAGCAGTTCCGTACAGTTAAGCTCCACTAACTCACCTGAATGTGCTTCATAGTGCATTCACTCCTCCCTCTGTCTCTCTCGTGTTCATTAACGCTGCCAGATGAAAGGGGAAAAATAACGAGCTAGAAATTACGTGCCAGTAGCGCAAACATTAATTATGTTATTATTTATCAAAGAAATAGTGCGTTGTGATCTGCGTTGCTTATATGAAAAAATTATGTCCTGCGTTTGATGCCCAGATACCCAGATTGAATTATGAACTACAATACTTGACTGGATAAAAGCAAGTTTCTGCGAGGGAGATATGATTACAAGTGTGAGCAAGGCGAGTCCAAAGGGAATAATTTAACTAACAGAGACGTTTCCATTAGTATAAAATCTTTCTAGATTTCAGTTAGCAATGACTTGTACAGTTCTATTCTTTGATGCAACTCTGAACTTCTCGTTTGTTTGTTAGATTTCTCGCTCAATATTTATTTAATATGCGTCCCACTTGTAAAATGCCGCGATTTTTATGTACATTAGTTCCTGTTGCCACATTTGTCCTTTACATGAACTCCATGAAACATGTAGTTGAATTGTAGGGTCTCTGACACGGAGAGGTCTACATAAGTTTACTCTCATCAATAACAAAATAATGCCGAACCACTACCCTAACAAACGGACCACGATTCGCGCGGGATTTTCCCTTCCTCATCCTCGGAGCACACACACACACACACTACCATACAAACCTATAGTACAGTCGGGTGCTGGGTCGTTCGCCGGCTGGGTCGGTGCAGTGCTCTATGAGCGATACCTACAAAAAGAAACACCGCAAACTGACGTGTAGGTCGCGCTGGATCTCATGTTCCAATGGGAGAGGAATATCGTCACCTTCCGTCTCTAACATGCACCACACGACATTTTACCTAGCCCTTATTGCCAAATTAATACTAACTCACGTTCACACTAACGGCATCACACAAGTAATTTTCACATGGAAGATTCGTAGTCGCCAAATTCGTACCTCTTCTCCTGCAAATCGTGCATCGCACAAAATACCGTTTGTACCTTACCCAAGCTACCTGCGACCCACACCACACACTACGTACTCACACGCATGCGGTCCATTTGCATGCACGGCACGGCAATCACCGTTTCTTCACGCACGACCCACGCCGTCGCGCCGGTCTCCATTTTCCCCAGCGGCACGTTCGCTCCGCCGCAGAAGCCCCGCGGAGCGGAGCGGAGCCGGCGTTGCGCGGCGGGGCGGGGCGGCGCGCGGGGGTTCTTGCGCGCGGTATCCGCCGCAGATCCAAAGCTCCGCCGCGCGCCCGCCCCCGCAGGCGACACCGGCGCCACGCACACACCTGAAACTTTGCTCACCTTGTCGAATGCACAGGTTTAAGCAAGTATCAGGCGGCGCGGGACGCCGAGCGGGCGCGGCGGCACGGCGCGGCGGGGGGCGGCGGCGCCGCCGCGGCCGGGCGGGCGGGGCGGGCGGCGCGGGGGCGGGGGCGGGGCAGACAGGAAGGGGCGAACCAGGCGAGCGGGGCGGGAATGAGGCGGGTGGGGCTGCGCACGGAGAGCGCAGGCGGTGTGGGGGCGTGGCGGACGAGGTGGGTGGAGCGGGGTCGAGATGGGCTGGCGGGGCGGAGGCCGGGTGTGATGGCGAGGTAGGGTCGAGGTGGACGCGGCGCCGGGTCGCGGGTAGGGGGGCGGGGCGGGGGCGGGTCGCAAGGGGACGGGTGGGATCTGGGGACCGAGTGTGGGCGAGGCGGGCGGGGCGGGCGGCAGGGGGCGGGGTAGACAGGAAGGGGCGAGCGGGGCGGGAATGAGGTGGGTGGGACCGCGCACGGAGAGGGCAGGCGACGCGGGGACGTGGCGGACGAGGTGGGTGGAGCGGGGCCGAGATGGGCTGGCGAGGCGGAACCAGGGTGTGCTGGCGAGGCCGGGGTGGGGTGGACGCGGTGCCGGGTCGCCGTAGAGGGGCGGGGCGGGGGCGGGTCGCGGACGGGACGGGTTGGATCTGGCGGCCGGGTGGAGAGAGGCGGGCGGGGTGGGTACGAAGCGGGGACGGTGCGTGGCCAGGGCGAAGAGGGGTGGATGGTAAAGGGAGGGGGTGGAGACGAGCACGGACGGGGAGATGGTGGCGGGGTGGAGGCGGAGGCGGGAGAGTTGTTCGTTCGGCGAAGTTGGAGCGTCTTCATGTCGGCCGCCGGGCGGAGAAACGGCGACAGAAGCAGCAGCGGTGGCGGTGGGCCGGCGGGGGCGAGGCGGTGTCTGCCGCGCCGAGCAAGGCCTGGCCCCCGACGATACGGGAGGCGATGCTCCCTAGGAGGTCGACGAAGTTGTGGCTGCGGTTGCTTGTGGGGAGCTGCTAGTCTGATAGCGGGCTTGCTTCTTGTTGGTTGTGAAATCCCGCGGCGACTCATCAGATACGGGATGAATTGTGGATGTTTGAGGTCTGCTTAATCATTTCTCGTAGATGCAAATTTAAGAACAAATGTCTAGACACATATGCTTGGTTTTGAAGATAAAACATATTATGAAAATGTATAGTTAATTACAAGTCAGCCCATCGTACTTACCGTCTTCATTGACGAACGTGTCAGTGTTTTAATACCTACCACTCGTATTATTGCTTTTCTTCATAATAAATTTTATTCATCTCTGTAACCATTGCATTTCATAGAACTAAAATATTATTTTGAGTTTTCTAAAATAAATAATTAAGTAAATAAATTCTGTAAAGAAAGATTCTTAAATTTATGAATAATTGTGAAATGGCTTTTCAATTTAATTATTTAGCCTCTTTGTAACGCAATATACATTAAAAATTAATGTCATGAAAATTTCAAAATCGATGGGATGCATACGGTTTCTATATGTGTTTATAAAAGAAACAGTTTAAAGATTAACTTTCACTCTCTAAGCAAACATTTACGAAAGAGCGAAGTTTTAAGCAGACGTTCTTGTGCAGAACCTAGCACATCATACGGAAGCCAAATTACCTTTACAAAAAATTCATGATTATTACTTGTGACAGGTCATAATCAATGTATGTTCTTCGTATTTTTTGCTCAAATGTTAAAAGTCCATTTGATTTCCATTGCAGTACAAACTTCGTTCGTGTCAGAGTATCTCTTCATGAGTAACTAGCTGTTCATTTATCTAGTAGGTTCTCCCTATTCATTAGTGTCCCCCGTCTTCTCTAATAGTAATTAGTATTTGTTTGTTCGTTAAGGAAGTTTCAGTGTTTCTCTATTTAAATAAAAAAACCTAATTAATGTTGGTAATTAAGATGTTACATTTTTACTCCTGTGGTACTCTTACTTTTTTACGGATGTTTGATTTTCCGCGGTAACGAGATCCCATTTAATTAAGGGATATATTCCAATATGCTTTAGAACTTTGTCAATTTTTTGTGAACAATAAATGAGGAATTTGAATCTCGGACAGTTCCATACATTCAGAAAATTATATGGAAAGAAGAAAGAGGAACTAACACTTATAGTAGTATTGAAATTACCAGACTAGAATAAAGGTCATATTTAAACTCGATTGAAATTCATAAAGCAATTTCACACATTTCGAAATAGCGAAGCTTCCCTCTGGGGAAATTTCACACCGGCGTTTTTGGAGCTGAAGTAATTTCAGAGTTAATACGCACAATAAAACGAGAAACGGATGTAAATATGAATCGAATAGATAAAATACTCCATGCCTTTTCAACGACGCAAATTCCTTTTCAGGCGCGAATGAGATATTGAAAAGAACGGGGAAAAAATTCACGTCACTATTGATATATTTTAATAATTTCGTCGGCTAAAAATGAAATATAATTTTAAAATATATTAAAACAAAAATTATCTCCTTCAAACAGAATTTCCGTGGCATGATCATCAAAAAGTCTACACAGTATGAATTTCGTTACAATATGAGTAAAATTGCGGGTAAATGCGAGTAGGAGATGGAAATATCTGAGAATTCTCTCGAAATTGATAAAAACTTCAGAGACAAACACTGGAGAGGGTTCTTTAGCAAAATGCATAATGTGAACTATGGAAAGTTTTGGGATGAATTGATGATTCATATTCGTCTACTGGAAGCAGCGGATGTGACACAACAAGGTTTTTATGGGAACATTGAACGTTCTGCGCATTCCGGGGGGGGGGGGGGATTGAAACTTTGAGAGTCCCAGTTCAGTAAGTAGATACGAGATGATGAGTTGCAGAGATAGACAAACGCTTGACTCCGCAAGAACCAGAGAGCCAACAGCTAGGAATGTGAAGGAAGAGGGCGCTCTAACAGGTAAAAGGACTGCAGGATGCAACGTGCGAGAGAGAAGTAAACAGCACCCATTGCAAAGGAATGAAAAAGCCAGCCGCGTGGAAAGAAGCAGCCAGCCCGACGGGGTGGGGTGGGGGTGGGGAGGGGGCGGCGCCGCGACCCAGAAGCGCAGCCGGTCGGCTGACGGGCGCCGGGAAGCGGGAAGTGGGCGGGGCGTGGGTGGCTGCGGCGGAGGCAGCGAGCGCAGTCCTAACCAGGGCGCGCATTTGCATGACAATCAGCCGTAATCTGAGCGCCGAACAATGCAACGGCGGTGGAGCAGACTCTTCGAATCGCGTCGCTCGCCGCACCGCGCCGGCCGGCGATCGGCCCGCGCGATTTCCAGGTCCGCGCGGCCCGGAGGACCCGCTCCGACACCGGCATCAACGTCGCCATCGACATCAGCACCGAGATCGGCATCGACATCTGCATCGATGTCGACGTTGATATTGGCATCAGTGTCGTTATTGACATCATAGAGATCGGCATCGATATCTGTATCGACATCGATGTTGATATTGACATCAGCATCGCTATCGACATCATCGAGATCGGCATCGATATCTGCATCGACATCGACAATTAATGTTGATATTGGCATCGTCATCGACATCACGGAGATTGGCAACGGTATCGGCATCAACATCTGCATTGACATCGACATCAACGCTGATATTGGCAATAGCATCGTTGACATCAACGCTGAAGTCCGCATCGATATCTGTATCAGAATCGTCTTCGACATCGGCATCGATTTCGGTGTCCAAATTGGCATTAGTATCGGCATTGTCATCGGTATCTGCTGCAAAATTGATACTGTAAAAAATATATGTACGGATTTTAAACATAAGCATCGATATCGGTATCCTACCATCATAATGATGGATTATGTGTTTCCGGGCGCGTCAACTCCTATGGTAATAAATCCCGTAAGTGTATGGCATATTGGCGGGAGGTGATGGTGTTCTTTCCCCACTGTATGGTGAGATCCGCCGCCGAACTACACTCCAGCCAGTGGGTGAACTCAAACTATGTATCGAGCCGGTATGGAAAATTCTGTTACTGTCGGTACTCGAACCCTAGGAACTCCCGGTCAGAGGCACTGCAGTGCCAGCGGTTGAGACACCTCAATAGTAGCGGCATAAGTCTTTGCATCGACGTGAAGGAAATACGTTGTGGTGATATCGAATAACGACAGATGTCTCATCGATTGGAAAACATACAAGTCAAAGTCAAGGAACCACGAATGACACCCCGCTCGTCCTGCGCGAGGCATCAGCATCATCGAGAGTATCGCTATCGACGTGGACCCCGGCATGGACAGCGGGGATGGGGAGAAAGAGATGAATCCTTGATACAGACGGATGTCCCTTCGTTTGGCAAGAACGAAGGTCCAATACCGCAGAGAAATTCCCATTAATATAAAGTCCAGTTCTGCAGTCAGTAAGACATCAAGAAGAGTTTCAGGAAGAGTTCTAAAAAAAAGCACAGAAACGGGTTAATAAAAGTAGCAAAGGGCGTACATTTGAAGTGAAAATGAGCGTAGACCTTAACGCAAAGCACAGAGAATAGTAAAGAGCTGCGACGATGTGAAAAGCGCTGGAGAGCTGGCAACGTAAGGTCGCCGCCTGCGCTATTTGTTCTGGCGATGACGACGTGGCTCTTGTTTGTGCGGGTGGTGGCGGCAGCGGCAGCGGAAGCGACGGCGACGGCGGCCACGTCGGAAATGCAAGCGGCGGGTGGGGGGGCGGTTGTCGCGGAGGTGCAGGGGCCGTTTGCATGCACCGCCATCGACGTCGCCCTAGCCCCGCGAAACGCGATAGTTTTTGCGCGGGTAAAAGCGCCGTCATTCAAGTCGCCCTCTCTCGGCTGCGCCGCCTCCGCTCGCCCGTTCGCCTTCCCCCCACACAGCATAGGATATGAAGCGACGATTCTTTTTATAATTCCGCTGAGAAAAATTCAGCGTCCGTCCGCTTTCCCCCGCTGCCAGTCAACACCTTCCCAAACATGTCTCTCGTTTTTCATTCTTCCCCTTCGTATTTCTTTTTGTCTCGTACTTCTCCACGTCATAGCGCTATCTCCGTATAAACGGAATATTCAGATACCATTACAAAAACAAACAGAGGAGAAAGAGATGTTCATGTGAAAGGGGCAGGTTCCCCTGGCCTTCGCTGCTTTCGCGCAGCCACTGTCGGCGTCGACAGGTTTTTATCGCGGCCGCGGCGACGGCGACGGCAGCCCTCGCTATTGGGGCAGCGGCGGCGGCTCCCGGCTCCGCGGGCGAGGGGGCGTGGCAGGCCCCGTCCCGACCCCGCAGCTCCCCGCCCTTCCCCGCTTCACCGCGTTCCTCCCGGCAGGGAGCGCCGCAGCGCCGGCACGTCAGCGCGGCGTTGGCCTCCACGCGCGAGACCGCGCCGGAACCGCTACCACCACCACCGCCACCACCGCTTCCGTCACCACCGCCGCCGCCACCGCCACCGCCACCATCACTACGGCGAGGTGCGACGGGCATGAAACGAGGCCAAATGCAGCCATTTATTTTCCCGTCTTCCCGGCCTCACTTCACGCAACGAGCGAAAATGCATAGGGCGTCTCAACGGTGAAAAATAACTCCGGTTAACTCTCCGGGGGCGATTTTCTTTTCATAGGAAAAAAAATCGAGATTCAGGTGGATTGAATTTGAAAGAGAGCGGAGGAGAAGGAAGAGGAAGAGGCGGAGAAGGAGGGAGATGGTGGGAGAGGTGGCGACGTGAGGGTGGAGGCGCGACGGGGAGTGAGCGGGAAGAAGAGAAATGCGTTGATGGAATTCAATTAGTTCTGCGCGAAGATTTACTCTATTTGTCGCGGGGGCGGAGGCAAGACGGGCGCCGAGGCAGCAGTCGGCGCGCGGCGAGCAGCGAGAGGTACACGGGGCGGCAGGCTGGCGCGCAGTTCCAACCGGCAGCGGGGGGAGGAGGCGGGGAGGGGTGGTGGCGAGGCGGGGAGGAGGGGTGGCAGGGGGACACAGCGGGGCGTAATGCGCTTAATGAGCGGAGCAGAGGTTATTAATTCCCCGGGAGGTGCGTGACGGCCGCACTCCATCACGTGGATGGCCGCCGGCCCGCCAGCCGCCGCCCCGCCCATCAGTTACACTGTGTCAACAGGGCGCCGCGCAGCCCGACGCTGTCCCCCACGCGCCCCATGCCCCGCTCTTCTTCGCCCGGCCCTCCTCCCCGCCCTCCGCCCCCGCCCCCGCCCCTGCGACCACCCGGCCGCCAGCCGCCTCTTCCTCTTCCGAACGCCGCACTTTGACTCCTCCGCCCTGGGTGTCGTATCGGAGCACTGTTTTCAGAGGAAGATGTGAAATTCTGTGTTATATTGTTGTACCTGGGCACTGTTCTTAGAGGAAAACGTCAAATTGTGGTCAATTTTGCCGGCATTGTTTTTAGAAGACAAATTGTGTGTTATTTGTGTCTTATGTGTGGCATTCCTAACTGCAAAATAGCGAGAAAAAGAGGATGATGGAGACCAAGAATAAAAATATTAGAAGCACTTCAAAAAGAACTACACTTCACAAACTATATTGAGATGAAGAGGACAGTGGGGAATAGAAAGTCATGGCGGCAGCGACAAGGCAAATTTTGCCTTTAGGATGATGCTTCTGATATGTGACTTTGTGTATGGGCATATATTTTTGTGGCGGCTAATCTATTTGCCTCCCCACTATATTTCCAGAAGAAATCAAATAATTTGAATAAACTAAAAGAACTATATTTGCGACTTGTAAAACTCAATCAGTTAAAAAAGTTGAGTTCCAAAGGTAGATTGCTTCATTTATAACACAAATGTAATTGCTTTCTAATTTCTAATTTATTTTTGTTATTTTTGCTACCTTGGTCGTAGTCTATCAACTGACTTTTTCAATGATCACTGTTAATCAAGTAGAGCATTTTTGCTTTTTAATTTCCTTTAATATAATTTCGTAATTCCTGTTCATGTCATGCTATAGACATTTCTATTATATTCCTACTATTACACTCCGTTATATTTATATTACTCTATTGTACTGTATAAGAACGACCCATTTGAAAAACCCATTTCTTTGTAATATGTGAGATTTTATCTATTTCATCTCCATAGAATATTGACTTGTCAATAGAGGTGACACATTCATCGGTCTACTTTCTTGGAGGGGCTAACAGAGTAATTGGAAAAGGAAATTCCTTCATTCCTTTTGGTCCATATGAACTGGAACACAAATTGCGACAAGTGAACCTTGCTGCACAGCGGGCGGTCTCAGGATATGCCGTGAGGGCAAGGTTTAAGTAGCGAGTTCATGGGTAGTATGCATAGTCGAAACACTCTCCGGACATTCTTAATTGCCACTACACAGGTTACGTCAGCCACACGGCAGTCTCGGTGAAGCCAAAATTAACAATTACGACAGGGACTTCGGAGAATACGTTCGTAAGTCTGGAATAATAGATTTCATGCGCAGTGAATACGTCCAGAAAAGGAGGCATACTGATCCAATGCATCAGTGTGTCACACGGTCTTAACCTGCTCTCTCTCGTTGTAATGACGCTGCATGTGTGATCACATGCTTTTCACACAATGAAATGCCGTTTGTATCCTTTTTAACGCATTGTTGCTAACAGAATAAATGTGTTTGCGAACCATGAATATAGATACATTCAGATACCTCATTTAGCCACTAAATGATTCGTACCTATACGAAGAAAGTTTCGATTTTTGAAAAAAAATGGAAGATGCATATTCATATCACAAGTGGTCAGTTCCTGCAAGAAAGTAGACCAATAAATATGACATCCGCATATCACATAAGCCATCTTACGTGAATGAGAAAATAATTCGCTTCGAATCACCAGTCTGGCATCCCATTAAATGTAGTATTTCTTTCAATTATCTTTTGACTAGAAATCTCATAGGGTGGTATTCGAAATTTATTTTGATTATTAGTCTAAGACATTCATTGAATTAGTATTATAATTTTGTTGATTACGCAGATATAAGCATTTTTTAATGAAATATCTTTTTTTAAATTTGTTGCGTCTTCGATTGAGGGGCGTTGAGCGCCTTAGGAGTAATCCTCCATTAACAAGAGCGGGAGTAATCCTTCAATAATGATTACATTGTCACGTCTTGCCGCGGTCAGTTTTAAAGAGGACCGCCAAGTGCAGGGAGCAACATCTTCGCGTACACTCCTCCTACTACGCGCTCCTGTGTCACTACCCAGCGGCCAGAAATTAGGAAGGAATTAGGATAGAGGTAATGTTTGGGACACTTCACAAGGGTTGGACCAAACTAGTTTTGTTCGAAAAAATTTCACATGAGATTATCCGGGATTCGACGAGATTGTCCAGACGTTATAGACGAAGTAAAGTGACACGCTTTCAAAAAAAAAATCATTCGCCTCGTTTGATAACCTGTAGACGAGGCATTGCCCTACATCCCAATTCATTTTCGCGAAGCTGTAAACACAATCAGTATCAAATTACGTTTGAATTATTTTCAGGCAACGAAACCGATGAGCCATAGAAATGTGTCAGGAATGTGATTTTCATATTCTGTTCTCTTTACAAAACGTGATGGAAATACTTAATAATATATTACTTTGTTTTGAGAAATTTAATTCAGTTTTTTTGTACCTAAACTGGTAGTTCAAATTCAATATAACATACCATGTATTTATTTGGAATTTTGTTGAATATTTTTATTTTTCAACGCCATTACACTGTTTTATTCGCTTTATTTACATACATTTTACTTAGCTTTTTATACTTTTGTAATCTCGCTGGATAGTTAATTTTATTTGTTACAAAGCATTTGTAGGAACTATTGGATTGAAATAAATAATAAGTTGCTCGAGCACATGTTAGAATGTCCGCATTCAAAAAAAAAAAAGAGAAAACAATTGCACTCTCGTATTTATATTAATATAAATTCCAATATGTTTTCAACAACTTTTTGATTTTCTTCCCAGAATGCAATTTATTTAACCGTTGTCATCATGACGTTGCTTTTTTAATCATTCGGACTTGAGATGCGATTGATAGTGCCTTTCGTATTTCACCTTCGCAGAGTTCTCATCTTTATTTTTCTCAAGGCATTCACTCGGTTCAGTCACGTGAACGATTATGCCTACACTAATTTCTGCCAAATCGTTGGGAGTGTGGGCGATGAGTAATCTAAAATGATTCGGACTCAGTGCACAAACATTGGATAATTTGTAGTGGAAATGTGGTAATAATTATATTTTGTTTCATGGCGCCAGCTGAAGAATGTTTGCGAAAAACCATTGTATTTATGTAATTAGAGTTCAAGAAAAGTAAACTTCAAATACTGCTGTAAAGGAATATTACATACTTGGATTATTATTTGATTGCCGGCATATTGCGAATTTAGTAGGAAGCGTGTTGTAACGGAAAAACATGGCCATCATATTTTTGTTGTTGTTATTTAATTTGCATCAACATCTAGGTCAAGAGCGACCACTATTGGATTTAACATTATGGTAACTATGAAGATGACATGATATGGTGATAATACAGGGTGAAAGGACGAGCAGAAATACAATCATGCCCAAGGCGGGACCTGAGCCCGCATTCTTTAGGTCCGAGAGATCCAGGGGACTGCTGCCTTAACGATCTCGGCCATCCAGACTTGCTCCACTCTACAATCGGTGATTGTGTCCTGTCCGATTACCTATGATGTCCATCATCTCACTTTGAATTTG
The DNA here is from genome assembly GCA_038098605.1 of Gryllus longicercus. Lineage (NCBI taxonomy): Eukaryota > Metazoa > Arthropoda > Insecta > Orthoptera > Gryllidae > Gryllus > Gryllus longicercus. Next base: position 1,184,893 of record JAZDUA010000120.1, on the reverse strand, counting down.
TATTTGAAAAAACTCACATTAATACTCTCATATGCTTTCATGATATGAGTCCATTTTTACAATATTATATTTAGTTATGCTACCGGGGTATACGAAATCACTCAACTATTCCTAACCTCCTGTTGCACTTACCGAACTGATACTTCCGAGACATTACCAACTAACAATTGGCTTCATTTAACAGTTGTCATCTTGACGTTGGTTTTTTAATCACGAGGACTTGAGACATGATTGATAGTGCCTTTCAAATTTCACCTTTGCAGAGCTTCTATCTTTATTGTTCTCGACGCAATCCTTCGGTTCAGTCACGTGAACGATGCTGGGAGATGGAACGATGCTGGCTGCCGGACGAATACATTTCAAAGAGTAATGCATCTTTTCGCAAAGCTTAACTGTTTTCGAACCTGCCAAACCAATTGTTCGCTGGCCCGAATCGAAAATAACAGGGCACCTTCCTGGCTGCGTTGTCTGCTACAAACAATTACTCTCAAAGAATCTTCTTCTCGTAAATGTGTACATCAGGTATCTACATTCCGCTTCTCTATAGAGGATGCAGAAAAATATGTAAAAAGGAAAGCAATAATAAATACAGGGAAAGGGAAATAGAATGGAATGAACAAACTCTCTTAAATAAATAGAATTTGAAATTTGTGCAGGGATGTATGAACACGAATCCTCTTCTGGATACAAACTTGTAATAGTTTATATTCTTTATTTTATCACATGATAAGGCATAATGTTTTATATTTTTTTAAAGTAAAAAGCACCGAGGATCGTTGCCATCAGATTTACTATTTCCAAATTATGAGATATCGATCAGAGGTTGGAAGAGCTGACAGTTAGGATTCCAATATTTAGACAAAACTGAAAAATATAAATAACGTAAACACATTCTGCACTTCTACAATAAATATCCATGCCGTATCCATTAAAAGAATCAATGAAATAGTTTGGTACTGGAATAATTTGACTCTATTAGATGCCATTGCTGTCTTCAAATTGACAATTACAATGGCAGTTAACAATAGCTATTAAGAATTCCACGAAATATCAATCAACATTCAGCATAGTATAATGAATTTCAAATCAAAGGAACATACAAAGGAAAAGACAAAATATTCACGTTAGTACTTATACATAATAACTACATTGTTAATTTTACTAATATCAGAAGTATGAGTAGACGTGTTTTGTTAATAAAACATAACCGTTGGTTGTAAACGATTTCTTTGGCTTTTTTGAAAACGAAGTAATGGCAGGAAATGTTTCTATTTAAATGAGAATCTTATTTTGTCTTGTGTCTTCAGATGTAAAAGTACATGACCATTTCAAGTCATTTTACGCTATCTGAAGACAGTAATTACGCGAATGTAGTATTGAATTAGATGTTTTTGAATTTTGGCCGTGCCCAATAAAATATTCTTCATCTGGCCAATTTAGTTTCTGAAAGTGTAATTGTGTATTTTGAGATATTATCATATCCTTGTGGGTATTATAAATTTATCACCCATTATTTCACTCATAGTTTTTCTTTTGAATAATGAAAAATTACCAACGCCGTAAGTTAATTGCTCTAGTTTTCAATTTTAAAAAGTAGACAAAGAGAATGGCGGATCTCTTTTTTCATACAGATGAACTAAGAAATTATTAATGGTAGATATTCGTTTTATTAATTTGTGGACCTTTCTTTCTACAAACTTATCTACATTTCTAATATTTTCTACAAATACTATTCTCCAAATTTTCTACTTTTTCTTCTAATTCCGTGAATACACTACTACTCACATGGTTATCCCGTGAAGCGATGGAAATGTAGACCTATGTGCCGATTTATCTGAAATTCATACTACCTTTGCAATTCCTTATGCATATTTGGTTCTTCTCGCCTTGTCGTTCAATAGTCTTTTTGGCATATTTTTTCACCTGCAACAGAAATGAAGGATCGTGTTTATTAGATTGTTAGTTAACGAAATACATGTTACACGCGTGTAATAATATTGAGTGATTTAATACTGAATGTGCAAAATTGTAATATAAGAAAATATTGCAAGTGTCCTGGTTACATCAGCAAAGGTACAGATCACATTAATGTTTATACCTAGATCTAGTCATTGAACATCTGGTATGCATACAACACAATTATCAGCTGCATTCTCAGAGTCACAGATGTACGAGTATCTCAAGAAAAAAGCATGAATGACTTTCGTGTTGAATTTTCATTGTTGGATGACTTTCTTTCATCCCGACTTCGAGCACTCCATAGTTTCTTCTTGGTAGCTAGGTCAAATTCAGCTGCTGTATGGAAGAGAAATGTACCGGCTGGTTGATCTGATCGGTACTTCTCCCTGGTTTCTCCGAACATTAAATGAATGCCTGAACAATACCCTATAGTCCATAGCTTCTTGAGCGACTGCGGTCGGACATAACTTGCGAGGCATACTGTACGCTCGCATCCTTCGTTTCTGACCATGTGCCATCGACATAACTTTCCGTAGCCCTTCATGTATATTTTTTAGCGTGTACATCGATTTCGAATATTTTATCTCCGATATTCCATTTCCCAAATGTCATGACGTTTTATTTACTCTTTAGAAACGCTCTCAATTGAATTTTAAAATGAAAATGTGTATAACATTCCCCTTTTTTGCTACATAAAAACTTCGATCTGATGCTCACGTTATTCTGGAGAAATTGTGTCGATTCTGAGATGAAAGTAATGAAATTAATGCGTACGTAATAACTGTTCATATTCCAGTCCTATGAGTAGTCTGACATCCAGGTAACTCAACAACACATCTGACTCTCTAATAATAAATATGATCATTAAACTTCAGAATCACAAAGTCGTCAAAATGATTATCTCCCATCAATTATATATCAGCAAATAATATTGTAAGCAAATAATAAACTTGTGAAATGTTTCTATTACGTTGGTATCAGTTCATCAAAACTTATCCGGATTCACGTAGGCTATATTTGTTGAATCGATTGTAGGCAACTTTATTTGTCTAACCATAATCTGTCGCTGGTGTTTGCTTTGGGAGAAATATCGTTTCCCATCCCTCTGCCCTTAATCCGATCAAACGTTCAACGCAACGCCCGCCCCTCACCCACGCCGCCGCCGCCGCCGTCTGCCTCGTCGTCGCTTCGCCATTTGCTGGCAGGGAGTTGGCTGCTGCGTAGGCGTGGGTGTGAGCGTGGGAGGGGATCTGGGCGGGGAAGTGGAAAAATGCCAATCGGCTGCGCAGTTCTCCGGAGGGGGAAACGCGGTTTCGACGACGACCGCGCGCCAAATGGCTTAAGCTTTCGTTTTCCACCGTTATACAGAATGTTACAAAAATGGTGCGCGATTTTCAAGTAGAGGAGTATCTGCGCACAAAAGACATGCCTGGAAGAAAGTTAAAATGTCTTTATCGTTCAGAGCAACTGCATTACCTTTCTTTTGCAGCTCTTTTTTTCGTTTGTTCACAATATGACTTGAGAATGAAATAATGGTATTCAAACCCAAACAAACTCTATCTATTGCCACTTGGAAATGTAAAAATTATTACTTTATTTGATAAAATATACACTTATTAGATTAAAGGTATCTACCTACTGATACTCAGTTGATTTGGCTAATTACATACGAATTTGTGTCTTTCATTTCATACGTATGCCCCTACGTATGAGCCATTATTACATATGACTCTAATTTGATATGTTATTTTCTTACTAGACACGAATGTGCCATGAAACATGTCCTTGGTTTTTATTGTTTATTGCAAGGTGAATATTGTCTGTTATTCACTAAATGATTTAAATATGCGTGCATTCATATTATATAATTATATTGTTCACAGTAATTCTTCAAAAAAGACGTTTTGAAAAGCTAATAAAACCCTTTTTTATCCATCTGTACTTCTTTATTCGATATTTATTATTGCGTTGCCTGCTAGACAGTGAAAATATATATTTGCGTTACTAATAAGTGTGTATTTTATTCTGTACTACCCTTTAAAAAATGGAACTTCAAAATTGAAAATTAGTAGTCTTGCTTGGTTAGCCAACTCTGTTTTTATGTCGTGTGCCGTTTTTCTCTGAACCAACGTTGTTATTTTTTGAATACGTCCCTTTAGGGATTTTTTAAAATTAAAACAACTTGAATTGCAACACGTACTTAATTTCCAAGCGTTTAAACTAATTTTGTTGTGTTTTTCAAATAGAAATCTGACAAAATTTACCACGACAGAACATTAATATGAGAGGATTTCAGATTTGCATTAATCGGAGGTATATCCAAGACTTACTGGGATGCACAACCTTCATTTAGAATTTGTTTCATGATATACATATTTTATCTTGAACTATGAAGCAAACAATATGATTTCCCCACTTAATCACTTCATTATTTTCATGAACAAAATGGGTCTAAAAAATTCTCTGATTTGAAAAACCTCAAGTAGAATAATAGGTACATTATTAACTAACTGTAGAATTTTGTTTTGCGTATTTACTTTTGAATTTGCCTACAAACCTGTCAGTATCTGGGGAAAGGTATCGAGTGCAAAATGCTGGACGCGCGTGAGAAGACGTCCACGCTCCCCCGGGTCACGCAGCAGAGCCACTCCAGCGGCCGTCAAGGGGCAGAGTCAGCAAAATAGAGAGACAAGCCCTCGTCGCTCTCACGAACCAAATGCGTCTTTTTCATCAAAGCCTCGCATTTTCTCTCATTACCACTTGAGAATAATTGCGTTTAGTAATTGTACGGCACCTCCATAAAACGCGTTACGGCCGCACACTAAAAGTTCGGAATACGGCACAATGTCACTTTAACGGCGTCCCTGAATGGCGCTCGAATCACTTCAAAGCGAGCGGAGCGGGCATGCAGCCCGCGGCGGCGGCGGCGGCGGGGCGGCGGCGGGGCGGCGGCGGGGCGGCGGCGGGGCGGCGGCGGGGCGGCGGCGGGGGAGGCGGAATGGGTGGCGGCGGCGGCGGCGGCGGAGGAGGAGGAGGACGGAAGGAGCAGCCGGAGAAGTGCGGGGGAGGGCGAAGTAAGGCCGCAGGCGCTGAACGTGCGTTTCCAAATGAGAGGCCCCCGCAGTTTGCCGTCCGCCTCCTCCGCAACCCTTCTCCGCACGCCATTCTCCGCCCCCATTTGCCTTCCGCTGCTCCGTCTTTCATGTCTGCTTGTAGTTCTTCCCAAAGCCATCCGCCTGCATCTATCGTTAGCCTGATTTTACCCCTTGCCCTATTGGCGTATACTACCTTCCTTTACTTATCAGTGTTTTATCTTTCGTGACTCACCTCCATTTCCCCTGTAATTATTAATATTTCTCTGTATACAATCAAGTAGTTTTCATAGGCCGTTCTGAACGTTTTCGAAACACTTTTTCCTCTCTGGAATTCCTATGTGCGTTCAAGATCATATTCTCTTGATTCCCGCAGTCCATTGTCGTGTCCATACTTCACTCCCTTCGCAGCATTGTTAGCAAGTGGTCGACGCGTCCTCGCCTCGCGTGCACGCCGCCTTCTGCTCCGCCTGACGTCGCTCCGTCGTCCCTGCCTCGGCCGCTCCTCCGCCCCCGCGCAGTGTCGCCCGCCTCGCTCCGTTCCGGCCGCCGGGGCCGCGCCCCTGGCGCAACAGGGCCGCCGCGGGCCGGAAATTAAAAGGTTTAATGAAAATAGCGTCACTAATCTCTTAGGACAAAATAAGCTTTGAATAATTAATTTATTGGCCGAGAAGAGGCGGCGCCCCGGCGCGCCCGCCAGCGTTCTGGCCCGATGGCGCCCGGCCGCCGCCAGCGCCGCGCCGCCGCAGCCCCCTCCGCCGCCTCCGGCTGCCGACGAACCTGAACGCGGGATCAGGCGGCGGCAGCGGGCGCCGCGCGCCGCCGGTGGCGTCCGCCGCCCCCGCCACCCCCGCCACCCCCGCCACCCCCGCCCGCCGCCTCCGCCACCCCCGCCGCCTGCGCCGTCGCCGGCGTTGCCGCCATCGCCTACCTAATGAGCAGAGCGAGCCTCGCCTCGACCGCCCGCCGGCAGTTCCCCTGTAATTGGAACGTAATATGTAATTACTGGGACGTCTGTCACAAGCTCGCCCCGGGTTGCCATCCCTCGCCGCGGCCCGGGCCGGCCCCGCCCCCCGCGCGCCCCCCGCCTGGCTGGCTGGCTGCCTGCCTGCCTGCCTGCCTGCGCGCTGCATCCCTCGGCTTCCGGAGAGACTGGCGCACCTCGGCCACCTGCGGCCCGCCCCGCCTCGCCCCGCCCCGCCCCGCCCCGCCCCGCGCCTCCCCCTCACCCCCCATCCACCCGCCCCGCGCCATTCCCCGGGGATGAGCCTCGCCGCCGCCGCTGGCCCACCCCGCGCGCCCCCGGCAAATCTGGGCTCTGGGCTCGGCACGCCGGGCCTCGCCCCGAGAGTAGCCCTGTATCTCCTCCTCCGCTCTCCCCTCCGCGTGTAGATAATTTCGCCGGCGCTCCGCAACCCGCGCAGCTGCTCTGGCGCCGTTTCCGGAGCTCCTGGTTACAGAAACTAGCGCATTCCTTTGCGCCTCCGATTTTGATGTTATGTATCGCTCGTTAGATGCAACTGTGGCGCAACTCAAAAAATACGAATTTTCAGTTCATGCATACTTGCAGATTGGTCTGTCTTCCAGCTGCAACTGCACCATTTCTTAGAGTGCAGTATCAGAAACCAACAAATGGTAAAATTGTGAATGCAAGAATGAAACATTTCAGTACCAGGTGAATACTTCAAACTCATTTATCTCAACCCGTGAGTTTTTAGTTGTGTCATTATTGCAGACCACGAATGATGTATGTTTGGATTGTTCCAACTTTGTGGAATTGTGCGCGTTGGGAACCATTATTCTTTCAAAATAAATATTAATATCCTTGGAAAAATTGACAATGCCTTCAACTGGTATAATTTATCATTAACTACTGGGCTCTGCGAGAAGGGGCTATCGGCAGAGAGGATATTAAATTCGGCGGCGGTTCCAGTACTCTTAGTACAACGCTTCTCCCTGAATCTCTTGAGTTCCTAGATATGAATGAGTTAAAATGAGAACGGTATAAATGACATTTTATAAATTCTGGGAAAGCTGTTTATGTAACTCAATATTACTGTAAAGTCGTGGTGCTTTGTTTCAACATTTAAACCACGGCATTACAATAGCTCAATAAAACCACGAAATTACATTGCAACTGAAATATACCCCACAATAAACACAGTTTTTCTCAGAATTTATAAAATGTCACTAATACCGGTCTGTTTTTCACCCCGTCACGTCGAGAGCAGCATCGGCGGTAGCGGGGCGTCGCGGCCGCCGGAGATTCGTCATTGTGCTTGTGAAATAACAAACGCGCCCGCCTCTTCCGGTGGTCCTCGGCGGCGGGGGCGGGGTGGGGCGGAGCGGGGCGGGGGCGGCGGAGCGCGACCTACCCGAAGACGCGCCACGCACCCCGCTTGGCGCCGTGCCCTGGCGGCGGGCGGCGCCGGCGACGCCGGCACAGACGGCTTGGAGACTCGCAAAACAACGCAGCCGCCGCCAGCCCCGAAAACGGAGAGTGGAGGAGGGTGGTTGATCTCTGGATACAACGCTGGGTGTCGGGTTTTGCTGGTAGGTTGACGTTGATTAGGGCTGAGGTGAGAAGGTGTTGCGGGTCGAGAATCGAATATCGGAAGTACTGATTAAATTGAAGTGGACACGTTTACTATGTAATTACAATCTTAGTCACGTCAGGAAGTACTTTCTGGCCTCAAAACGTCCTCTTCTTACGAAATTATGATTTGTCTTCCACGTTTGGCATACTGTCATATTTTTCTAGTAAAGCCTACTTTTTAAAATTTTAGGTAAGTCATTCCCGGAAGCTTTACGTTTATTTTCTTTTGTTTACTACCTAGCTGATGAGTACATGAAAACAATATTTATTGAAATGTAATTCTGAAACAAATCTCCATTTTTTTAGTAAGTTTCTTGCAGAAATTATGTTCTACATGCGATTGAAACTTTTCATTTCACCTATAAGTAAGTTCATGTAAAACGTCAGAAATATACTGTTTGTTTGCGGGAAAGAGTTTTGATTCTTTGACATCCCTCAAGGTGAGAAGTATCACATTAAATTTATCCCCTTTTTGCTTCTTTCTCTACGAGAAGCAAATGCCGTATCCGTTCGGAACAACATAATTAAATCATTGACATATCGTAACTAAGGTATGCTTCATTGAAATTTACACGGTAAAGCCACCGATCGCTCCATTGGTTCACGATTCATTGCGCCCAATATGGAGTTCAATAGTTTCCAGAACGTTTGGAGGGCGGTGGTGGTGGGGGGATATTTACGAGCAATTCCTCGGTGCCGTGATTTGTCCTCGTTTGAAAATAGCAAACTGCATGTTGCTGGATGCGTGAGCGCACCTTCCCGGTGGAAATTCGTGCAGCACGCACGAGGAAATCCATCAACCTGCGGATCGATACTATTTTATGAAGTTCACTTGTAGAACGCCACCGATGCAGGACATGCCCTTTAGCAGCTCCGATCCGGGCAGCCAGCACCGTGTACGTATTCGTTTCATACTTCTTGACACTTAACGCAAATAAATATAACGTATGTAGTAATCGATATGAATATATTTGATTGAAGAACGTATTTCCTAAGTGACGTTTCCCCATGACACACAATATCTCAAGAATGGAAAATATTTATATTCAGCCTTATAATTTATGATAGGATTCTGCGGGTTTCTGATAATTTTTAACATGGAAGAAGTACAATTTTTTAACGTAGTATTCGGCAGTATGATGGAGAAGCGTCATAAAAATGTATTGATTGGTGAAACTACAAATTAAGTTGAAATGGAAGGATGTCACTTCGGTAATAAGCCCCTCAATTGTGATCATACCCAACAGAGATTTTAAAAATGAATAAAATATTTTCCCTTTTAAGTTTCTAATTTCATAAGGTAGTAATTCAACTCGAAGAATGTATTTTAAAAGTGTCAATCTTTACTCACTGTAGTAAAATGATATCACGAAAATAAAATATTGGAATGTTGAACAGTTTTGTTGATTACAAGAGACGAAAAAATATTTTGTAAAAATACATATATAATATTTTACCTATCTTATTTTTCATAATTCCAAAATATAATTTATTACATTGAAATATTATTTTAAAAAGCCCTGTTGACGTTCGCCTTACCTATCCTACATGCACCATAATATCATCCAAGCAACGTGATATTTGTGCAGCGTAAAAAGAAGCGAAAAATGCCTTTTCTTTAATGCATAGAATGGCAATGCCTGAGTATTAGAATGTCATTGAGTTAATAAAATTGTTAAAGCGACGAAAAAATACAAATTAATACACGAAACTGACTGAAAAGTTTTAAGCCAGCGTAACTTTGAGGGAATCAGTAGACAGCTGTTTTTTTTCATAATTAAGCCACTCCAGAATGCATCAGGGCTACTGAACCACTTGTTCTTCAATGCAATACAGAAAAGTTACATTTCTGCTGACACACGGGAAATTCTCCTTATGCTCCCTCTAAGTTCATGTTAAACGTTTTACGGCCATCGTTGTCAATCTCGAAATTTTAATGGAAGACGTCTGTCACGCAGCTTATTGATTTGGCGTGAAGTGATTTGCAAGGCGTACGTTTCGCAGATATTTTGCTCTACGTAACGAAGTCACAAAACGTAGGCATTTTTATGAGTTTCCTGCAATGGAAAAGTTAACGTTATTGATTATATCCAATTTCCAAGAAACTTAGTCTCCAATAATGGGTACTTTGTCCACTGAAATATATTGCGTCTCCGGGAGTAGGTCGTAAAAGTTTTATTGCGTCGAAGAGAAACTTGAAAACTTAGGAGACAATAAATATTCGCATTCTTTATCCTATGATTCGCTTTCTGAAAAACCTACTTCGAAAGGCGAAACTTTTCTAAGTAAGCTCCGTACAAGTCAAATGCAGCAGGTGGGCACTAGTCATTTATTCCATGTCGCGGAATTTGATTTCCTGTCCGGGAAGAATAAAGCGGAACTCTCGACGCTTCGCTCTGACGGAAAAATACGAAATGTTCCAAGTAAATTTTATTGTATAAAAACAAAGTATCTTTTAAAAATACGAGCGAGAAAGTATGAAACAGGGCATCCACGTACTATGGGGAAATATAAACCGAGCTTTTATATGTTATTTCCCCCCAAGGAAATATCCATTCTTTACAACGGTAATCTCTCTCACATTTTAGACGGTGTTTACTCGAAAAAATAAGCAGTCCGGTGAAAGAAGAATATTGCTTCTACGCGGCCATTGGAATCCTCTACATTACAAGCGATGTAGGTGCATATGAAGATGAAGCACTTTCGTCTCACACGTTTTTCTGGCCCAGAAGCCCTCCCCTGCTTCACATTACGGTTCTTCTGCTGCCCCGCCAACCCCACACGCAAAGACACACACGCTCTCTCTCTCTCTCCCTCTCTCTCTCTCCCTCTCAACCTATCACAGTCACGAACCGCCCACGAAGAAAACAAAAGCAAAAAGAGAAACTAAAAAAGAACAAGAAACTAATACCCACGACGTGCGATACCCCATTTTCCCACTCGCGTTTGTTTTTGGCTGCGACCGGCACGGCGGTGGCGAACCTCGCGCGCGCAGCTCGCACCATCCATCAGCCCACGGGGCGAGGCGGGAGCGAGGCGGGGGCGTGGAGGCCGGGGCGTGGAGAAGGTGTGGAGGAGGGGGCGTGGGAGTGGAAGCGGTGGTGCGATGGAAGCGACTTCGCAACCATGCGGCCGGAGGTTGAAGGGGAAACAGACCGTGAACGGTTCGAGGATGTCTGGTAGAGAGGACGTCGAAACCATGATAGTCAATTAATCGCGAATGCAGAGAATAGGGATGAGATATGGTGCGAGGCAACGGAAAAGTTGTTGAGTTTGCCGGTGTCATTGTGGGCAGGAATTTGGAGAGAGCGTGTGGAGATGATCAAGATACCGCACTGGGGTAAGCTTGGTAAGGCCAGTATCGTATTAAAAGTGACACAAAGAACGGGAGAACGGGACGAAACGATGGGGTGAGGGCTAGAGAACATTGAACATTGATGGGGCGATACGCCAGAGAACATTGATGGACCGAGTGAACCACAGATGGGCCGAATGGTTCTGTCGAAGTAGCGAAGTCCAGAATGGAAGTGGACAGGCAGCGGGATGAGAGTACGATGAATGCGAGGTGTGATCAGAGCAGGGGTCCGGCACAGATCACGTCAGTATATCCCGTCGGGTTGACAACGAACGAGGTAAAACGCGTTGCGAACGGTTCAGTTGGCAGTAGGCGTGACTGGTGCGTGAGTGGGTGGCGGGAGGGAGGTAGCGAGGTCGTGCGTGCGGCACGTGATCGCGCGCGTGCGGGGCCTAGCAGAGCGAGGCTGGGCGGGGCGAGGCGGGGTGGGTAGGAGGGGCGGGAAGAGGAAGTCTCGGGCGGATGCGGAAGCGGCAGTCGCGAGTGGCACAGCGCGGCTGCCGTTCCGCCACGGGCCGGCCGAGCGCTTTTTCCCGGGCGCGGCCCCGGCGTCGGATATCGGCGGGCTGTCACGCAGACAATGGGCGCAGCCAGTCGCCCGCTGCGCCTGGCGGGCGCCCTCTGCGTCTGCGTGGGCGTGGGCGTGGCGTGTGTTCTGCGCGCTCGGTTCCGGAACGACGCCGGCTGGCCCGCCGCGGCAGGCCTTCGCCGGCGCGGCGGTCGCGAGGCTGCGGATTCTTTGTTCGGCCGTGCTTCATTTTACGAATCCTCTCGAGCTCGGCAAACGTGGCTGAAACTTGGCCGTGTGTGCTATTTAGACCGGTGGAAGGGAGGCTTCTGATTCCATCTGCATCACTACCTTTGACGAGTTAAATTTGTATCGTGGAAAAAGGCTGTGGAAACAATCCATAAAACTCCCGTTCTGTTTGGACAGGGTTGGAAATATGTAGAAGAAAAGATGATAAGGAAGTCTCCATCAATCCGGTCTTCTTGGCACTTATGAAATTCTCTTCAGAAAACGTGATTCAACTGCTGCTGCGTCCACTCCGAATGCTATCACATGAGTTATCTCTTTTCCTTCCCTTGATGTATTGGATTTTGCCTTCCCTTTTCCTGAAGCCTTATCAGTTCTACGTTCTGCTTTCTAAGCAAGCTTACTCCAGACTAAGAGAGAGAGAGAGAGAGACTACTAAAAGAGGAAATATAAGCGAATCTTAAAATTTTTATCCATTGAATTTGCTCAAATTATGAAAAAAGAATTTTTAATTTTACTAACAAATATTTTTCAGCTTCTTGTATCAAATGAAATGTGAACAGAATATTTATGATGTAAAACAACGAGTAGGAAAAAAATTTCTTTATTGAAAAATTAAATTTTTGATATTTGAAGGGTTTTAACAGCACTGTTAACTAAATTATGAAACTCATAATCAGAATTATGTGAAAGTAGTTCATTCATAGGAACTAAATTGTCATCATATACATCTCACACTAATAGCTATTGATCGTGACTATATAGTTAATGTCGAAACATTATTGGTTCACTTCGATAACTTCAGTACCTACTAGTGATTCTCTAATTCAACATTTCGAAAGATGTTTAAAAAATGTCACCAAGTTTTTGAATTAAACTTTGTCCACGAATAGCGTAAAGGACGCTTAAGAGAAAAGAGCAGTTTAAATTTTCGTTTAACTCCCTGAATTTTCGAAAATTGCAAAAGTACAATTTTTTTAACCTCTTCCTACAGCTAATCACATTTAACATAATGATTTTTTACTGAATGAAATCTGTTTTTAGGACAAATCTTGAAATAAGGTTATGTAGAATTTTTTTTAAACATGAGTGCATTTTCTCATAATTTTGTGTGAAATATCGCCAATTTTATTTTTTACACGATTTTTTTTCTCAAAAACGCCTTCAAATTGCTCTTGAAAATTTCTCCTCGTATGTATCAAAAGCTGAAAAAACTGGTGCTAGTCTCATTTCCGTTGAACTCACTGTACTTTTGAAAATTGCAAAATTTTAACAATTCAAAACCACATAATTGAAGAGATAGATTTTTGCCTTAAACAAAATATGTTCTAAAAATAGCTCTTTAAAAAAACATGAACAATTATCTTTAAAAATAGTAGTTTTCGGGTAATTTGTTGTTCAAATTATTGCAATTTACAGAAAATCATTTTCAAAAACACAGCCCCACGTTTCTCGCACTGATAAGACAAGAAATTTTCAAAAGAATGGCATAGATCTTATTTTCGTTGAACTCTGTGAATTTTCTAAAAGTACAATTTAGAAATAATGCGAGAAAATAAGAGATGTAACACCAGTGGTTCTGTATCAAGGACATAGGATTCCTACTACAGAACGTGTTGAAGTCATTAAAATTGTATTGGATCATGATTTATCCACTTTTAAGTTACCAGAGCTCGGCAATAAGGGATTTCTGCCGAAAAATTCGCCGTCTTCCGGCGAAAGATTACAATACCTCATTTCCTTACCAAGTTCGAGAAAGTAAAAAAGAGACGTGTCTCATTTTCGTTGAAATATCCGAAGTTTAGAAAATTTCAAAAAAGTAACATCGCAATACTGATTCAGACCATTTTCCTTTATTAAATCCGTTCTTTAAATCTAGATCTTGAAATAATTTCAATTAAAACCATTACATTTTTAAAAAGTCCACCAATTTTTATATTATCCTTCTTCGCCGGTTTCCCTCGAATAAGGATATTTGAAATCATGCTTCGTACCAGCACATGAGTGCTTCGTACCAGTTTGAGTGGTTAACCCACGTGATGGGAGCATCGGAGCCGAAGCCCACTTGACTCCCTTCGCGCCTACGAAACGTGTCGGAGCCGTCAACGTTAGACGAAGGGAGGCGTTTAATGAAGTGGGGCATGCGCAGTGGCGGCGGGGGTTGGCGGCTATAGATTTTCGCTCGGCTGGTTGCCTGGTCGTAGGCGCAGGCGGCGGGCGGGGGCGGGGACTGCTTGCGTGCGCGGGGGCGGGGGCGGGGGAAGGAGGACTTTGGAGGCGGAGCTCGGTGTCGCGCCTGTGGGAGAGGCAACACCGGGGGCAGGGACTGAGTTGGCGCCTCGCCGGAGGTGCGGAGGGAAAAGGAAGACATTTGCCGTCCAAGCGACATGGGCTGCGGTTTTCTGAGACCGACTAATTTAGTGTATTTGAATCACAAGTCGTTTATGACTCATGTTTACTACAATTAATTATCAGAGGGCAAACTCTATGAAACTTCATGAACTTACATTCTCCTGATCATCTTATTCATTAACTCTCACTTCTATTAGTTAGTATTATTGAAGCACATAATAAACTTTAGTGCGGCCTCTTATATAGTATAATACTCATCATGCAAGAAAAATGTTTTAAAATGTGTATTCTGTTGCCAGTTTTACAATAACTTATATTTCGAGTAATTTTTCTAAGTTTTCGTGCAGTATCGTAAAGATTTACATACTACTATTTTGAGAACATCATTTAAAATATGTCGAATTGTACATTGAATCTCACTTTTCTGTGTTTTGAAAAAAAGTATTGATTACAGAATAAAGTGGAGTAATTTCTTCCTATTTCAAATATGATGGTACCTTCTCACTTTTTTGCGAAAAAAAATGAAGTGTGCTAGGAATATTTAAGCTCCGCATTATCATTTGTGAAAATATTTTGTACTAACATCAGTCCGCTTCAATACAACGAAACTCATTCATTCAAATATATTTACTGATATTAAACTCGTGCTTAAGCATTTCATATATTTCCTCTGGACCGCAAGACTATTCTACAGCATTATGATATCTTTAAAGTGATATATGCAATATTTTCGTCACTGAGACTTATTTCAAGCGATTTTTTTGTCAGAAACCCATAAAAAATATTGAGTCTGTCTCTCATTTCGTATCTGAACAGTAAATGTAGTTTTTAGCCCAACGAGGATCGCATCGTTTTAATTGTTTTGCAAAAAAAACAACAACACAAAAACGAAATAAACGAAATAAATAGAGAAGGAAATAGCAGAGGCCCTCCAGAGTCTGAAAGCTCGCTCCGAGCAGCGTCCAGATGTTGAGAGCGCCCCGATCCAATTGTGAGTGCCGTGCGGAGAGGGCTCGCCTGCAGCCCTACCTCGGGGAGACGAGAAAGGGAATGAGCATTGCGGAGAGGAGATTGGCGCTGCGCCTCGTTCTAGGAGCGACTGCCGCCACTTCTCTCTGCGCCCGACGTTCCGACATTTCGTGCGAATCTGTGTTCTGCGTATTCTCGACGTGAACCGATTTCCTCTGCTTTCTTTTGGAACGTCGGTTTTACGCGTTCTTAATTTTCTTTTAACGGAGCCATTTATTAAGTGTATATTTGGCCGCCTTTTCTTAATTCAACCGCTGTCATTTACTTCAGGTATACACTAATAATAAAATAACAAACCTTTTCTTCCTGAACTTACGCAGTCATTATAATTGTGTTATTGATTGCGTCATTAATCTTGTGTACAACAATTTACTAACACCATTTCATAACCAACAACTTCCTTCCAACTTCATTTACTAACACCATACCCTTAGTAAAAAACCCATCATTTATTCCGACAGACGTCGCGTTCCATATTCATAAGTTATGCCCGGAACTGTCTGTGTGAGCGTAAAGGAAATTACCATTATGAATCTCTACGCATCTTCTTCCCGATAATCAAACTATTCTTTTTCGCTTTCAGAAAATAAAAGAAATTCCATATTAAAGTATTAACATAAAACATGTCATGTTTCTTCGACTCTAGTTTGCTCTCTTAATTTCAATAATCTGTTTCTATCAACTTTGTTCCCTCCTGCTCGCTATTCTGGAAAACTTTTGTCTTCCGGGGTCTCGTAACAGCGTCCAGTATTATTTCCATCTTGTCCTTCCTTCCCTCCTTTTCTTGTCTCAGAGTTAGTTGCGTTTTATCGCGCGTTGTGCCGCGCTGAATATTTTCGCGTGAGTGCCCCCACCTTGCGCACATCGTCGGGAAAACGGAACAAGTTCTCTGACCAGATGGAGACGGTCAAACAAGGAAGAAAGCCATATTTTTTAGATTGGAGCAGGGGAAGTTGTTGGAGCGTGCCGCTTGCCTTTTAAAAGTTCCCCCACGAACGGTGGCGCTCCGTCGCTTTGAGAAGCCACATCTACCTGGCCGCTCGTCTCCGAAGTGCTCACATCTCCAGGGCTCCATGTTCGGATGCACAACGATCAGTAGAACTATGTCCAAGATTGTCATTTATTTATTTAACGTCCAAAAAAGTTAAGAATGATATGTGAGGGAGAAAAGCTGCATTCAGAGCTCCAGAGCAAATCAAGAGATCAGCTCAATACTTTCTAAATAGGTGAAGAAAAACTAAATGAAAAACTCGATCGAGAGAGGTTTTATGAACACAGAAACTGATTCCAATACCACATGAAATCATAATAAGATGCCAATAAAAGCCTGCCGAACCGCAAGGACATTCCAGAGATCCTTCTCTTGCGAATGGACTGTAGATGCCGATCATTAAAACAAACTCGATATGGTCATTCAAAATTTCAACAACAATGAAACTCGGAAACATTAAAATAGAACATAGAGAAACACGAGTAGTATTGGTTTGCGGATGCAAAAATGCTTGTGGTCTTGAGCAGTCTTGGAAATAACGAGCTTCTCTTCACTGAATTCCGAACAAAATATGGAGTATACTGGAACTTCTACTTCAAATAGAACAGAACTAACTCTGAGGAGTGCGGTTACTGTGCCTTCAAAAACGCGTATTGCTATATGTGTTCATAATTCAACTTCATATGGTATATGAGTTAGGATGGGGATCTCAGAGCGCGAGAAAACATTCACTGAGGCACATTCCTTTTAGTAAGCCACTCACAGACTTTTTACTGTTTTCGACATTAAATAATCAAATAGATAAAAATAAATCTCAAACTTCTTGGGACGCTACCTTACCAGAAAGGCAAAAGGATTTTGATAGGATTAAGGTTTGGAGGCGATTCATAAAGAATTCGGAATGCCCTCAATATTACAAATCGCTGAAACAGCGACGTCTTTCCCAGGATTCGACCCTTATACACTCGTTCTTATTTGCATAAAGCCCTAGGTCATGTGGTCTGCTTTATTCCTTTTCAGGTTATTTTCATTTTAAATTGTAGGTGCGTATTAATTCTTCTTCCTATTATTATTATTATTATTATTATTATTATTATTATTATTATGATTATTATTATTATTAGCATTAGCATTAGCATAATAATTATCGTCAATATTTTCTAACTTCAGTTGTTTTGTCCGATAAATGAACACTTGGAGGTCAGTAGTGGATCCAATAGGTTGATTCGTATGGAGTACACAGAATTCCTCTTTGGAAACAAAAATCGGATGTAGGATATTCTTTTGAACGAACGATTGAATTTGCCTAGGTTAATGAAATGTATTTCTCTCTTTTCCTATTACAAACTCTTTTTATACTTCAATTAACTCAAAAAATTAAAGAAAGATTTCATTAACGGGAAATCTTTGACTTAATTTACTGATAAATATTTATAAACTGTTGTTTTTCTAAACTATTGTACACACAATTATTGTATGCACAGTACAACAGTGGGCATTTTTTAAAACTATTACGAACTGTTATTACTAGTTTGATCCTTTTTCAGGACCCACTTATTTCTGTGATGTTCGTGAATATTTCTGTAAACCAATAATTCACGTCTTGTAATTCTGTTTTCTACAGAATTAGCATTAATTTCTTTAGTATCTTGTGGATTGGCCAAAGAGGAAATTCACCGACAGGAAATACCAAAACAGTTCACACAGAAAAACAAATGAAACATGAACTTTTTTTCTTAATGTGGGAAAATTTCAGTGTTTTTGCCAAAAAAGTTAATGTACCCTGAAACACACAGATTTTTAGAAAGCCTTCTTTGCGATTGCTATCCTGGCAGAGAAGTTGGAGGCAATACACAAGTCGGAATTTTCTTCCCCTCTACTTTGCCAGGGTGGGAGTTTCAAGAAGAGAGTACAAAATGCCTTCTCCACTTTTCTGATATCACCCTTTTGTGTAGTTACTGCACATGGATGGCTATGCTTTAATCAGAAAGCATCCTCTCGGAGCTCGGTCTCGTGCCTGGGTCCCTTCAGGAGACCAATTTAGGTATGGTTCTGATCACCCAGTCCATGTGTCTTTTCGTGATCTTGTAATCTGCGAGAGTGCTGGGAGTAATCTGGAGAAGGCTGGGGTGGTTCATGGGCCATGACACTGGTGAGAAAGAGGGCTGGATCAAGAATGAGGGGAAAAGAAGATAAAACGAGAAGCTCAAACGAGAAGACGGGAGCATTATAAAAAAACTTAAGCTGATGACCGGACCGCAATGACTAACCATTTTTCCTTCAAAATACTTCCAGATTCATAGTTTATACACTTTTAGCTTGTAGAAAGCAAAAAATGGGAATCTCCATTACATTATTCTATCACATGTGTTTCATACATTCAATAAAACATGAGCATAAAACATATTAAGCTGAGAGTAATGATAGAATAAAAAAATGTTGAAATAAAATTTGTTTAAAAACTTGATCATAATACAAAATGAAATGATAAAAAATTATCATCAGTTTCCAATAATATTAGCAGTCTTTGGAAATAAAAGATGAATATCATGAAAAATTGTCATCATAGAAACAGTTAACGTCTATTCCTATCAGTTATTTACAATGGATCACAATACGCAAACGTTTTTGTAAACGAAACGAAATGTTAAATAATCAACTAGAACAATATGTACAACTAAAAACACAGGTTCATTTCTTTTTAGACTATATCGATTAGATAAATACACCGAGGAAATACTTCGTGCACAAGCAGAGGAAAACATTGTAACGACAATATTCACATTTTACTAAAATTGGCTATTTAAGTCTTACGTTTGTATTAGAACTGCATTCATATTAATTTATATGGCCGAAAATATTGTGGAAATGGCAACCCGCTACCCATCGACGAAGAGGAAGACCTAGACTTACATGGGAAGAGGGAGTGAATGAGGCAATGATGAGAGGATTAGGTAATGAAGACTACACCGATAGAGAGATGTGGAGCCTTGGATGCGAGAGACATCCTAGGGTGTAATATAATTCGCTATACTAGTATTTAATTTATATCATGCGTAGGAGATGTCTCTGCTCCCTTTTATACGTGTATAAAATTTCTATAAATCAAGAAAATGTGAAATCAATAGTCGCGTTTTGGTAATTTCAATTATGAATCACCGTCATTCAATTATTAAGTCAACTAGTTCGAACGAATTTGAAACATTATATTCATCTCATGTCTGAGGGGATTTCACAGACAGTATATACTTCGTAGCCCGAAACATTTGTACTTTTTATACCAGTAGATAGAAAGATACTACCATGGGACTCACGTCGAATTACAAAGAGCCCTTGGGGGTAGCCATATCCCGATGAAATTGAATATTCCAATATTAAGTTTTTACTTTAAGCACCACATATAATAACGGATCATATTACAAACCTTTTAATTAACAATCTGTCAGCAACGCTTTTCCATAGAGCTGTCTAGTGTAACAGAAAGAAACAAGAACGTGAATGTAATTTCAGAATGTTACTTGATGAAATAACGTGTACAAGTGTGAATTCATTCTATTTATTCTTTCAATTCTGAATACGTCAATATGTCATTGTCTCGAACTTTTAGGGGGTTTCGATGCACATTACTATTCAAGACAAAAATAAAGTTCTTCTTGTTGAAAAGTATTAAAAAACAGAAATGAAGCCACAAAAACAATACAAATTACAGTCAAATTGTTACGCCGTTTACCTCTTAAAAACATTTGAAAGTCAGCCACGAACTTAAATTTCTATCCGGCATCTGAATTCAAACCCAAGACAGAACGATCTCCCGAATATAAGGCACTCACGCTAACCGGGCAACTTTCCCACTCCGTCAAGATTGCCTTACCTTCTCGATATTTTTCGCACGTCGGCGCTTGCGCACTTAAGTTCGTAATTCCCCTGCGACGCGACGCGGCCCTCCTTCGCCGGAAGTTCGCCGGCGCGACGCGCGCCTCGCCGGTGCCTGCGGCGGCGGCGGCGGCGGAGGCGACGGCGAAGGAGGCAGTGGCGACGGGTGCGGTGGCGGCGGGTGGCGACGGGTGGCGGCGGGTAGTGGTGGGTGGTGGTGCTGGCGGCGGTGGTGGTGGTGGTGGTGGCGGCAGAGGCGTCGGTGGCGGTGGCGGCGGCAGCGACGATGGCGGCGGTGGCGGCAGTGGCCGCAGTGGCGGTGGGGGCGTTGGCGGCGGTGGCGGCGGTGGCGGCGGCGGTGGTGGGTGGTGGTGGTGGCGGCGGCGGTGGTGGTGGCGGCAGAGGCGGCGGTAGCAGAAGCGGTGGCGGCAGTGGCCGCACTGGCGGTGGGGGCGTTGGCGGCAGCAGTGGCGGCGGTGATAGTGTTTGCGGCGGGGCTGCGAAGTCGAAGTTGGAATCGCGAATAATTTGAAGACTAGAAAAATCGATAAAATTGTCGCAGACTCTGACCCAAAAGGTATATTTCTATCACGCTCATGGTACCGTGCAATCGCGGTTGACGCAAAGGTAATGACGCGGTGCACAGTGTGATGTGTTTGTGTATGTGTGTTCATGTTGCACCCGAGAAATTTTCCATTTGTAGAACATGAAGATTCATTTCGGAACAACAAATATTACGAAGAATCAAAAAAGGTGCAGAGTATACATGCGCGTTCTCTAATCGTAAACAATTTCTCTACAATTTGCTCTACTTCTCTTTTGTTACTTAAAAATTGAAAAGAAAAAGACGTTCCATTTCATCTAAGTATAAAAGTGGCTATTTCCTTTAGAATTTGAGTGGCAACAACAAAATCTTTGAAACATTCCTCGTTTGGCATCGATACATTTCCAACTCAAATCTTCACGTAATTAAAATTTTATTTTACGTAACATGTCATTGAAGTCAAGTAATTCAAAGACGTTTGGACCTCAAATTTTCACATATTAGACAGAAATCTTCGTCGTTAGCGACTCTTGTGGTTTAGGAATTACGTCCACGAGCTATGCAAGTACAGAAATCCAACAAACCACGCTTTCCGTTTGTAATTGTGTAGGTCTCTGTCGACAAACTCGCCTGCATGTCTCACTTGGGTTGTTACAAGAACATGGGCGCCCAGATGGGGGCAACTGAATGGGACCCATATTTTTCATTCACAATGAATTTATTACCGATTCAAATTAACTACTACATGTTATTTCTTTTTCCTGGAGAAATGAATTCTGTTAATGTTAGGGGACTGAACATTTGTTTCAAATAAGGGGTTCTCTTGTCTCTACTGTTCCAGGCTTGTATTTTCCTTTAGGCGCCCCTGCACCAGAAGAAGAATCGTCGAAAAAGAACCAAACGTCTTTTAAAACAGCAAGATGCATGAATCACAGCGGGATTTTAATTCGAATCCCTCCAGGTCGTGTGTCCGTCGCCAGCAGCGGCGGCGGCGGCGGCGGCGGCGGCGCATCCGACCGCAGGACGAGCGCCCGCCCTCCCGGCGAGTTTTCCATTGCAGGGCGAGAAGCAGATCGATGTGCAGACATCGCGTTAACGATCGGGCGAGCTAACGCCCGCGGGGCAGCCGCGCCACTCGACGCCCGCCGCACCCCTCCCCTCCCCTTCCCTCCCCTCCCCTCCCTTCCCCTCCTCCCGCCCCGTGCGTGCGCGCAGATACGCTTCCCCTCCGGTGCCACGTTCCCCTCCAGGCCTGCGTAGCACGCGGTTCTCCGCAGAGAGCGCAATTGTTTTGAATAAACCGCAGCGTGGCCGTGCCGCCGAGCGCCGCTCTTCGCGTTGGCAGAAACAAAACGACTTGTGTGTCAATGGTTTTTTTTCTATTTCACCGTTTTGTCGGGAATTATGAGCAAATGGCTAATCCGCCGCGAAATGGGTATTTCGTTAGGAATGCGCTCTGTCGAAAATATTGTTGCGATGAAAATTCATGAACCTTGCAATATGCACCAACTTCGGGTTGATATGTATTTCGATTTTGAACATTGTTTCATTGCAAATGCAAGGTCGTGTTATAAAATTCAACATCGACTTTCTCTAGGGATTTGTGTTATGCAATGTCTGTCTGTTTGTCCGATGTACTGGCTCCTATTTTCTCTCTTCGTCTGACAATATATTGTACCGTCACAGAAATATATTTCTTAAAGGTCACGCCACGATTATAAATCTGGTCAAGCCTAGAGTTTTACCCATGTAAATAAATTCACAAAAAATTTTCGCAAAGGATATTTTAAAGTACAGCTGATCGTGTAATAGAGAAAATCGAATTATATGACGCACTGTTGAACTTTTTATCTTTTTTAAATAGATTTTTTTCTGAAAGAAAATAATTCATTATTAGTATTTTTGTTTTCATACTCAATTGTACTCACTTATTAAAATTATATTACTTGCAACTCATGAGGAAAGGCGCATTTGACGAAGTGAGCTTACTAGCAAAAACATTTCATGGCGTTGAATACGTGGCTGCATGGCGCTTGAACGCATTTCCTAATCGTATTATTCAGTATGGATTCCCCACTAAACAGTAACTCTTGGCGTAAAAAAAGGAACACGACGGATAAATGTGGCATGTGGCTGACCGCGCGTCGAGGGCCCGAAGCGAACGCGGAGCCCCGTCCGCCTGTTTCTCTTTCAATCAGTTTCCTCCGCCCCCGCGCGTCCGCTCGAGCGCTTATCGCCCCGTCCCCGCCCCTAGTCCGTCCCTCTCTAGGACAGCACAGCCGCACGGCCGCAGCAAAGCCCGCGCACAGCCGCTTCGCGCCGCCTGCCCGTCGCCGCTCATCTGTTTGCTCTTCGCCGCGGCCCGCGGAGCGGCGTCGACGAATATTGCGGACTGTTTTGCTAGGGGGCGGTGTAATTCTGCAGGCTGCAGGATCAAATGTATATTTGAAAACACTCATGGACTTTCATTATATTTTAGCCCCCGCGGATCTCCATGAAACGATTCCGCCGTTTTGAATTGGCGCTGCCGCAGCGTGAATGTTGATGTGCTTGCGCATGTAAAAAAGGTCGCGCACGCCTCGGGCACAGACGTTGGGGTCGCGGGGTGGGAGGGCGGTAGAGCCGTTGCCCTCTCACGCCCCCGAGGCGTACGATGTCACCGGCGTCCCCAACGTCCCCGTCGCCCACGACGTCCTTGACGTCCCCGACTCCCCCTGACGTCTCCGACGCTTCCGTCGGTCCCGACGCCCCCGTCGTCCTCGACCCCCCACCACCGCCCCCCCGCCCCCTCGCCCGCCACCTGACGGCTCCGATCCTCCCGACACCCACGACCCTCCTGACGCCCCCACCCGACGTCCGCGATATACCTGACGCCCTCGACACCCCCGACGCTTCGACGCCCCCGACGCCCCCGACGTCCCCGACGCCCCCGACACCCCCGACACCCCCACGCCCCAGACACCCCCGACGTCCCCGACGCTTCAAACGCCCCCGACGCCCCCGACGCCCCCGACGCCCCCGACACCCCCGACACTCCCGACACCCCCGACGCCCCAGACACCCCCGACGCCCCCGACGCCCCCGACGCCTCCGACGCCCCCGACGCCCCCGACGCCCCCGACGCCCCCGACGCCCCCGACGCCCCCGACGCCCCCGACGCCCCCGACGCCCCCGACGCCCCGACGCCCCCGACGCCCCCGACGCCCCCGACGCCCCCGACGCCCCCGACGCCCCCGACGCCCCCGACGCCCCCGACGCCCCCGACGCCCCCGACGCCCCCGACGCCCCCGACGCCCCCGACGCCCCCGACGCCCCCGACGCCCCCGACGCCCCCGACGCCCCCGACGCCCCCGACGCCCCCGACGCCCCCGACGCCCCCGACGCCCCCGACGCCCCCGACGCCCCCGACGCCCCCGACGCCCCCGACGCCCCCGACGCCCCCGACGCCCCCGACGCCCCCGACGCCCCCGACGCCCCCGACGCCCCCGACGCCCCCGACGCCCCCGACGCCCCCGACGCCCCCGACGCCCCCGACGCCCCCGACGCCCCCGACGCCCCCGACGCCCCCGACGCCCCCGACGCCCCCGACGCCCCCGACGCCCCCGACGCCCCCGACGCCCCCGACGCCCCCGACGCCCCCGACGCCCCCGACGCCCCAGACACCCCCGACGGCCCCGACGGCCCCGACGCTTCCGACGCGTCCGACGCCCCCGACGCTTCCACTTCAACGTCCCCGAGGTCCCCGACGTCCCACACTCCCCGACATTCCTGATGCTTTCGTCGCTCTCAGTGCCGTCGACGCCTTCGATGTCCTTGATGTCCCGAAGACCCACAACGCAAACAACGCAACCCCCGAGCCCGCCTGCGATGCCGTCCCCGAAGCGCGCAACGTTCGCGCTTCTTCATAACACCCCGCCCCACGCATCTTCATGATCCACGTATCCGGGGCATCCGCCTCCCCTACGCCTCCTCCCTCCCGTCACCCGGCACCCACAAGGCCGCTGCCACCACCGGCGCTCGGTGGCACGACACTTTTCAGCGATGCTTTCTGCCCCGTTACCGCGGGGGAAAGTTCAATTTTGTACTTCGCCCCAGGGATGGACGGCTCTACGGCAGGAGAGGGCGGAACTTCAACGGAAAAGTAGGGAGAGAATGAGGCCGCCGGGGGCCGAGCGAAAGCTCGAGGTAGCGGAAAACGGCGGGAAGAGAGCGTCACAGGGGGTGGTGGGGACATTATCGACCGCGACGGCGGTCGGTTTGAGGTTATTTTGTGGCGACTCATCCATCATTAATGAAAAGCCTCACAACTCATCGTATATTGATGGATATTGCATTTCGATTCACGAAGTAATCCGATATAGGAGAGAGCGTGGCTTCGTCCCGCTCTCCACCACGTGTCCCCTAACAGTAATTATACGACGCACGATAATGGTATGGAAAATATGATCTCGGATGGCACGAGCCTTTCCTCCCTCGATCGCCCCCCTGCCCCGACCCCTGCCCCGTCCCCGGTCACGCCCCCGGCCCCGTCCCCGGCCCGCGCCGGCCAGCGTCAACCAACAGCGGCGGCCGGTTGCTGAAATCCCTCGGAAACCTCGACCGCACACTGTCCGCTTTGCTTTGGCCTCGTCATTAATATTTATGCTGGGAAATCGGTTTGCAATGGTGGCAGCGCTGATCGCACTGGCCGCGCTACAATGAGCCCGCGGGGCTTAAGGTTTCCAAAGCAGCTCATCGCCACCCGACGTGCGGTGGCGGCGCCAGTGCCGCCAACGCCCGCCCGCAAGCCGCTCCCGAACCACACGATGGCCTCATCGGATGCCACCTTGCCACCCGCTTCGCTCGCCTTTCCTTGCCGTGTTATAAAGGTATTTCAGGATGATCGGTGATGCAGCGCCGTGCGCGAGGGGGACTCGTTATGCAATTGCTAACACATACCTCTGGGGCCCCGAGTTCGATCCTCGGCTAATCTATGTGTAATTTGTGGTGGGCAGAGCGAGCTGTCGTCAGGTTTTCTTTGTGACAGTGGTTTAAACGATCGGAAATTCAAATGTATAAATGTAGAAACTTGTGAAACTAGAAGTCAATCATCCTAGGAAGAATGTTGAGTGAATGACACAAAATGGAATTGAATGTTGAACTTTATTTGTAAATACGTGAAATTTTGTAAACGTATTTGTAAATATATGAAATTTTGTGCCGTATTATCTCGCATGAGATAATAATGCTTAATTGAATAATTTTAGAATCCAAATGTGGCTTCTGATCCAGCAAACCGTTACCACTCCGGCCACATCCACCAGTCCCGCTCCCTTTCTGCTCACGTGGCCCTCTTTTCTGGTGACGTCACTGCGGGGAGTCACAGGATCGTCGGAAGTCGAACAGCGATACAGATGTTTTAACGGGCGGCGGAACTGGCTTTGATGCCTCCCGCGGCTCGCTCGACATCAAATAACTCGGCCTCCTGCTGCGCGGGCGATGTATGGACCGCTGAAATGGACGCGAGAAGATATAACGGTATCTGCCCTCCTTGCCTGGGCGTGATGCATGGTCTGAAATATTTATAGAGCTTTGTTGTGGGTATGTGACGCGATATGTTACTCTTCGTATTATAATGACGTCGATTTGTGGTAATTTTGGCGCTCTTTATTCTTTCGCGAAAGGGAGCAAAGAAAAGTTTGTAGATAAACTATTTTTGCGGGAGGTGAATTAAAAAGCATCATTAAGCTGATTACTTTAATATTATTTTACATTAAACATTAAACGAATACAAGAAAGCGCACCAATTTGAAAGCATCATTTGGTGAGATATCGTTGATAAAAATGTTTCTGTCTGTTATTTACGAAAAAGTAATTGATACATCGATAATAAATGTAATTGATATTTTGAATTGAATTATTTTGATTAGTACAATAGTGCAGATTGTCACTTAACTTTCTTTAAATATCTTTTAAATTCAATTTAGGCATTAAACGTAATGCTTTTGCAATAAACAATGTACTCTTATAAATCAAAACAATTTTTTATTTGACATTCTTGAAATGGGTATTATTTTTATGATTATTCTTGCTTCATACGTTTTGTTTTCAATGAACTTTGTTCAAAGCATCAAACTATACAAATAATTAGGAAAATAATTAGTATTCTGAACACAAAAATTAAATTAATAAAATCTCAGTAGTGCGAATGTAAGTCATAAACCACTGACGAATAATTATAGTGAAATACAATTAAAAAATATTTCCTTGTTTCCTGGAAATTTTTCATTTCCACTTGTACTAGCGGCATGCAATTTCATTTGTAGATTGTGATGTAACTGACAGTGATGAATCACTACTCATTTCAAGTAATCATTAAAATGACATAATCATTCATCATGATTTTCACCAACACATTTCACAAAACCAAAAGCATGGCGTCGGGGTGACACGTGTGGCCACTTGTCATTTACGTAGTGAAGAATTAAATAGCTGGTAAACGAGTGTTCTCTCCATCAAACCTTCTCCATGCGTCTGTTTATTTTTATTTACTTAATTAACATAAAAAACAATTAAACTTTGTGTGACGGACTATAGGAAGAAGTGCAATGTGCCGTAACTGCTCCCCATGCTGTTTCTTTTTAATTTTACCATTTTGTTATTTTAATTACGAAAATAAAAAGCGTCACATTGAAATATTTATTTACTTTACGGGCCTAATATAATTATCTTAGATTTGCAAAGAAATTTAGAATTTAAACTATGAAGCTCACCAGAAATGTCGGGAAGAGTATTTCAGTGATATTTTTGTATACGAATATTTCGAGTACATCCGAAACCATTCTTTTTTCTGTCTCACAAATTGGTTCCTTTCCCATTCAAGTAAGCACTCAGAATTGTGTTTTATTTTCGACATCATGTTCCCTTTTCTGAACTACCCTATTACTAAACTACTGTGGCTGTTGCATTTGTGTCACAAGACCGGAAAAGAACCTCTAATTCAGTCACGCTTCCATTACTACTCTTGTTCAAGAGACAACGAATGCTCTCGTGTGCAGCACTTGGTCACTTGAAATTCATTTCGATCGCCCCTATGAATGCATGTGGTGAGCTATAGTCCCTCGCAATTTACATACCAGGGGAGACTAAATTACGTATGACAATTTGGTAATGGATGTGCCTGAAAAGCGTGGAATATTCTGGCTGGTCATTTCAGTATCGTTGTGTATGCATTCCTGTGTTTGATGACCGTTATCTGGTGACATACTCTAATTCCTTATGAATGAAAATAGGGCATCTATCAACTTGTGGAATCGACTTTCATGATTAACTGAAATTAAGTAAGTTGCATTATATAAACAGGGATCCAATCCATGAGAATTATAATAGTGAATACGTTATTTGAATTCAAATTGCGAACAGAATTTATAATAGAAAATACCAAAAATATTTGCACTTTGGAGTAATGCATTAAAATATTAGTGTGGTCCATACACATGAATTTTTACGCAATCAATGAAAGTTTATTGCATCTCTAACATACCAAAACTGTATATCGAGTTGAATTCGACACTTCCAAAATTGATCTTAGCGTTGTCTGCAAAAGCTTAGATAATATATTTTGAGGGTAGTAAATAAATGCGTTTAGCACCAAACATCTCTGCGAAAGTCCAGTGACATGGGATACCGTAATATGACATAATAGTGAACGATTTCCAAGAGAAGACGTTACACACTTCCTCGTGAATATTTTAATTTTGTATTGGAGCCACCATAACCTTTGAGTAAACCCCAATATAAATCATGTTGCCTGCATTGAATAGTGGGATCTTCTGGTAGTATCCGGGCAATTCGATAAAATGCTCATAATAGGGTCAAAAGATATAAGTAATGAAGTGATACAATGTTTTACCGGTGCAAACAACACTTGCGCCTAAACAATTCACTGCGTTTTTCAAAAATGAACATTCTTACTTAGTTCGAATTGAAAGTCTGCAAATTTCAAAAGAAATATCAAATTTGTCATGAATTTAAGATGTATCTAATATAATATTTACTTAAGTTTTATGAAGGTTTAGGGTAAGGAATTCGCTTAGTTTTATGTAGACATTGCGGGTGGACGAGAACTGAGAAATGATGTAATACGGAAAGCAAAGCGGGAGAAATACGAAGAAAGTGACTCAAGATAAATGTCATTGATAC
Source organism: Gryllus longicercus (assembly GCA_038098605.1). Classification (NCBI taxonomy): domain Eukaryota; kingdom Metazoa; phylum Arthropoda; class Insecta; order Orthoptera; family Gryllidae; genus Gryllus; species Gryllus longicercus. The sequence continues at coordinate 1,156,167 of JAZDUA010000120.1, read as the reverse complement.
CGGTGGGTTCAACATTTTGAGGAGCCTTTTCCTATTCTTTGGCTATCCAAAGGAAAATTTAAATAAAAAATTCGAGCCATTTTTGAAAAAATGAAAATGTAATTTCATGTAAAGTATCTCCAATATGAAAATATCCGTTTCAAATTCATGAGGCATTGACATCGATTAAATTCAGAAATGAAAATATTGGAGAAAATCGTCCGCACGATTTGGGCTAGTATTGACCACAGACGGAGAGACAGAAGGATGGAGAGATAGACCGGCAGACCTTTTGTCGTAAACCACGTTTTATGTATTAATTTCCCACAAAACGTGGATTCTGAACACATAACTCACTAGAGGAGGTAAGGCACATAGGGGAAAGATTTATCCACATTTGAGGTATCAGAGACCCAAAATTAGAGTCTTTTTGTCAAAAAAATCGCCAACTTCCGCTGCCGCATTACACGACTTTCTCTTAACTACATAAGTACTCAGTATGTAAAAAAATGAAAAAAGTATCAGCGTGAGTAGCTTGTCGTAGTCTTACATCGCTACCAGCTGTAACTGACATTGGCTTGGACGGTTCGCGCCTAGAAATAATTTGAAATCTCCTCGCTAGAAAGCTATCGAGTTTTAAGATAAGAAAATTCAAAGTTTAATAATGTTTAATAGTATTACTATTAATACTACTAGTAGTATTAGTAGTATTACTATTAATACTACTAATAGCTATTAATACAATATTGTAGTATTAATTATTCTCACGTCATCACTGGACTTAAAATATGAGTAAAAATGTAAACAGGAAAAGCTTCACTGGTGATTGACCAACAGTCATCAAATGTTTTGCAAGCGACCTTTCTAGATTCAAGATTTTGGCGATTTTATCCCATCAACGTTTTATAATAGTAAAAAAAAACTTTCACAATAATATCAGAATAGTGAATAAAAGTCTTATGACAAAAATATTCAAAATAAACGTCCAAGAATATAGCAGCAAATAAGAAATTCCTGAAATGCAACAAGGCGCGGAAAATCTGAAAAGTCTATTTCAAAAACTCTTAGTATTCAGTCTCATAATCGAGATATGTCGGGCGCGACGAGAGCAGCACCCGAAGGCTGGAACGGGGGTACCGGCGTCGTTGAGACTTCGTCCAGTGGCGCCTGGCGGCAGAGTGGTGGTAGCGGTAGTGACGACGGGTGGCAGAGTGAGAGGGGGCAGCACTGGCGTCTAGTGCCGCAGCGGAGCGCTGTGCTCGCTCGCTTGCTCGCTTTGACTTTATCATTCATGAGAGTGAGGGCGTCCCGAGAGGCCCGCTCGCGGCGCCGGATGCCAGGGACCTCGTGGACAGTGGCGGCGCGGCCGCGGGGCGGGAGAGGAAGAGGCGGTGAGTTGGGGGCGAGAGGGGAACAAAGACGGCTCCGGCGATGAGGGGGAGAGGAGACGGGGAAAGGAAGACGCGAGGAAGGGGCGGTGAAGTCAGCGCGGGGAGAGTACGGGGATAGTGCTAAGACGGGGCGGGGGCTGGGGCCGAGGCTGGGCCGTGGCAGTGTCTAGGTGGTGCTAGGCGGGGACGAAGGGGGCACGCACGTGCACGGGGCGTGCACTGGGCGGGGACGAGGAGGGGACGAAGTGGGGAGGAGGCAGGGATGGGGCGGGGTGAGGTGGGCACGGGGCGTTCACGGGTCGGGCACGGGGTCGGCGCGGGACGGGACGGGGAATTGGGACGAGAAATTGGAGCGGGGGCAGTGTGGTGACGGGACAGGGACGAAGTGGGGAGGGGAAACAAAGTTAGGGAGGAACGGAGGGCGGGGCGGGGCGGAGGCGTGGATGGCGGTGGAGACATGGTGTGAGGATGGGCCGCGACGGGGAGCGAAGTGGCTTCGGCGAGGTGGGTGACTGCGGGAGCGCGAACGCAAAGGGGTCAGATTCGAGCGCGCGTCTGGGCTGCAATGACAAGCTTTTGGGCGGCGTTGGAGCAGCGTCAGCAGCAGTACTAAAGCGCGTGACTGCTCGCGCACGGATATTCCCTTGCATGTTTTGGCTGAGAGCACCTCGCAACCAGGGATTTGTCTTGTTTCTTTGTCGCAACATATTCATGTTTGGTATAATCTCACTGTATTAGCAACAATGTATTGCGCAATGTGCGAACATTACCTTACGACAATAATAAACTTCTTGATGAGTTAAGTTCCTGTTAAATTTAATCGATTGGTCTCCGCAAAAGAAATTGAGAATATTGTAATTATAACTTGAATGCTTCTAGAATACAGGCAGGTTCAAAGGTCGAAGATTCGGATCCAAGGTTTTTGTTTAGTATTAGCAAAATATTACAATATAGTATAGAAATGTGTCTAGGATTTTTACTTTCTTGTCTCACTACGTACGTAATAAAGACAAGGTATTGTAATCGTGGTGGGAAACTATCCAATTTTTAAAAGAAAAATCTTATTGTCAGACCCTGGTAACGAAGGAATGGGATAAATCTTGTTAGAAAATGTAGTAAATGACTTTCTCTAACGCGTTCTCTAATCAAAATCAGTGTCAGTAAATCGTTTGTTTCTCCATCTGTAGTCAACGCAAACCACTAAACCGTTTAGAGAGTTTTCTCTAAAGTTGATATTCTCCGATAGATGTGAACGATCTCCAGTCTCTGGATATTTTAATTTTAAAACACATTTTCTAAATTTTCTCAAACGTGGCTCCAAATTTTTTGCTGAAACTTTGTCCTCCGTATAGAACGCTTAAAATTTCATATAAGCCTATTTTTATTGAAATCCATAATTTTTCAAAACTTGCAAATGATCACAACTTACTCGGTTCTTCTTACAACTACAATATTGAAGGTAGATATTTTTCGGTGATAAATTTTGTCGAAATACGTTGAGTTGTGAAAACATTTTCTTGTAAACGGTTCCAAATCTCTTCTTTATTTTTCCACGGAATGAGGAAAGTACGTTTAAAAATGGTCTCACTTTCTTTGAACTCTAAGAATTTTCGATCAATTTAAAAGTACAGACAAAATGTCACAAAATATTGGTTCTTGTAGAATCACTAGTTAAAGACCAGTAGTGATTTTTATATTTCATATTCGCCACTTTCTGGAATTGTGGGTTCTATTCGTATATTTCCATTTGGACACTATTATGATAAAGATAAAAAGTGGCAATACTTTTTACAATATAATATTAGTTCAAATGCATATGAAACATATACTCAATAGAAATTGTGAAAAAATGTAGAGAAATCGTGACTTACCATTACTACTTCATATTCCACACGACAATTTTTCTCTCATCTCAACCCAGAGTGTTATTGATCGTTTTTTTAGATTAAAACAGTCCATGGACCCCATTCTTCCTGAAAGCAGACAAATTTCACATAGAGCAATCAGATTTTGTAATATTGGTCATGACAAATTCTCGACAGTCTCAAACACAAAACGACGAGATCAGCATCATATGACCCCGAGAATGCCAATTTAGTTTGCTGTCCCATGTGAAAAAAGTCAGAATTTCTATCTTTCACACGTGCATTTTTTCACGTTTCTTGGCGATTATTTGTTTTGACCTGATGAACATAGAAAAATACCATTCTTCCAAATATAATAAACGACTAGGTGAAATTATTATATAATGAGACATGATTAAAAAGTATTTTTATCTAATATATATATATATATATATATATATATATATATATATATATATATATATATGAAACACTAATATAAATACGATTATAAATATTGTTGGAAGATCTTTTTTGTATGAACTAATAATAATTGTCCATATTTCATTGTATATATTTTAAATGTGAGAATTGCTAAATTTGTTAATTTTTATGGTGTACCCTACAATGATGCTTTCTAATATATATATATATATATATATATATATATATATATATATATATATATATTAGATAAAAATACTTTTTAATCATGTCTCATTATATAATAATTTACCTAGTCGTAGTATATATATATATATATATATATATACACATACATTGTTTTTCTCACACTCCTCCATCTATGACTGATGCCACTTGTACTAACTGTATTAACATAACTAAGATATTATAAGACCTGCCATTATGACAGAAAAAACAAAAGGAAGTTGGTATTTATTTGACTGGAAATTAAAAACCCTGAGCATGAACTCTTGGAACAAATTGCAGGCCAGTATGGCCCCAAATTATCGCAAGCGAGTTCGGCAGTGCTGGTTGCCCCACAACGCGACATCGAAAGCCCCACGTCCTCCAATGCATTTGCGTGAATGGTTTAAATACTACGTTCAATTGGAATAATTATTTCGCGCTGCCGGGTGTGCGTAATTGCAGTACATCGAATCATGAAATACAAACAAATGAGCACGATGGTTCGCATAAGATTTTTTAATAATGACCAGAGCACAAAACATGAGCTCCTATATACTGCTTTGCTATTAATTCGCGTTCGTGAACATTTCCGAGGAATGTCACACTGGATGCAGATATATAGGATCACTATTACCTATAATGTGGAAGTAATGAAACACTAATATAAATACGATTATAAATATTGTTGGAAGATCTTTTTGTATGAACTAATAATAATTGTCCATATTTCATTGTATATATTTTAAAAGTGAGAATGGCTAAATTTGTTAATTTTTATGGTGTACCCTACAATGATGCTTTCATAATATTATGAAAGCAGCATTCAGAGCATCATTCAAAACTTTCCTTGCAAGATTATAATCAATTTACAATGCAGTGGTAGACAATGTAAAACGTGATTCTTCTCGTTCTCGGTTCGGAGACCAGCGTGTCGAAACTGCTAGTCCGAAAATGCTAGTTCCGTCATCATAGCATTGTAGACATCGAACTCTGCCGTTACTAGACTTTAATGGGGTTGCTCTCTCCGAGTCGGTGGACGAAAAGGGAACGATGTATAACGGATGATGAAGGCATCAGGAGATGTCTGAACTTTGTTAATCGTTATTAACAATCTATTAACATTTTAAACGCATTATTTATTGCCCTTTCAATTGGCACAAACTATGAATACAAACTAGTATGACATGCTGAACGACAAAAACTGAAATAAATTTCGATTGCAGTAGACATGTTGCAGGTCTCTGCAAATTGAAACTCAGAATCATCATTAGAATCAAATTAAAATCTAAGAATCTCTTGAAAGGAACATAACTAAATGAAAGTGGTTTGGTTTAACCTTGAGGATGATTACCCCTAAAATGAACTACATGTACGAACAACATTGAAAGGCAACAATGCGAAGCAAGTGGCATTTTTTTAAAAAGCCAGCGAGATAGCACGATAATAGAATACGTTTTGTTCGGCTCCAGCTATAAAGGTTCTATGGATGTATGATCATCGCTACGCTCATTTGGTAGTTTTTTAAAATGTAAATAAAGTCTTTAAAAAAGTTTGCAACTATCGCATTAAAATTCCTGTCGGTACTGACCAGTGTGCATTTTCTTTACTGCAAATAGAAACTACAAAAATATAATGCGTAGTACGTTGCGTATTACATAGCAAATAAGCCGAAAGAATTATATGCCAATATTTGTTCGAATATTATTTAACGCTGATGTAGAAAAACATTTGCAAAAATACAAGAACGAAAACACATGCCCAATAAATGCTCTTTCAGCATTTCTACGAATAGGCAGAGGATCTGAAAGCGAGTGGATAGGATAGCAAGTAATACATGCGTTCGTTGATGCATGTGTAATAGGATATTATTCTGTTATTAATTGAAACTCGATAATACCAAAGTGTTTCTACATCGAACCAATACGCAGCAATGAACATAGTCGTATTAGTTACGATGAAGTTACATATTTATCTGCTTTTTTCCCACGGATAACGCACACAGAGGTCGCCAACCACAAAGACTAAACATTAAAGAAGTAATTTTCATATGACTAAGAAAAAGAGACCTAATCAAAGTTGGACATTTTGAAGAAATTTAGAAAGATGTGGAATGTGATTTGACAGATATTTAATGTAAGGAGTTTCTTGAAATACTTAGCTGGAAATTTATTATGTAACACAGGCGATGGGACGTCATAACTTTGAAGTTGCATGGTGGTTTGTCAATCTCTCTCATGAAGGCACTTCAATTTTTTCGACTCAAAATTTGTTAGTTTTGTGGATGAGTGTACCTTAAAATTATTCTCGAGTCTCTTGCAGCAGGTTTATTGAAAACAAAAATATGAAGAATAGAATCGCAATAGGCACTATAAAATAACTTGAAAAAATCTTTATTTGGCTGGTACAGTTTCATTTTAGATCAGTTTTATTGAAACTTTTGTGGCATACCAATAGCGGACAAACAACATAAAAATATCTTTAACAAAAGTTTAGCAATTTTTAATAATATGAGTATGATAGTGTAATCAGAAATATAATTAAGTGCCTAGTGTATTTTAATTATTTTCGAAAATAGTTTTTTTTTTAAATTTAGATGGAAATTAGTATTTTCACTTGTAAGATGCATTGATATTTCTGCTACGATTGTTTTAAAATTATTTCAAGATCTAAAATGATCTAGGTATTTTCTTCATAAAATAGATAATTATATTTTCATAAACACTAGTCACCAAGCTATCTTGAAAATATATGGCGATAACAGAGAAAGAGATAATTTAGTATTTTATGCAATACTCTTATTTGATACCAATGAAATGGTTCTTGGTACATTATGTCACTTGTTAGTTTGAATGTTATTTTGTCAACAACTGCATAAAATCAAATTTGTAAATCGTTTAACCCTGCAAATATGTTGTATATATTATGGTAGCGAAACGTTCTAGGTAGATTTAAATATTTTTGTATCAATGCTACTTGGCATCTCTATTCATAATTCAACTACGCATAGTAAAAGGGAAAAGTAAGAATTGTGGAGCTCAAGAAATCGTTCGCATGTTATACTTCTCTTCCATTCGTCACGTATACTTTCACTCTTCTTGCGATAGAAAAACATATGAATAAATAAAGCAGTTGATAAAGATAATACAATATAAATTTATTTGAACTGCAATATAATAATAATAATAATAATAATAATAATAATAGTAATAATAATAAATACAATAATAATAAAAATAATAATGATATAAAAACTGTCTAATTCATGAAACATTTAAATTACCTTAAAAAAAGAAACATCTATAATCTAACTCTGCACTGAACTCACTTCACTTCACTTCACTATGATCTTTTAATCACTTCCTACATTATTACTCTATTCTACACTGCACGACACGTCACTTCATAATATATTACTTACGCATCGCTCTATAACCTACTAATCTCAGTTAAGTCCCTCTTTTATTAAGTAATACCCTAAATTAATTTTCTAAACTGTTGAACGGTACGAGAAAAGTGTTCAAAGGTTTTTGCAGGCAATCTATTCTTTTATCGTTCGATTTGCAAAAGAAAATTTCCCCACATCTGTTCTCTGTGGTCTTTATTTGATTGCATTTTGATTGATTGATCGATTGGTTTGATTATTTCAGTGAACTTTAGTAGATTGCCACTGATGTCGGCAGTTGTTTACTGTTTTTTATTATCATTATCACAACATCATAATTTCTTTTCTTTCTCTTACGGTGTGTATTTCAGCCATCACATAACTTAGAAATTGTATATTTCCCGTTCTGGCTGTCCACTACCTCCGTTATCTGTCTACAGTTCGTAGCAGGCTTTCGTCTCAGCGGCTGTCTGGACAGTGGCTACCGCCTCCCTCTCTCTCTCTCACACACACACACGCACACTCTCTCTCTCTTCTCTCTCTCTCTCTCTCTCTCTCTCTCTCTCTCCAGCGTCCAGCGGTCGGCGGCGGCATGTAACCTGTTGCTACTCCATCATTGCCCTCCACCTTCCCGATTAATCCCCACACGCGCTTAATTTTTCAGTAAACGCCGCTACTAGTCCGCTCTAGCTCGCGGCTCACGGCGCAAGCACGCTTTCGCGGCATCGCACGCGCACGCCAACAAAAAAGCGACCGAAAAGTACACAAGGGCGGAACAATGCGGGATTAGCAGCCGTTTACCTGTCGATAATCTTCCTGTTTCATGGCATTCGCACGAAAATAAATACGCGGAATTTGGGCGGATGCAAGCGGGGAAATGAAAACACGGGCTCTCTTCCTCCACCGGGTGGAGGACCCTCTACGCAAATGCAAAAGTGTGTGCTGTTCGTGAGGTAATGCCGCTGAAAAAGCGACCGTCGATAGGGGACCGGCTTAGGAGTCTCAGGGCATCTACTGATGTCGCTGCACAGAACTTCTGCCTCTGAACAGAAGGTCCTAGGGGCTGAGTCTCAACGGTGGCAAGGTTTTCGACACTAGCTAGATAGCAATGGATCGAATTCAGCCGTCGCCTGGAGAAGAATTGTAGCCATTTGCTCTGATCGTTAGTGTTCGATGGTTTCCCCGATTGGCACCAGGTGAATGCCGGAGAAGTACTCTAGCAAACGGGGCAAGCCCGCGCGATCATTCCTTAATCTTCCTTGTCATATCCTCACACCTTATTCACACACACTTACACATACATGAACTACTCTACCACACATGTGGGGAAACCAGTAAGGAGTTCAGAGCTTGTCTCGGCTGTGGCTGTGTTCCGCTGGTGGGAGATACCTAGTTGAGAAAAACATCGCTAACCAATGTTTCAGTCGGCGCCAGGATTTTACTATACAGCGGGGGACAATCACCCTACCTCCCGTGATAAAACGATCCACTACACTTACGTAGTTCTCGCTCAGCAGCGGTCACGAGCAGACGTGCTCCGCAGCTCCGCCAGTTAGCCGAAGGCTAGCGCTTATCGCAAGTCCGACTGCCCCGGCCGCTACTAGTGCCGGTCCGGGGTCAGAAAGAAGTGCATCTATTTGTGAACAGTGGTGAATTAGGAACGTTTTCAACTTACCGTTCAAATTTTCTAGTGATACAGTGGTGACCGCTCGTATTTGTGTACAAAGGTGACTTCATTCTCGTGTGAACAGTGTGAACAGTCAAGAACTAGTGAAAATCAATACCGCACATATATAGTGAAGTGAATTATGTTAACTGACCACGTCCCCTTCGGGGGACTAATCACACAAACAACAGAAATACTAAATAACCAAGAAAACAGTGAAGCTTTCGTCAACAATAGTACGAACGAATTGACTTTAGAACACAGTGAAATAACACTGAACCTTCAGCAACAGCACCAATTTTTATTGCATGAACATCAACAGCTAAAACAACACTTACAACAATTAGTGCAACAGAACCAACAGTTACAATTTCAAATACAGCAATATGTGCGTGAAAAAGAAACCCCAGCCACCGTCCTAGAAGCTACAGCAACTAACGGCCAAGCATCTACAACGCAGGAAACGGCCTCAACCTTGTGCAGCTCATGGCAAACAATCCCGCTGCGTCGACAAAAAAGACGCAATGATGACAACTCTATACAACCCTCTAAGAAGACTAACAGTGAACACGACCCCGTATCATCAAAAAACAGGTATGAACATCTCTCTTGTGATGAAAATTTGGAAGAAACCTCGAATTCTGAGAAAATCAATAATACAACAACCAAGGGCAGCATGCAAGAACAAGACAAATATCGTACACCGCCTATTTTCATTCCAGGCGTCAGAGTAATATCTGATATGATCAGATCTATTAAAGAAGTCATTAAAGATGAAGACTTCTCATATAAACTTGTCAAAACCTACCAAGATGACGCCAAAATTACTATGAACAATGTGAAAATCGTACCTCAAACACCGGAGGTTTATCGAACGCTTGTTAAACATCTGAACCTAAAAAATATTGCTCATTATACTTTTCAGTTAAAACAAGAAAGAGCCTTTCGGGTAGTATTAAAAAATATGCACCCAACAGCAGACGTAACGGAACTTAAAGAAGCTATAGAAGTACAAGGCCACAAAGTAAGACAAATTCATAATATCAAGCATCGTTTAACAAAAGCACCTCTACCATTGTTTTTTGTGGACTTAGAACCTCAAAGTAACAACAAAAAAATATATGACGTCGAATACTTACTACATGCAAAAATTAGTTTTGAACCACCGCGTAAAAAACGAGAAATAGTACAATGCAAGCGATGTCAGTCCTACGAGCACAGTTTTCGGTATTGTACGCTTCCGTATAGCTGCGTCAAATGTGGAAAGAATCACGATAGTCGAACCTGTACTAAAACGAGAGACACACCAGCTACATGTGCTCTATGTAGCCGTGACCATCCAGCAAATTATAAAGGCTGCGAAGTATATCAAAAAATTCGTAACAGCAAGTATCCTAGCCAAAGTCAACACCGTAGAAATGCTACGCAAAACATAACTGAAGGCAACAATTCAAGCTCACTAACAAGTAATCAAACCATAGGAACAGGTAGACAGTTCACATATGCACAAATGGCCCAACATTCGCAAATCAATAATCAAAATGTGACGAATGAAAATAATCTGATTTCCATAATGCAAGAATCATTTAAAAAATTCGAGTCCATCTTAGCAAAGCAAGCTGAACAAATCTCCAGCCTAATTAATATCATGACTACAATAATGAAGAAACTATGAGTAATTTACTGCGAATTGTCTCCTGGAATGCCAACGGAATACTTCAACATCGAAGAGAGTTAGAAGTGTTTCTACATCAAGAAAATATTGACATACTCCTAGTGTCTGAAACACATTTTACCGAAAGAAGCTATCTACGTATATCTGACTACGAAGTATATTGCACAAATCATCCAGATGGGACAGCTCATGGAGGCACAGCAGTAATAATTAAAACAAGAATCAGACACAATATGTACAAAGATAATGCTAAAGACTATCTGCAAGCAACCGCCATACAAGTATACGATAAGTTCGGTCCGCTCGTTATTTCAGCTATATACTCCCCTCCAAAACACAAGATAACCACCGATCAGTATATCAAGTTTTTTAGAACGCTCGGCACAAGGTTCATTGCTGGAGGAGACTACAATGCTAAAAATCAACTATGGGGATCAAGACTGGTAACTACAAGAGGTCGCGCTTTAGAAGGAGCCATCTCTACACTAAAACTCCAAACAATTTCATCAGGAAATCCCACATACTGGCCAACGGATGGTAACAAAGTACCTGATGTCTTGGATTTCTTCGTCACAAAGGGAATGGCACAGACCTATCACACAATAGAACCGTCTTTTGATCTTTCATCTGATCATTCTCCAGAAATACTGACAATCAGTTCTTCTGAAATCAAAAAGAAAGAAAGCATATACCTTACAAACAGAAAAACGAACTGGGAAGAATACAGCAACTGGCTTTACCATAACACCACTGCCAAGGTCCGTCTAAAATGTCCAGAAGATATCGACGATGCTGTTGAATACTTAATACAACACATTCAACAGGCAGCCGTATATGCAACTCCAGAAATGAGAGTGTTTGAAAAAAATAAATACCCATCAGAAATACTAAAAATGATTAAAGAGAAAAGACAGATGAAGATGACCTGGCAACGCACTCATCACCCGGACGACAAACGAATACTCAACAGAACTTCCCGCCTCTTATCAAGAAAATTACAAGAAATTCATTCGGAGGAAATGAAGGAAAGAATAGAAAAGTTGTCACCCTCAAAAGCTACAGATTACTCCTTATGGAAAATTACTAAAAAATTAAAAAGGCCTACAAAACATGTCCCCCCTCTTCGTAAATCCGATGGAAACTGGGCTAGAACGGAAAACGATAAGGCAGAAGAATTTGCAAAATATTTTGCAAAAACATTTCAACCACACCCCTCAGCACTACTCACAGAAGAAAAAGAAATCATAGAATTCTTGGAATGTCCCCATCAAATGTCGCCACCAATTAAATTCTTCTCAACAAAAGAAGTCACAGCAGGGCTGAAACTACTACCAAATCATAAGGCTCCTGGACATGATCGTATTACAGGGGAAATGCTTAAAAAACTGCCTAAGAAACTCATTGCCCTTGTAACATCCATTTTCAATGGAATAATACGCATCGGACACTATCCTTCGCAGTGGAAACTGGCACAATTAATTGTAATCGCAAAACCAGGAAAACCGCTACAAGATGTTTCCTCGTACAGACCAATAAGTTTATTACCTTCTTTGTCTAAGGTATTCGAAAAACTACTACTATTTCGCATATATCCATTACTTAAAGAAAATGACACAATTCCAGACCATCAGTTCGGTTTTAGAAATCGTCATTCTACAATAGAACAAATTCATAGAGTAGTCGACACCATCAACGGAGCTCTAGAAAATAAAATGTATTGTTCCGCCTTGTTTCTAGATATCGCGCAAGCGTTCGACAAAGTGTGGCATCAAGGCTTGCTATATAAAATCAAGAAATGTCTGCCGCATCCATACTATAATATACTTCGATCCTTTATTTCAGATCGATTTTTTCAAATAAAATTCGGAGATGAAATAACACCGTTTCACCCAGTATTATCAGGAGTGCCACAGGGGAGCATCCTTGGACCAGTGCTGTACACGCTGTACACCGCTGACTTACCTCAGTCCCCAGACGTCACCACTGCAACATATGCAGATGACACAGCCCTGCTAGCTTCGCACGAAAACCAAGAAACGGCAACAAGAACATTGAAAGAGCACCTCGAGCTTATAAACAAATGGTGTAAACTCTGGAGAATAAGAATGAATGAAACAAAGTCCAAATGTATAACATTTACCCTCAGACGAACAAGAAATACAAGAATAGAAATAAACGGAAAACTAATTGAAAACGTAGACACCGTCAAATATCTCGGACTACATCTAGACAAAAAGCTAACCTGGAAGAAACATATTTCGATCAAAAGAAAGGAAGCAGAACTGAAAAGTAGACAAATGATATGGTTAATAGGAAGAAAATCTAGTTTAAGTCTAGGAAACAAAATTTTACTCTACAAAACAATACTCAAACCTATCTGGTCTTATGGAATTGAACTCTGGGGAACAGCATCACATTCAAATATAGAAATAATTCAAAGATTTCAATCCAAATGTCTCAGACTATTAAGCAATGCTCCCTGGTTTGTATCAAACGCCACTCTACATAAAGATCTCAATATCACCACTGTTAAAGAGGAAATCACTCTCAAATCTCACAAATACCAACACAGACTCGAAAATCATATTAATCATCTGGCCATAAACATCTTAGATAACAGCACAACGACAAGAAGATTGAAAAGAGTACATCCTCTTGATCTGGACCACAGATATAAATAATATTTTTCTTTTAAAATAATTGTTACTGTAGATATATTTTGTTTGTCACAATGCTTGCACTATTGTATGTTTGTTTGTTATTGTGTTTTTTGTTATTTCAATGTGATATTGTTTATTGTTGCTTTTGTTTGTTTGTCTTTTTTTTTCTTTCTCTCTCTGAACTGGACAATTAGTTTAAAACCATTTTTAGAAAGAACCAGAATTGTATGGTTTCTTTACATGTCGATAATATATGTACAATTGTATTTGCCGAATGTTCGTGTAGAACAAATTGCAAATAAAGCAGATGTTAAAAAAAAAAAAAAAAAAACTACACTTACGTGACTAATGACCCGTACAGTCACGATGTTCCGAAACACGAAATAATTGATTAATCGATATTTGTGATGAAGTAAGAATAGACGTAAACCTTAAAATATTCAACCTGACGAAAGTAGGGATTGTTCATTGCTTAAGCGGAGCACGGGCGTACAGAAAGATGGTTGAAGAAGATCCATCTTCACCATCTCTCCGAGCACAAGGTGACAAGAACGAATAGACGAAGTAGTTGGGTGTTGGAGATACGAGTTTTCCGTCAACAAACGACGAAGAAGTAGATTTTTTTATTTCTCCTTGTTTGCTTTTTCTTGCCAAGTTGTCGAATTTCGCCGAGGCGCCGAACCTTTTCTGTCTTCACGGTGGCTCTCTGCTGCATGTGTTTCGCGTCATGGCGTGGTGCGCGGCGGTCGTAACGACCTCCTCTGCCGCCTTTGCTCCGCATACACCCTGTGCCACCCTCGCTTCGTCCCCTCTCCGCCCCACCCCGCCCCAACTCCACGGATCCCGCTCCAACCCCGCTCCGACCCCGTTCCGACCCCGCTCCGACCCCGCTCCGACCCCGCTCCGACCCCGCTCCGACCCCGCTCCGACCCCGCTCCGACCCCGCTCCGACCCCGCTCCGACCCCGCTCCGACCCGCTTCACCTCCGCTCCACCTCCGCTCCACCTCCGCTCCACCTCCGCTCCACCTCCGCTCCACCTCCGCTCCACCTCCGCTCCACCTCCGCTCCACCTCCGCTCCACCTCCGCTCCACCTCCGCTCCAACGCGTCTGCTTCTGCAAACCGCCCCCGTTGCGGTGCCCACCCATGCTACGCCCACGCTCCCATTCCCCGCGACCGTCCCCTCCCCTCCTTCCCCCGCCCCCGGCCCCGGTCGCGCCGAGCAGCGCGAGGAACGCGCTATAAATGAGCGCGCGTCGGGTGACTGGAGCGCCGGCGAGAGGGGAAGAGCGCTGGAACGCCTGCGGAGCGTGCCTCACGCCTCCCCCGCTCGTTTTTCCAAAGAGAAAACTTGCCTGGCCTTGTCTCGCTTCCAATCACTCCGGTGCGGCGCGGCGTTCGTCTCCTCTCCGTTCGGCCCTCCGCCGACCACCCACCCTCTTGCACGCACCCTCGGGGCCTCGACGCCGCCTCCGACAACAGCATCATTTCACCGGGGCCATCGCCATCGGCTTTGCCTCTCACTAGCTTCTCTCCTCGCCTCCTCTTAGCTCACGCTTTGGTTCTTCCTTTTTAATAAATACCATATCAGCTAAAATATTCTTCGTGTTACAGTATATATTACTAATTTCGAACGCGCGCAGAAAATGACAGAAAAGTAAGCAGTCTGTTCACGTACGAGAGGTGTCAGCGTGTTTTTACTGTTCCAGAAACTCGGGAAAATCCAAAAGAAAAATAAACAGATTAGATTTTCACCACCAAAAAATGCAAATTATTAATTATTTAATTTCGCCTGTTATCTTACTGCGCTTACCGACTGAATTATCATAATCAGTGCACCACTGCTTACGACATAGCTGACGTCATACGAAAGCATGGCTTCGACGAACAGCCCGCCCCTGTTCAATATTTGTTATTCACATGTTCGTTATCGAAAAGAAACTTGTTTGATATTCTCGATAGCATGTGAAGAATTGTTGCACTCTTTAAATACTATCCTACATTATTGCAGAGTTATCGAAGACGGTTTTTATAAAAACATTTAATTTATTGCAATGTTTTACGTGGACTTTAATTTTTTGTGCTTGAACAGTCTTTTTTTGGATTGCCATCTTGTGTGGTTTCGTTCAGAAGCATTTGTGCTGTTTCAGGCCCCTAGTTACTATATTATTTTTTCGTACTCTGTATTACTTTTGAAAATTCTGTAATTCTGAACTGATTTAGAAAATCTCAATGATTTACAAAGTTCAAATAATAGTGTTAAGTATTTTATTGGTCAGTAATAAAATAAAAAAACTAGTACCATACTTGCTTTCTACCGCATTGTGACACATTGTAAAGACAGTGGTATTGAATGAGGTTTGGCAATTTTATATTTTCAGGAATTATCTTTCGTGCGGACAAAAATTAATACACGAGGTATAAATATTACATTTTCCCAAACTTTAGTCCGAATTCTAAAAGGATTCCGAACTTCTTTGGAAATCTTGAATCTTTCCAATATTTGTAGAGAATAGGAAGGTTTGACTGTTATTTCGTGGATTTCATAATGATGTTATGTTGGGTTCGTAAATGTTAAATCATAGGGAGGAAAAAAAGAAACAACTTTTTTACAATATTGAAGTAATCCAAAATCTTAAAAGAATTAGGGTCACGTACGTGTAAGGTTGAAGTAACTTCAACATTCCAAAAATTCCAAAGATGAAAAGCGGAGAGGTGCATTCTCTGTACTCGGATCTTAGCACGACGAGGCAACGAAATTTCCATTGATTTGATTCTCAATCCCACTGGATAGAAATGTATTTCCATAATTAAGGTTTCGTAGCTTCACTAACAATTCTATTCCATCGTTTCCATTGCTTCATCTCTCTAAGATTCTCTGGGCCATTACAAATACATTGAACGTGTTGCTATGACAGAAATGCATTCAATGTAATTTCAAATCCAGCTACCTTACACATAATATTAGTCAGATTTTTTTTCGTAGGGTACATCCCTCCCTTGAGATAGTTATTTTCCCTCATGCCTTGTCATTAACAGCTCTGCTTTACCTAACCACCGCATTCAATATTCCCGAAACGCACCGAGCATTTATTTCACTGGAAGGCTGATGCAAAACTGCCCACACTCCTCCGACTGCTCTCTAGGCATTCCGCGCCGCACCAGCTCGTAAGTCGCGCAATCATCCCTCAGCCCCCTTTGTCCACCTTTCGATATCATCCCCGCCCCGTCGGCTTCGCTTTCTTCTCCCTTTTCCTATGAGTTCCGCGGGAGCCCCTGCCGAGCCGCGCAGATCTCGTTCGACGCCGCAGAGGCCACCACCCTCCTTCTCGTATCTTCTGCCTCACTCCGGACTTCGCCTCCCCGCCGCCTCCGCCGCCTCTGCCGCCTCCGCCGCCTCCAGCTTCTCATATCTGGCGCGCGACCGCGGAGCTCGCCCCTGCTCGCCCCGGGAGCCAGCTCGACCCTATATGACTTTGCCGCCCCCACGTCCCGGGCGTAGGGGGCCGCCCGGCCGCATCAACCCCGCCCCTCCACTCCCCGCCCCACCCCCCGCTCCGTGTTCATCCTCCCCTCTTTCCCCGCTTTCCCCGGCGCCCGCGCGTCTCCGCGCACAGCCAAGCCGCTCCCGAAGTGAAATTGTACCGCCAAGGGATCATATGCAGAAGTCTCGGCGGGAGGGGGCGTTTGCAATGCAATCGTTCCCGCCCGCAGATCTTTGCACGCTGCCGCGAGCAGTCGCTCGTTGCCCGGTGAGCTCGGTCCTTTCGGATTTCTGCGCACATTCAAAGCGGCTCTGTCCTTTCTCACTCGAAGAACATTGCAACTTCACCAGCGCAGATCTATGTCGGCTTTCAAATCCAAACAATACCTTTGCTGTGCGATGCAAAGACGTTGCGAGCAAAAAGCAATGTTTGTGAGGACTCAATCCCTTCACATGTATTGAACGCTCGTGCAACCTACGGAAAGGCAGATGATAATATAGTCGCTTAACATTTGGAATATTCCTTCAATAAGAAGCAAAGAAGATGTCAGAGCGATTGTGGGCGACTCGAGGCGAGAAATCATTTCACTCTCTTGCAAATAATTTCGAGACGTCTTTTCAATTAAACCAGAAATTTTATGAAATAAAGACATCAGAATTGTAGATCGACATTTTGTTAAATATCAATTTAGAATATTTGAATTTGCATGTGAATGCATTTTTAATAGTATATTATGAAATGATGATGTAATAATGGGCATTTATACTCGAGAAAGTGGGATGGCAGATGTGGCTCAGTGCATCAACTGATGTCGCTGCAGTACCTCTCACCGGGATGTCCTAGTTTCGAGTTCCGACATTGGCAAGAGTTTCGACGCTAACTTGTCAGCTAGGTGGAATTCAGCCAGTCTGAGGAGAAATCTAGAGACCGACTGCTCTGATCAACTCTTTCCGTGGTTCTCACACCAGACAAATGCCGAAGCAGTATCCTAACAAACGGGCCACGGACCGCGCTATCTTTCCTTTTTCTTCCTTGTCTTATCCTTACCCCTTACACACACACACACACACACTAACATGCAATACACAACCACACGTACCGGGAGACCGGTCTGGAACTTAGAGCCCGTCCCGGCTGTGGTGGTGCCCCGCTGGTAGAAGATACCTGGAAGGGAGAAACCTTGCTAGCCGACGGCAGGTCGACGCCGGATCTCGCCATCCAGCAGGGGAAGATCCCTGCCACATCTCGAGGAAAAAAATGTGCACTACACTTACAAGACTAATTACTTTAGATGGTGACGCGCCAGGGATTACTAACAACCAATCAACCAACTTGAGAATGAAGAGTATTTCAAGTCGGGCAAGGAACAAGCGGCTGTGGTAAACGTACGAGTATATTAATATGCATTACATCAAGTTTCATACAGTGGATTTTATATGACTTATGATTACACATAACATTACTCTGAATTTTTTTCGTAGGGTACATTTCAAACGTACCGCCCTTGAGATAGTTATTTTCCCTCAAAAATCGATGACTACATTACAGAGAGAAAGAAGCAATTTGCCTGAGAATACACACTCAAACTACTTCAAAGATGGCCATGAGAGCGCAGCACCTCCCTCACCATTATTCACATATTTAAGCAATATTATATATTACGCAAAATTGCGTCACAATGTTTCATTTGTTTGCTTCATAAATTTTAAATCCAAGTATTTTATAAAACGTTATTCCAACAAGTAGAAGAGAAGTAAATATTTGTTTTATTACAAATATTCGTGCTTAATTCAAATATTCCTTATGCATCAATATTTACAAACTTATAAAATTTGATATCACGAAGAACTTTCAGCACTTGCTCTTTCGTGAAAATGTGATTTCAATTAGTCCTCTCCCAAGTAAATTAGAAAGTATCGACACACATTAAAGAGAGATCAATATGACTGAAGCTTGTCACATTTCGTTGGATTTTTTATACAAAATGAGTATTCATTTATTCCTTCCGCTAAGTTGAATACAAACATTTATGATAAATGATACAATTTCAATTTGATGAATGATGATGACACGAAAAATTTTGTATTCCTCTTATCGGCGGCATCGGGAGAGAGAATCAATATATTCCAATATTATCAACTGTATCTATCTAACTGCATATTCATTTTACTGCGGGTGGGAATTGGGCATTTGTGCAGTCTTTTATTCTCAGGTTTCGGAATTATTAAAGAAGCGATATCATAAACACGAAAATAAAAACTTTTTTGGCAGGATTAATAATTTCACTCTTTCTGGCAGATGGTATCTAATGGCCACATGAAATATAAAAATGACATCCGTAAAATTGAGTTCGATTATTCAGTTTGATCACTACAAATGCAAATGACCTTTCTGAACATGAATGTTTTGTATTCTCGAATGGAAATTACAAGTCAAAATGTATTGTATTTGAAAATTACACACTAGAATGATATTTTAACGGGAGAAATATTTTATTTGCTCACAACTTATACATGCGAGCACATTTGCGTTCATTTTAAATATATTTCTAGATCAAACTGGAATAGGGTTAATCAAATTTTAACCAACTACAATTTTCGATGCGAGCATTAATAATATCGAATGATCCCCTTAAATTCCAAGTGGCTACTCACATTTTTCTCATTGCGAGTTATTAATGGTTTACTAGTGTAATTATAAACATTTAGCTGTGATTTTTTTGTAAATGTGTTTTGAAGGATTGATTTCATTCGTATTTTCAATACTAATTCATTTTATCCAATTATAGATTTGATATAGGGTCGAAAAGCGAGTTAAACCATTTGTGATATAAACAGATAAAAGATATGACAAAATATGAATTGCAGTTAACAACGCTATTTACATAAGTTTGGTTACTTATCATTATCAACTTTGTCATTTCCATTTAATGGCCGGATGCCCTCAACGTCGGATTGATGCATATTTTCATATTGATAATTTAATCCAGATATAGACTTGATATAGACTTGGGCGTAGACGAAATTACACTACTTTTGAAACGAATAAATAAAGGGTATGATTAATAAGAAAATGTGAAATGCAGTTAACCACAATGTTTCTACATTTTTTTTACAAAAAGCATAAATTAAATAACTAATATAACTGAAAGTGAAGAATACAAAAAGTCAGAATTTTATCATCAAACTTAATAGGTACGTATTAGAACTAAGGTATAAACGTATCCGACCTCAAATTGGAAATAGAATTCAGGACCAATTCCTATGTTACACACTTTTTATCACTTGTCAAACATCATCAATATCAGTATTGCCATTTCCATTCAGTGGCAACTCAGAGGTCGTCAGAGAAAAGAAGCCACTTGAAGTACTAGGAGATGAATAGGTGAAATAATGGGCAAAAGGAATTTCATACAATATTTCTACGTTTTGTAACTGTCTTCTGTTCAGCTTTTTCTGAGGTATGTTACCCCAAAAAACGGGTGCCCATTGTTTGGTTTGTTGGACGACTTGCGAAATAACTCACTGCCGATTGAATATTCACAGCGAACTGAGAAAGCTAGCCAGCCAGAGGTAAAATGGCACAACTCCCAACTACACCACTTTGCATGTCAATTTGTTTACGTCAAAACCAGTTTAAACTGTGCGTGACATCCTATGGGGAGAAGTTAATTTGAAGTTACACGTATGACTACAAAAAATGGGGCCATTTCAGCATGTCTTCAAGAAGTACTGTACGAAAACCTGATCGAGATGGGGGTCATTGACACAGCTGAAGTATGTTGCTAAACTTGTTACAGGTTCTTTAGAATTATCCAATCCAAATGGTAAATAATACATTAAGTGTCATTGTTAAAATTAATATTTGATGACCTTTTGGATCCTTGGTATAGTCTCTAATTTTATAGAAACAGTTGTGCAGCAGAAAAGATTTTACTTGGGACTTAAACTTTTGTATCGAATTTAATCGTTTAATGGCATCTGGCAAGATGTTGTGAAATAATGTACATGTACTGTATGTGAACTTTTGTAGTGAGCTGTTGACACTGTCACCGGTTGAATATGATTACTACGACGAATGTTGTAGTTATACACATCAGCGTTTGCTGAAAATATATTCCCGCCCTTACGTAAATCATTTTTGACAAAAACCACTGATTCGTATATCAAGAGACAATGTACAATACCTAGATTAATTAAGAGAGGCTTACAATAATCACGTGAATGGGATTTGTTTATTATTCTTACAAATCTTTTATGTAATTTAAAATTCTGGACTTATAAAATGCATTTCCCCAGAATATAGCCACATCTCAGGCGTGAATGGACATTCGTGAAATATACTCAACGAGCTGTGTCAACAAAATACACACGAGTAGCTGTCAACAGACTGATGGCTCCACTGACAGCAATAACTTGAATTCCTACCTTCATTGTTGCTAAGTAACGGTCCTTTGTCCTAACAACATTCTTTGTCCTGTTAATATATATCAGTTGCTGAACCCGATTATCAATATAATTATAAAAATACGGAAAATTGAGTTACACAACTTCGGTTTTTAAGAGCTCGTTTGTAAAAGAATCATCATAAGTGTTGATTCCGATTTTATTTTGAATAAGTAAATCTTCTAAAACAAATTATAAACAGAAAGTTAAAAACGGACGTGAATATGTTTCAAACTTTACTTGAATGATAATGTAACTGCTATAAAATTACCTAGGTCAGAGTATGTAATAGTGGTTAACTCTGAGAAATTATATCCCCAGGTAAAATATCTCAGAACATTATTAATCATTCAGCATTATAGAAAATTATCATTATGTGTAATTTTACACAAGCAACGCCAGCAATGACGCTTCGAAATGCTTCCAAAGCGAGTCTCCTCCCTGAGCCACAATTCCATTAAGCGTTGACTCACCATCCTCCGTGTCCTCGTCGCGCGATTTCGCGCCCAGTAGCATCGCGTCACGAGAGCCAAGCCACTCCTTAATCTGCCAGCGCAGTTCCTCCAGCTGACGGAGTGGCCACTCTCCCGTGCTCTCCCTTGCGCGCCGGCCACCGCCAGTTGTCCCACAGTCCGCTTAGCTAATACGTCTCCTAATTTCCCAGGGAGCCCGTCGCGCTTTCGACGGCCTCAGACGCAGGAGCCGGCCGGCGGACGGATCTCTAGCGCGCAGCCGAGGCGTAGGCGGCGGCGGGGATGGCGAGGGCGGGGTGCCCTGGCCGCTTGGCTGCGTCTGTCTGTCGGTGCCGTGAAGCGCGAGCGGAGAGGGCGGCGCGAGGAACGAGGTAGCGGAGCGTGCGCTCCGGCGGGTGCTAAAGCGCGGGCGTGTATTCTCTACGCGTTTACCCGCGTATACGCCAGCCCGCGTTTCGTCTCACGCAGCTGCTGCCGCCGCTTCGTCTCGCGCCCGCCCCCGCACCCGGCTCCCGCGATTCTTGTCCCTCGTTCGCAGCCGTTACTGCTTCGTCGACCGTGCCTCCTCAGACGTTCTCGCCGTCCTCGCCGTCCTCGAAGTCTTCGTCACCCTGACCACCCTCCCTCTCTCACCTTCCTCGTCACCCTCTTGCTCGCCACCTTCGCCGCCCTCGCCGCCCTCGCTGCCCTCGCTGTTCTCGCAACCCTTGGCGCCCTTACCGTCCTCGTCCTCCTGGCCACCCTTACCATTCACGCCCTCCTCGCGTCCTCGCCGCCCTCCCCACCCTTTCCGTCCTCGTCACCCTGGCCGCCTTCACCACCCTTGCCCTCCTCTCCGTCCTTGTCAAAATCGTTGCCGCCCGTGTTCTCCCCGTCCTCATTGCTTTCACTGCCGTCATCACTCTCGCTCCCTTACCGTCCTCCCACTCTAGCTTCCCACTGAGTTTACTTCCATCTACACCATTCACTACATCCTCATGGCGCGTTCTCCGCTTTCCGCGGGCTCTTAACCGTCTTCCTTCAGCCCATCCCGAGCCGCAGTCGCTCCCGTCCCACCACCGCTTCCTCCTCCACCGTCGTCTCCGGTCGGCACCCGCCCCCCCCCCCTCCCAGCAGCGCGGCGGCTGCGCGCGAGCGGAAGGGCATGCTTTGGCACGAACTCACGCGCCTCAGCGGTTATTGGAGGCGGCCGGCTGCGGCGGCGCGGGCGTGCGGGGCCAGAGAGCCGTCGACGGCGGATTTACCGTCTTGGCGCACCTGTGCGCCGCTTCCCCCGTACCTGCCCGCCCACCGCCGGCGACCGTCACGGCTCTGCGCAGCCCCTTCGCCCCGCCCCCTCCGCGCCACACGCCGCGCCGCGTCTCACGAGCCCAGCGGAGCCGGGTCATCATCGTCTACGCCACCGCAACCGCAGTCATAGACCCTTCTCCGCGGGCGTCGCTAGATTTGCTACTGTGTACCTCCAGCTCCGCCGGCCTTCAGCCACCCGTGCATCTGGCTGGGGAAGCCATTCTCGCTGCTACGCGTCCTCGCCTTCTCATTGCCGACATCGCGGTCCTCTCGGATATCCCCGACCCGGGGCCTCAACCGCGTTGACGTCACCCCTCCGAACACCGTTTCTTCCTCCCGTCTCGGATCTGGATTCAGCCTCGCTCGCCCTGGCGCCGGGAGTGACTTGTGGTCTACTCCCCCATCACTACCCTTATCGTAATCCCGTAATAGCGTCTCAGTCACTACTCCCACTATTTCGACCGTCATCGTCCCCGCCAGCTCTTTCATCGCCACCAGCGGCGCTGCTGCTGCTGCCACCGCCACCTCCGACGTCGTCGTCGCTGCCGCCGCGCTGCAGCCGCCGGGGATTAGAGCGGCTCAGTCAGAGACTGTTCTTTATTCCACCGCCCGGGAGCTATCCGGGGGTGAGAGTGGGGGGCGGGGCGGGGCAGAGAGAAGTAGTGAGGGACGGAGAGGGCGGGGCGGGATGGCGCGAGGTGGGGCGGGATGGGGCGGGATGGGGCGGGATGGGGCGGAGCGGGGGCGTGTTGGAGCAAGTTGGGACGGGGTGGGGCGGGGCGTGGAGGGGCGGGGCGGGGCAGGATGAGGAAGGGAGAGAGCGTGCAACGGATGAATCGTGCTGCCGGAGCAGAAGAGGCTTTTCCCCTCTCGCCGGATTGCCGGCCGCGCCCGCGGCGAGCTGCCGCCGCCGTCGTCGTCGTCGTCGTCGTCGCGACTGCTGCCGCCGCCGTCGCCGTCGCTGCCAGTGCGATGCTGAGCCGCCCCGCGGAAATTATATTCTCGTCGCGCCCGGGGATGAGCGCGGCCGGCCTTTCAATGCGCGTGCTATTTGAATGGACGGAAAGGGCGAGGAAGTGGCTGAATGGCGAGTCTAAGAGCATCAATTAAAGAATTTCGCCTTATTCAGAAATGCAACCTGCAGAATTTGTGAGGAGAAGAAATGCCTGGCGGACGTGCTCATTTTTCACGAAGTCTGGATTCCACGCTCTAACTCGTGACACTAGGTGCTTCCGCGTTGATTTTTTTTGGTAATGTAATTAACTCTGAGATGTGAGTTGAAAATTTCTCAGAATGGTTAAAAGGAGTTACTTTGTATGGTGAATATTATCCCTGTATTATTGTAACATTAATTGATACATAAGATAATTTAGCGGTCAATTGTTAAAGCAAATATGAATACATATCTATCGTGTTTTTAGTCTTGTATATTTGGCACAGGCAGATTTCGTTATAATCGGAAGAGAAAATATATCAATGCCATTCACATGGTGAATGTGAGAACGATAACACAGGATTAGTATAATAATGCTGTATATTTTCATTAGCAAACAGAAGGAAGCCTTTTCATAACAAAAACAATCGATTTTAATTACATTAAATTTAATTCATTCAGTTACCATGCAATGTAAAGGAAATTGCTCGTTGTTCTTAAAAACGTGTAAACTGTTTTCACAAAGTAAATTTTGATTTTATTTTAATGTTCGTATCGTTTAACATAAAATAATTTTATATCCAAACTTGTATTTTTAGATGACTTTCCATTAACGTAAAATGTTATTTTGAATGAAAAATATTGCAAATATTAAAATTTATAGCTTGAAGGGGAATCATCCGAAAATGTTGATATACGATTGAAAATAGTATATTTACTTAAAAAAACACATGCAACATTTTCCCTATTTTCTTGATAATACTGTTAAACGGATATTTTTAGAATAATATTTCTGTGCCCAAGCATTTATGACGAATTCATCATAAATTTCAATTTTTTCTCTTCAGATATAACAAAATTATGTGTATATCTATTAACAGATATGATTTTTGAAATCAATCAACACTTATCACCTTTGAATTTTGCCAACGGCAACGTTAAATGAAAGAGCCGCCGAAAAGTTCTTTTAAAGCCAATTACTGCGACGGAGAAAACCTCTGAGATACATTTTATTTGGCTAACTGTGTTTACACGACGTCGTTCCATTTACACTTTTACGCAAAGCAGGGCGCACACACGCCGGGCCCGGGCGCTGGACCGTCCGGCGACGTGTTCGTGGAAACAGCGGCGCGACCGCTGGACGCGCGCGCCAGGCCGGGAAGTGGTCCATCAACACTCTCTCCTCATTCACCATTTACACCTCTTTCACGCTGCCCGCCGGCCGGTTTCCGGTATTGGCCGCCGACTGAAAAGCGCTTCCGAGAACAGGGGGCGCACCCGTGTGGCTGCGCGACGGCTCGATCTCCCCGTCTCCGCCCCCGCCACCGCATCCGCCTCGGTGCAGCAAACGGCGATCGGACGCCGCGTGCGGATCTCTCTGCCATATTTGCGCACGCGGCTATAAATAACGCCTCCAATAAGTGGACAGGCATTCAGTGGTCAGGGACACCGCTGTTCCCGGAATGACGCGTTGCTACGGGTGTAAAATCAAATTCCCGGTGTCGGTTAGAGGAAGAACGGAAAGTAGGAAATTCAAGTTAGAAAATATTCATTGGCACTTTTATATTGTGACGTTCACTTCTTCAAAACGAAGCCATTAGAAAGAAGAACATGTACGATGAAGTTTGGTATGTACAATATAGTTATTCCATTTGAAAGAATTTAAAAAAAGTCCATAAAACAAGGAAATTATTCGATTTTGAGATAATGTTGGCTATATTTGAAAATTTTTTGAGGGTCTTGAAATCGAAGGTATTGAGGTATCAATGGAATAGTCAAATTCATGAAAGCGAATGTAGTACGTATATATTTCTAGTACTGGAGCAGTCAGATTCGTTGCCTGCACTCTGAATTAAAAATGGCCTGTTAGTGAATGTCTTGTTATTAAATGGCCTAATTAGTAAACATTACTGGCTTAACCGTTCATAAATATATGTTAATGTTTTGATTTCCTAATAATTTTTTTCTAAAATTTTCCTTCAGTGAAAAATCATTTCATCGGTATCTCACGTCTCTGATTAATTCAGAATGGAAATAAATTTGAATAAATAATTTGATTTTGTTATAATTATATTATCATTATAATATACAGTAATATACTGTATGCGACGTGTGACGTAAGGGGAAGAACTATAATCTACGCACGTTTTCTTGAACTCCAGAATATCAACCCACCCTTTTTTGATACATATAATGATAAATCAAAGTAGCAAAGGAACGTAGGTAGCAACGTCCAAAAGCTAGCAAAACTAGCGGCTGCGGGTCGGCGCGAAGCCTTTTCGGGCGCTGTGCGGTGGCAGTGGCGGCGGCGGTGGCGGCGGCGGGCGCCGGGCCCAGTATCGACGTCCGCGCGCCGCGGCTGGCGGGCGACCCGGCCGCTGCCACCCCCGCCGGCGGCGGCTGGCCAGCGGGGGTGGCCGACCGACAGGCCCGGGGGCAGGGCAGGCGCTGGGTGGAGGGGGCGGGGGGGGGCTCGCGGGAGAGCGAGAGCCCGCCAGGTTAATTCGCCGGCACGCGCTGTCACGGGCGATGCGGCGTCAGCACCCTCCCGGGCGGCAAACCCGCTCCCGCCCCCGCCCCCGCCGCCAGTCCCGCCCCCGCCCCCGGCCAGCCCCGCAACGGCCTCGCGCTGCGGATACCTCTGCCCCCGGACGAGCGGCGCTGGTCAACCGCTGCTGCTGCCGACGCTCTGTCGCCCCCCCCCCCGCGGCGCCCCGACGCTCGGACGCCCCGACGCCCTGACGCGACGCTCCGTCGCCCGCCGCCCGCCGCCCGCCGCCCGCCGCCCGCCGCCCGCCGCCCGCCGCCCGCCGCCCGCCGTCGCTCCGCCCCCAGCGCCGCGGGACCTCTCAACCTGCGACGGCCGCTACCTGCCCTCCGTCGCGCCCCGGGCCGCGTCCAATAGGCCTCCAATTACGGCGCCCTGCTCTGCTTTCTGCTACAGCGTTCATTATTGCCAACTTGGATTTCGCTTCTCGGTCTTCCATTTGCATCTAAACGACTCAGCTCATATCATCTCGAACGCATTGCTTATACAATTGGCGTGCTTTGCATTTTCATTAATAATACTGTTAGCGGATCAATCAGTGATTCATATTTCAATGATGTAACTTCTCTGTAATTTATCTCTTTACATCAATAATATTTCTTTCTCACTGGAAACAACTTTCACCGATTCATCAGCGTTTTCAAGTTTTATTACTGAACTTTGCCTTTTCTGTGATCCATAATTTATTTCGATTTCAATTGTGTCATTGTTCGTTTCAATACATTAATGGATGTTCTGATGATTTGAAGAATATTAATGGTGAACTTTCAATGCATTTGGACGATCTGTCCTAACCCACGTTGTGTTCTATTCAGAGCGTTTTTATTGCATTATCGTTGCGTATAAAATGGATATATTGATCGTTTATTCACAAGAAATAAAATACAATATTACATGACTGTAATATATTGCATACTTACCACATATTTTCACTCACCTTTAATGGATTCATTTTTTTAATTTGTTTGTCTTCTTGAGATTTATTCGTCTAAGAACAGATATATTAAAATTTCATTTTATGATTCGTTGTATTGTCTTTTTTAATCTATTCTGGCTCCAAAGACATGAACGATGATCTACCGAAATACTTCTTTTACAAATAACTGGAATGATTCTTTCCATTATTTTTAATTTTTCCCACCGAAGACATTTTCATCCCACCGTCTACCCCATTTATCTAACGTATTTGCTGAAGATTAAAGAGCTACTCTTTTATTCCAAAACAAAACGATTTACTTCTTCCGAAATTTTGGAAATAACTCCCTAAACATCTTGTCATTATAAACTCTTGTCATTCTACTCTCAGTAAACTAGAAAACGATCTTCGTAATGGCTTCCACGTACAGAAAAAGGTGAGATACTCATTTTACGATACTGCAGTCAAAGTGATATTAGTACCTCACGCACAATTTAACGATAAACAAATAAATGAAAGTTGAGATCCGTGCTATCTTGATCGGAGTTTGTTTTGAATACATCACGAACGTCCTAATTGTACATTTCAGTGAAATTCGTTGAATGAGCACGGCATTTCATTCACGAACGCAAACGAGCAAAAGTTTTGCATGTAGCGTTTCAACACTGCGTCTTCTTGGAATATTACTTCGCATTGCTCTGCGCTCTGAATTTCAACACCGCGTTCCCTTTAGCACCCACACCGGCCGAGTTTAACTCAGATTCAGCATTGCCACTGTCTCTCTGCCGTAGGTCCTAGGCTTCGAGTCCCGACTGCGGCGAATTTTCGGCACAAGCTAGATGGCTAGGTCGAATTCAGCTGCTGTCTCAAGGATAATTCTAGCGTCCAGCTGCTATAATCGGTAGTGCTCCGTGGTTTCTCCGATCAATAACAGGAGAATGCTGGAGAAGTAACCTAACAATAGACCACGGAGTGCGCACCTCTCTACTTCGTCTTCCTTGTTTTAACATATCCCTTACTCACTCCCACTTACACTAATACGCACTACACCACCAAAAATATCAGTAGCATACAGCTTGTGCCAGCTGGAGCGGTGCCCCTCTGGGAGACATCTCTAGAGGCGGACCGACCCGAGGTGTAACTCGGCGCCGGATCTCACCATCCAGCGGGAGAGAAACACCGCCACTCACCCGAAATTAAAAAAAAAATGACAACACAAAAAGAAGTATTCCGCAGCAGTTGACGTGCACGGAAACACCAGCCAATCAATTTATCACTCGCTGTAAGTCTAAATGAAAATGCATGTTCTATCACGAGCCGAGGTGTTGCGGCCTCCGTCAGTACTATCCGCAGTTCACTTCGGCGAAATAGTAGTTTACATTTTTCGTTTTCAGTCCTTCAAGGACATTCAACAGTTATGTGAATCTGTAAAATATGATTGTTTTGTGCGCAAATGTGATCTGTGTTGCTCCGTTTTGTCGCTCGTAGAACTGTTACCTGATGAGAGAACTGAAGATTTATACCTTCCATCAAGTACTTTAGAAAATGAGGGATTTTTAAAATATTTCAGTTGTGGAGGAACTATGTTCTTCATGTTGGTTAAATGAAATTGAACAAACTTATTTGTCTGTCAGAATTTTTACTTTTATTAGCATCACCTACGACTCACGAAATCGTGGAGTCGAAAACCATCCTGGAAAGTTCGGTCAACACGCGATATTAGTCAATAATTAAAATATTGTTTCTCCCTCAAATCTTCCCTCTATACAACACGTTCATTATTTGTGTCTAAATATGTCATTGACAGTGTATATGTTCCCTTAAACATTCAAGAGCATAGTCTACAATACCACATCAATTGTATTTTTGTCGCGAATGTATCTCTTTGTTCCTGACTGCTTCTCCTCACTTCCACTTTGGCAAGTTTCTAAAAAAGAAGTCCGTTAAGAAAACCTGCTTCTCCAATACTCGGTGATGTCAAAGAAGAAGCTTTTCATTGCTCTTTGACGCCTTGCTTTGCAACCACATTCTGCTTCCAGAGTTCTCGTACCACGCTGTTTTTAAGAGAGTCGAGTAACATTCCTTTGAGTGTATATGCACATGCAAACGCATGTTCTTTATATGTAGACTTATATATACGAAATAAATGTAAGTATTCTGATTACCCGGGCAGATACATTTTTTAATCAAAGATATCGGTTTTTGCTCTTTTGACTGAATGTGCAATGCTTAATACATGATTTATTTGTCTCTCAATCATGAGAAGTTGTACTATAATATTGTTTAATAAAACGATATTTTTTTACAACAAATAATTGTCTTTATTCAACATAATCAGAAATGTTGCACATCAGTTGAAAATGTTTAAGCAATAAATAGACTCAACAAATATTTTGAAATGTGATCAATAATAAATACATTCGTTGATGTGACATTAAATTTAAAAAGAAATAAAATTATTTGTAAAGTTTGAATGAGACTAAACTTACATTGTAAAGAACGAAAGAACTGTATTTTCTTTATTTAAGAAATTACGGACTAAAAATATTGGGGATAGATATATTTCTCTCTTTACAAGGAAAAAATGTCTTGGCATTATTTATAAAAATATGTAATGCATGTTTGTAAATGCTACTGGTAAATTTTGCATGCATAAAATACTGCTAAATAAATTTATTACTTCTAGAGATTATACTATTCGGTTGTCACGTTTCGTCTTGAAATTATTGTTCTGTGGAGTTGACATTGCTACAGGTGATTATAACACGTTAAATTACCGATTACTTCCGTTGCATTTCAGAATTATTTAAATGCATCATGATATGGATGGAAAATCGATGTCGCAAAAAACGATTTGATGAAACGTGAACTCTTACATAATTTTCACACGTCAGCCATACCTGATGAAGGCAGGAAATTGGAAATTTATTTTCGATTCCGCATCAATTATTCATGAATCAATACACCTCGCTCATGAAATTTGACAGAGTAATAGATTGTAAATGCATCAACGAAGATGTCCTTTAGCGTTAGTCACATCCCAGATAAGGGCTGAAGAGTATCAAACTGCTGTTACCATATAATAAATAGTGGCGGATTTTCTCCTCCGACAAAGCTCCATGTGTGGTGATCGCATGAAACGATGCGCTGCACGAAATCTGATCAATGTCCATGCATAGGTAACGTCGTGTTAACTGTTTGCCCAAAACGATAAAACAAATTTTCTCGTAACTGATTTCGGCAAAAAAAAAAAAAGAACACCCTCTAGTTCTCTCTTCCTTTTTAAAGCGGAACAGATTTTTTTGTTTCATGAAAGGGTTTTATTACTGTGTGCTTTCCAATATTACCAGCTTCTATTTCCCTGTGGATGGCATTTGGGGGAATAAAAAGTCATAAATTCGCTGTTCAAAAACCAGTGTGTACGTAGAAAAACGTAATTAGTTCGGCATCGTTGAATGAAAAAGTCAATATCATCGCGTTTTGAATGGACGAAGCACCCTTAACATCAGGATTTCTTCATAACGTCTTACTGAGCTTTTTTTGAAGCAATGCTGCTGCAATAATCGCACTAACTTGCAAGGTATAGGCTGTTGGAACGGAAATGTTTCCTCCTGCCCTCTAAGCGTCAGTAATAGTAGTATTCTCTACACATTCGTTCAGAATAAAATCCATACGTAAAACGACAGTAAACATGAAAGAAATTCGAACAAAACACAGGGATTATTCTCTATAGAAGCAAATTCTCAAAGAAATGATCGTACAATTTTTTCATGGGTTTTAAGCATCGAAAATGATTTAGCTTTCATTCATTAGTAAATAATAAACTCGTTGTCCCCTGTGCCACCTGGTTACTCGATATGGTCACATTGAGTAACATAATGTAATAACAAACTATGGCAATATGCATAGCTGCAAGTTGATGTAATTGACAAATATATTCGAGTCAATTCAACTGCGAGGATATTTCGCAATTTTTCTCGTATGTGAATCTTCTAATAAAGGATTGAATATGTTCTTGCAGTCAATTTTAATTATAACCATAGGATGTCAAAAGGCATCTTTTAACGTGATATGATTGCACCTATGTAATCAAGTTCTTTGAGCGAGCGATGACGCTAGAATTTTAATGAAATATTCGAAAATTATTGAAAGGAATGCTCTTGAAGAGATGATTAAATACGCACATATCATCGCTTTTCTTTCTCATTAATTTTCAAACAGAACTTGAACTCTCGGTATAACAATTTTTATTATCAAAGTTCCGCATGAATTTCGCTTCAGGAACGTTCTTTAACAAAAAAGGGAGGTAAATCAAAATAGGTAGCGTGAACAACAATGTAGGTGCAAGAAGGTAGAACAAATATAAGAAGAAACCTGCGAGAAGAAAATGGAGTCACAAAAGCGGAAGAAGTTTGCAGAACTTTCCTGCCAGAGTTCTCTGAAGGGTGAGCTTTCTGTCGCGACGGGCTTGGTCGCCGAGTATAGGCAACTTCGAAGCGGAGGGAATGCGCGGCTGGGAACGGGTGCCGCGGGGAGGGGGGGGGGGGCAAGGAGGGGGGTAGAGGTGGGACGCCGCAGACTGCGGCAGCGGTCGCGGCAGGTGTCGGCGGAGGAGCGATGGCTGCCCCACCCCTCCCCCAACCCCACTTCACTTCACTTCCCTCCCCTCCCCTCCTCTCCTCTCCTCTCCTTTCCTCCACCCTTCTCGCTCCCGGCACCCGACCGCGCCTCCGCCTCTGCCTCCGCCCCCGCCCTCCCCCGAGACCCGTAAAGTGCACTCTAGGGTGACAAAGTGGGGCGGGGAGTCGGTCGGCGCGGGGGTGGCGGGGCGGGCGGGGACGTGGGGGAACGGGGAGGAGAGGGGCGTGAACCTGACCTGCGGCCGAGAGGTGACCCGGGTCGGGTGCCGTCAGGTGTCCCCTGGCCATTCGAGTTGTCCTCCCAAGGCAACAAGCACTCCAAGTGGCCGCGATTGACGCCTTGTCATTAGCCCTCTCATTAGGGCTGGCCAGGCTGCTCGTCGCCCGATCGCCGCAATTGAGAAGGTCGTTGGTTCGAACTCCATCCATTATACTCACCGGAGCTGGCTAACAAACTGATTTTGACTGGCAATTTGCTTACCAAGTTAAACACAATACCTTTTATTAATAAAATTATATTTCGTGTTAGAAGTAATAACAACATCATTATCATTATCACACTTCAAAATATCGTGACTGAACTAGTTGAGGTATTTTCTCAAATAAGTATCGAGTGCTATGAATTATCTTTGACATTATTCCATATTAATGTCATCCTAGAGATTTAGACATATATTTTAATTAGCTGTAGAATGTATGTCTTCAAGCTTCGAAAGGAATTATTTGATTTTGTCATGACAGTTTGTTTGTATGGATTTAATGTCCGTAATTAAAACGTACTAATTGGCGCTGCAACGAAAAATGTATTATAAACTAATGTGCTATATGAGTTTTTTTTACTGTTAACCATTTTATCGCTACTTGCACTGTATCTTGAAAACGTAATAATTTATAATACGTACTTTCATGAGTGCTTGTTAGTACATTGCACAAATGAAGTAATTAATTTCATAAATGTGTCCTATATACAACACAGAAGAAGATTGCCAAAGTAGCTGAAAAAAACTATACATCAATTAGGTAAAAGACTAAAATTATAGGAAAATGGACATTAAATAAATTCAGTGAATTACGCAAGAAGTGATTTTGGTCAAATGACTACACAAATAAACTGATAAATGGACACGCAATTTCGACAGTTCCATTTTTTATTTAAAAAACAATCTGAAGTGAAAAAAACATATTCCTAATATTTTATTTACATGTGGAATCACTTTGCAACAAAATAATATTTGAAAATGAGTTGCAAATCAATTATATGACTACTTACGAGTTCAGCTCAGCGCCGCATTTTTGTGTACACTCACAGAACACGTTTACACTTGTTTCAGTAACCACCAATGGATTGCAGTTTGAGAAGTAGCACGATGGTATTATTATCGGATTAAATATATAATGATTATGCACAAAATATTCTAAAATCATTTAAACACAATAAAAATAGGAGCTGCGATCATATTAATTTGATTACATGGTGTAATTATATTAATCTCCAAAAATTTGGGAAATTAAAATGTTTTATTCTCGACATTTCGCAAACATGCCATTTAGTCGTAAAGAGAGATGAATATACGAGTTTATGGGAATGTAATTACTTTTTTCTTCCCCTGAAATGATACACTACCTAGTGACCAAACAGTAAGACGCAGAGAAAAAGAAAATTACT
The DNA here is from genome assembly GCA_038098605.1 of Gryllus longicercus. Classification (NCBI taxonomy): domain Eukaryota; kingdom Metazoa; phylum Arthropoda; class Insecta; order Orthoptera; family Gryllidae; genus Gryllus; species Gryllus longicercus. Next base: position 1,122,303 of record JAZDUA010000120.1, on the reverse strand, counting down.
CACATAAGTTTCATTACATTTTCATGTGCAAACTTTACCAGCGAGACTTGACGTCGGTCGTATAGGGAATTCTGACTTCGGAACTATTTTGACGACTCCGATAAAAATTCACGTGTTAGAATAAATAAAATAATGTGTTAATAAGTATATTATACGCTTAGAAACGAAATGTCACCAGAAATGTTAGCTACTATATTCCGCGCTGATGCATTTCAATCGCATTTAGGAATAGGTACCGGAACCAGAAACATGAAAAAGTAGAAATGTAATATTTACTGCAGTAGTATTTAATAATTATATAATATTTTTAATAATTTGCAATTGCAATTCTGAGACCTCGGAATTTTCTCTCTCTCTCTTATTGTCATTGTGAGTCGTCAATGGAATAACATAATATCCAAACTTTTAAATATTCCGATATATACTGATTGTCACTTATTTAAACTAGGAACATATGTTTCTTGAAAATAATTATAAATATTGGCAATGTATAGTTTATTAGATGCTGATAAGTCTGTGACTATGCAGTAAAATGTATTATTTTCTTGTTTGAAATCTTGAATCGATACATGTTTTTAAACGTGTCGATCCTTACGGTTCTATTACATCGGCGCATCGATTCTTCTTTCCATTATTAGAGTCGATATTAAACAGATCGATTTAATTCCAGCCCAATCTGTCTCCGAGAGGGCCCAACCCGTCCGCGAGCACCCGCAGCGAGGCATGTGCATGCGGCGCGGGCGCGAGCGGTGGCCGATTCGCGGCCCGGGTGAGCGCTGGATGGCGGATCCCGGCCTCCCAGCCTCCCGGCCTCGAGGCCTCCGGGCCCCCGGCTCCGCCCCGCCCCCGCGCCGCCGCAGTCGCCCGGGCACCTGGCGGCGAGGGCGGGGAGCGGGCCAGGGAGGGGACCGGGGCCCAGAGCCCCGGGGTGGGCGCGGGCCGCAGGTAGGGACGCCCGACCCGGGCCGCGGCCGGGCCTCAGCCAAGTTCCGTGCCCCGGGACGGCACGGGACGAGACGGAATGGGACGGCATGGGACGGGACGATCACCGGCTATTGATCTGAGCAGCTGCACCCCGCCGCTGCCGAATCCCGGAGAAGGCCATGGGTCGTCTCCCTGCCCCCGCCCTCGCTTGTGCTAGCACTTGGGCCACAATGATTGCGTTTGCTTGGGGAAAACATGTGGTCACCAGAAAGACAACATAGCACTTGAAGAAACAGGCGCTAAAAGCTTGCTGATAACCATACCCAATATTTGACACCTCCATTCTCACAAACTGCATCAATAACCAAATGATCCATTGAATACAACGATTGGGATTAGGAAAAAACACAAAATTCAGAACAACTTTTTAAATCAACTACATGTACTGAAATAAATAGTAATGTTTTTTTATTTGCTTTTCGATTTTAAATCACTTGAGGTACGGATTACATCCAACGAAATAGCAAATTATGTTTGGAGTCAATATATATTTCGAACCCAACATCATATAAATTTTTATTAGTTTTGGGGTTAATTGAATAAATAATAAATTGTTAAGTATTGCATTTACAATATGTATAATGTAACACTGATACACACCTTGCATTACTAAGCTAGATACCAGATTGTTCAAAGCATGACTAAGAATTTTTTAGAAAGGAGGTAGAGGAGATCAATAACTTGTGAACTGTTCAGCCAATTAAAACCACAAAATAAGGTAGAGCTATACAAAAAGTAATTAACACTGCCACTGACTTCGTTAGAGCAATGGGTTTTTTAAAATTTTGTAAGTGTTTCTGAACTGTCTTGAAATTGAAACTGGAAAAAAATGACAAAATCTAAATGTACAGTGCATATTGTTTTGTATATTATATTTGTTTGTATACTATTGTATGCTATTCTTCATACGTCTAGTGAAAAGGACAAGGCAATGATATAAACTGGAGACGAGAAGAAGAAAAATTCACGAGGAATTGTGGTATTGCTAACGCATCAAGAAAGGTTCCGCAGTGCTAATAGCCTAGCGAGTAATTAATTAAGAATAATTGTTGGTGAATACGGCGTGGAGTGACGTGTTTCTGCCGCCCTGCCGCCCCCGTACGCTGGCAGAGTTTGAACGCTAAACTTGTGCACCTGGGGCTCCACAGGCGGTCAATGTCCAACCTCTCGGGTGAATTCGCCTGCGCTCCCCTAACTTCCATTAAGCTTGCACCGAAGCCCGACAAGTTAAGAAATCCGTTTTCTACGAGCCGAGAAGTTGCTAGATTTGTAGGTTTCCCTCATGGCAAGTCCATGGATTAAACTCGCTTCGCAAAACAGCTTCGTTGATTAGTTGCTCCTTTCTCGTAATAAACTTCTAAAACGTAATATTCATGCCAACGGAAATTATAAGACAAGTTTTAAAAATTTAATTTCACTAACACCGAGCCAATCTACGGAGAATTCTTGGAAAAGCGATGCCCTTCGGAAATGGTGTTTTAATCGAGCTGTGAAACGCAATATGACAAGTAAAGAGTTTTTAACTACTTCCGTTTCTCTTGAGTCATCTCTCACTTGCATAGGCAGTTTACTCAAGTTCTTATTGAGACATTTGCGAGAATATTTTTAAACTTCCTGGTTGGAGTATGATTTACGTAAGTCTTCTGCAGCTATTCTTTTAAATTGGAATTTCATGGAAGGTCTCAACTAATTAAGTCGCTAATCACTTCGATTCTTGTAGAAGTCGCTTTATGAAATAGTGAAACAAAGACATCGAGTAAATATCTTTATCGAAAAATTTTAAATCATGCATAAATTGCGCCATAACAATAGTAACATTGACTATAAATTGTCTTGCAATTCATATATACTAGGAAGCAATTTAGTTTAGAATTTTGCATTCATCGAGCTCGTCGTTGCATATGAATTAATTGAAACACAAAATTCATGGAAAATTGTTCTTGATTTTATGTGAAATACAATATCAATTTGTAATTCAATAAAAAACGATAGTCGATTGAGTCATAAGAGATTTAAAATATTGTAAACAATTGTTTTATTAGTTGACAAATAGGTCTAAAATAATACAATAAATTGTCAAAGTGTCTGCATATCCAGTAGAAATAAAAATGCCTACAAATAAGTTATACTTTATCCGTGTGTTACAAAACCTATACACCTTATAAATAACAGAAAAGAAAAGAAAAGAAAAGAAAGTAACAACACAGATGACAATGCAAGCATCTCCTACTGCTGACCGCGACATCTAAACACGTATGGTGTGGTGTGCAGAGCATTATACAAATTTCGCAGCACCGCCACGGTAGGTGTTGTTCTCGCCGCCGTCTCTCGCAGCCCCATCTGTGAGATCTGCCCGTTGCAGCCCCGGATATGCTAGCGCGGAGCGTCCCTCCGACAAAATCTCCAACACAAAACAAAAAAGTGCAAAAAAGCGAAAACGCGCGGGCGCCCAAGGCGTGACGCTTTGTCCGGACGCGGGAGCAGGGCGCGCGGCGCCGACAGGGCGTTGCCGGCAGGGCGTCAGCGACAGGGCGGCGCCTGCCCTCCTGCATTTTCACCGGTACATCCGGCGGCGGCGGCGGCGGCGGTAGCGCCCGCCGCCAGCCACCTTTTGTGTCGGCGTCGCCGGCGGCGCACGCCGACCCGTATATCGCGAGCCGGAGCAATTAGAGAGAGCTCTTACGCGGCCGGCGCGGCAGAAGGGGGCGGGGAGTGGCGGGGCGGGGCGGGGCCGGGCGGGGCGGGGCGGGGCGGGGCGGGGCGTGGGGCGCGGGGCGGCGGAAGAGGGCGAGGTCGCAAAGCGGCAATGGAGACGAGGTGCTGGGGAAAGGTGAAGGACCGAAGCTGACGAATCATGGAATGAAGATGGAAAGTTAAAAGGAGGAAGTTACTTTCAGTCGAAGGTGAAAGGTTTCAGAGAGGTAGGAAAGGACGTCGACATGAAAGTTGAGAAAAGCAATATTACAGAGGTTGGAGATCGGCGTTGTGAGGTGAGGAGATTCCAATGAATCTGGAAAAATAGACAAAGTAGTCGGTATATAAGAGCACGGGAATGGTAATAATGACCTAAATGATGTCATGGGAATATAAGTTGTGGTAGCAAACTATCTCAAAGAGTGATAGCAAATTAATGATTTCGGGCACAATAAAGTTTTGAAGATATGTGGTATCAACAGGGAGCCGCCCGAACTCCAAGGGCAGCCAACAAGGGCGGCCAAACAATAACAGCCAACAGAAGCGCCATCCGCACTATGAAATCGAAGTGAGGTGGGGCGTTGTGGATTGCGAAGGAAGCGCGCCCAACGAGGCAATTGGAGAGCAACGTGGGGACGATGGGCGGGGCAACAGTTACTTAAGGACCGTGCGAACCCGGAAGGGGCGACCTCACCGCTGCTGGAACGGCCGTCTACAAATAGAGGAAGGAGCTACGGCGACGGCCTGTAGAAACACGCACAAAGGAGGGAGGCGGGCGTAGTCGTCATCGCCTCCGCCGGTCCGCCCATGCCCCCCCCCCGCCTCCTGCTTCCGCCGGTCGCCCTGTGAAACGGCGGCGCGCGAGGCCCCGCCCTCGCCGGTCCGCGCGATTCGAAGTTTTTAATTAGATAATGAAGCCCGAGCAAACATTTGCGGCGTTCGGGGGTAACGAGGGGCGCACGAGTTAGGTCGCCCCTGGGAAAGCGTCCGCCGCACGCCCTGCATGCCGTCCAGCCCCGTCGCCGCCCAGCCCCCCATCCTCGCAGCCGTCCATCCCTGCACCCACCCAGCCGCCCAGCCGCCCAGCCACCCAGCCACCCAGCCACCCAGCCGCCCACCCGCCTAGCCACCCAGCCATCCCCAGCCACCCCTAGCCGCCCCCAGCCACCCAGCCTCCCCCAGCCGCCCCCACCCATCTAGCCACTTAGCCACCCACAGCCGCCATCAGCCGGTCAGCCGCTCAGCCGCCCCCAGCCGCCCAGCCGCCCAGCCGCCCAGCCGCCCAGCCGCCCAGCCGCCCAGCCGCCCCCAGCCGCCCCCAGCCGCCCAGCCGCCCAGCCGCCCAGCCGCCCAGCCGCCCAGCCGCCCAGCCGCCCAGCCGCCCAGCCGCCCAGCCGCCCCCAGCCGCCCAGCCGCCCAGCCGCCCCCAGCCGCCCAGCCGCCCAGCCGCCCAGCCGCCCAGCCGCCCAGGCGCCCAGCCGCCCCCAGCCGCCCCCAGCCGCCCCCAGCCGCCCAGCCGCCCAGCCGCCCCCAGCCACCCAGCCGCCCGCAGCCGCCCATCCCCCCAGCCGCCCAGCGGGCAGCCAGAGTGCTGCGCATGTCATGTTAATCGATGCTACCGGCCGAGGACTGCAAGTGCGGCTTTTCCGCCCGCTTGGTGGCGCAAGCGAGTTTACCTACTTCCCCGCCCACGGCGTTAATATTTACAGTAGAAGGACCACGGGCGAGGAGAACCCCGAAGTGCCGAGTCTCCACATCCTGGAGCAAACGCACAATACGACAGCGTGAAGCGCTGTAACGAGGAAAAGTTCAATACTAGTTGATTGAATGTTTGACTGGTTATAGGAATGAAGCTAACTGTATTGTGACATACATTTTCTCAAATTTTATGTCATTTAATTCCACACCGCGAAACTGAAATATAGCCTTATTCTTGAAAATGCCTATGAAAATAAATAGGCTTTTTAAAGTAATAAATGTTTTTGACACCCTGAAACTAGATATTTTGATTTATTGTGTTTAACACGGCAATGAATGAATTGTGGTCTCAGTATAATTAAAAATAATGAATTTTAAGTTAAGGTATCTTCAATGCGAGATACTTAAAGTCAAATATTTGAACCCATTCAGAGATGCCGAGAGCATCCATCGTTAAATCGTGAGCTTTCTGTTGAACTGATTGCCGCGAGAACACATTTTTGTTTGCTTGAAGCTCTTACCTTATCTAAGTTATTCGTTTCATTGAGTTAAAATTGACCATCTAGAATCTAATTAGATTAGATTTTGCATACATCCTATCGAGCATTGTAATGTGACCAATGAGACTTGTGGGGCCGGGGCATGATGGGGTACGCTGATGTGACAAACACAGAGTGCAGAGAAAGCGGATAAAGATTGAGTTTATTAATTATTCCTATTATTTACTGCATTTAATAATGATTTAGATTAGTTATATTTTGATAAGAATGTTAATACTTGTACGGCCGATGCATCAACACTTGGTCGAGATTAAATTGAAATAATTGTAAAGGTTGTCATTGCCAACAAAAGTATTTAATGTAATAGCAGCTTTCGATGGCTTAGCCATCATCATCAGTTGTCTGCTGGATGGAAGCCACGAAACGACTACCTACCTTTACAATTATTTCATGAAAGATGCCAACGATAACGCACCACAACACCGAGATTAAATTGCACAATCACATAGTTGAATAGAGAGAAATGTCAATTGAAAATAAGGAACATTGAAAATACGAGATTGTTAATTGCGCACAAAAATTTATTCATATGATTTATGTTCGAAACGTATTTAGCACTTCAATTGTACTTGGATTATAGAATTTATTCCTAATAGTGGACTTTTTAATACACGTATTGTGTTCATGTCAGCGAGGTTGTTCATACATAATGTTTTGCCATTTTCCCTTTAGTTACACGAATTTCATTTCAAATGTCAAAATATTAATGAATTGGGTATATTTTATGCGTGTAATTTAAGTTAATAAAATTACGATCTGTAATAAAACTGGCACCTGCGATTTGAAATTGTGATGTGTTAAATTTTCATTTAATATTCATTTCAATGAAGAAAGCAAATGTAAAAGAATTCATGGTTTGTAGAGCGTCGATAGTAGGTAGGCATATCTTCTCCGCTAGTCCGTGCAAACTGACACATCACCAACAATCGGAGCGTTCTAGCAATGTAAGGGTGTTCTTTCCGGGGACATTTTTCCCGGTCGTGCGTGTTTGCAGCTGCCCAACTGACTGATTTGTGATCGGCCCTTACGTCGACATGCAGGCACAAGTCTCTCACACGAACTCGTTATCGTTTTACGACCCTGATTATGTTATGGCTGTGAGTCTCACTAGCAGCTATTTCGGCAAGTTCCTGCAGAATAATTTTGTAGATATTCATAGTGATAGAAAATAAAACTTTCATTATCTTCTATCGTCAGCATATATCGTTATTTGCTAGTCCATCCGTTTGCTTTGATTTATTTCGTTAATGAAAAATAAAGATGTTGCATTCAACATTCGAACTTCTGAGTTTTGAGATGAAGTTACTATCATAGATCTTCCATTCGTTTATTGTATTGGCATGATCCTCCTATCATTCATTAGTATCTGAATATCCATCATGAAAATAGTAATTTTTCGATAGAAAAACCTTCGTTGTTAATTTATCAACGATCAGACTCGGTACTTAATAGCCACAAAATATAAACATCTACTCGAAATTTCATATAAAACGTATTATAACCTCATGATGCGGGTTTTCATTATATTCAGTCATAGCCAAACTTGGACACAACTTTTGCAGAAAATATGAATAACATTATTGTATGAATACTTCGTATTGTCAGGCAAATATGATTCGCTAAAAAATGTAACCAATATTTTTAATAACATGCATTAATGATTTCATTTGGCATATTTATCGTTTGGATTAACCTAGGCAGATCTTCAGAGATGTCACCATCAGCACAGATGCTGAGGTGCACTGCTAAAAATAGAAAGTGTTTTTTAAACCACAGTATGAATTCGGTAGAAGGCGTGGGTTGAGAGTCGAAATGTAGGTGATGAATAGTGGTGATGGAGATGTTTAGTGAATCGCATGGAAGCGAAAACGGGCGAACCCTCAGAGAAAATGGCGGAGAAAACTTTTTGCACGCCACAATGGAGTGATCAGGATTTCATTTCTAGTAAAACAAAAGTGAGCAGCCTTGCTATTAAAACACTTGTACAGGTAGGCGGATTTTCACATGACCATAGTAGGACGCCCTACTGATTATTATTTATTAGCATTAAATCTCAGTGAAAGCCAATTTTCCTTAGAAAATGTGTTTTAAGATGTTGAGAATGTAGACTCGTTTGCTAAGTTTCATTCTTATCGTAAATTGAGGCGTTCAGAAGTCAATCTGACGTACTTCAATTTTAAAAAAAATGTGAATAATAACATGGTTGTGTTCCACAAGTAACCATTTATCAGTAGCTAAGACGACGAACTTCACATTTAAAAGGTTTTCCGCTACAATGCGCTAACTGCTTTGGCAAATGAACGTTTTATCAGATGTTTTGGTGGTCAGTGTGATTAATTCCTTAGCTCCATGACAGCCGATGTTTAACCAAACTGATTTGAACTGAAATGAACTGTTTCGTGTTTTCCAACTTTACTGTGTTTGTGTATGTGGTATGTCTTATGTTTACTTTATTTCGATCAAGAAATAGCAATGATGTCAAAAAAGTCATGTACTCTGTCATGCGGCAGTCAAAACCGCAACATCAATGTTGTTCTCTCTCTTATCAAATATCTCCAAAATCAGAGTGGTAACATTGAAACTATTGACTTTAGGTTCATTGTACCAGGGCACTGTTACCTTTCAAATAATTCAGATTTTTCCTTTATTTAAAAAAGAGAAAAAAACTATTTGCCATATCTTACATCTGAGGGATTGGTATGATATCATTCTTGGTTGCAGGAAAACAAACCAGTATTTCCTCACAGAAATAAAATGCCTGCAAGACATTCCCATCAAGAAGAATCTGCAATGATGACAACTGCATCACTTACGCATAAGGGAGGCAATGAACACATTTTTATTTGTATTTTAGACATATTTTATTTTATTTTATTTTAAGCATTGCTTAATTAAGTACTGTTAAATAAAGTGATGAAAACATATTGCTTTGTTTTGTTAATTGTTAAAAAATACAGGAGTTTATTCGAAATATGCTGATAAAATTATAGATTTTTTATAGATAAAAACGTTAACTGTTAATACTGAAACGTTTCGTTTGATGGAGTTCTTCGGCTTGGCATTTGAACGCTTCAATTAACGACAGTATGTTAGTTTCGAATATTTTCATCGTAATCTAATATTCAATCAGTACACCATTGGCGATATACATTTTCAATTATTTTAAATATTTATATATCATAGCATTTTAAATATGTATATTATTTAAATTTAGTGTTAATATTTTAATGTTTTAGTGTAAGACTAAATAAATAGAGTTATTTCAGCAAAATTAATGTTGAAAAAAGCTATCAGCATAACGTAACACAAAACTAACACCCCCCTACCCGCATGTAACGCATCGTAATGTTTCCTCAACCCCATCCCCCTCTTTATAGTGACGTAATTTATGGATGACCCGTAAGTGTCCGCATAAAAAGAGGAAATTCAGCAATTGATCCTATTTACGGAAATAACATGTTGTATTACGTAGAACTACGGGGACATTTGCAAAACTTCTGCGGGGGTCACGGTCCCGATTTTTCAGCCCGTCATTCAGCAATACTACCAACACTTAGATCCTTTAATGCCTCCTCTAGCTTATTGTACGTGTTGCACTGATAATTATTAGATATCATCCCTTTAAAAGAGAAATCTGAAAAAAATTGTTAGGAAAACGAATATCAATATTATGAATTGAAAGAAAATTGAGGGAAATTCCCAGTGAAGAGCGAAAACATGTCAAATTTAATTTTTGTTTCATGATCCTGAAAAATTGTCAGATACAATAATTGGCAGCTCGTGAAATCGATGATGTGGTTCAGTGCGTTGGTAATTTTTTATTAACGCTTAGTTTAATTGGTGCCATTTAATTTAGTGTTCGAACACGAGAACAGAAGCGTTGTTTCACTTCCGGGTGAAAGCATTCCATACGGTTGGCAAAATGAAAATAAAAATATAAAACTCGCTCTGGCCCTTTCATTAGAAACGAGGTGTCGTTTGCTACAGTGAAGTTAATGCGATACCTTCAAATTTGGAATTCCATCCATTTTCCAATCGTAGTTAATTACAATCGACTGCCCAACAAATGAGTGTGAAAGAATGTCGATGAAAGTGAAACGGGAGACAAGTTTCAATGCATTTATTCATAAACGAATGTAGGTAAATATTTATTTCCGAAATATTGCAATAACTTGAAAGTGATTTTCTGTGCTTTTTATGAACTTATGTACACGTGCGAAGTATTTGCAACTGAATATTCTCATGAAAATGAGTATTAGTTCACCAATATGTACAGTGGCTTATATTAATATGCGTACAGCCACAAACACTGAAGGCGTTTTTTGTTTGATTGTTAATTTTTCGCACGTACGCGGACGTTACAAATGAGGAACTGTGCCTTTATTATTAGGAAACAGAATAATACAAAGAAAATGCTTCTGATGCACAACATACGTTTCAGAAACACGGATTTATATGTGAATATGCCAGAATACGAAGTCACATTAATATTCGGAGACGTAGTGGAAAATATCATCTCCTAGAGACTCTCCTAGATTGCGCGATAAGCCCACCATCTTTTACCCAGACAAACAAAACTATGTAGTCAGTCGCTGTAAATATTTCCGCCTGTAAACCCCTCTTGCAATCGGGCGCAAGGCAAACAACTCTACGTTCGAGCTGAGGCAGGTTGTGGTTTTCCAGCACGCAAAGGGACGCTCCTGCACGGAGGTCGCAAATCTTGTACTCATAAGCAAGAGCATCGAGCACAATATCATTAAGAGATTCGAGAAAGAAGAAAGAATTGAATCTAAACCTCAACAAGGACAATGTAAGAAGATCCGCGAAAGAGAGCAGCGTGCAATTTTGAGAAGAGTACGACAAAATCCGAAGGTGAGTACCGTCCAGCTGGCAGCTGAACTGCGCGAAGTGTCAGGGACATCTTTGCACCCCGAAGCAGTGCGCAGAGTGATTAGGAATGCCGGATATCATGGCAGAGCGGCCAAGAAGTACCCTTTATCGGTGCTAGGAATGGAGCTAAACATCTTCTGTTTGCAAAGGAATACGCGATGAAATCAGAGGAGTGGTGTCCTGAGGTCATTTTTGTAGATGAAAAAAATTTAAATTTTTTAGGCAGACGGTATGAAAATGATATGGCGCAAACCAAATGCAGAATTGCATCCTAAAAACGTAGTGTCAACTGTGAAACACGGAGGTGGACACATAATGGTGTGGTGTTGCATATCAGCTGCTGGCGTGGGAGAGTTAGTGTTAATGACACAATGGACAAACGTCAGTATCTCAAAATACTGAAAGAGAATTTACACAAATCTACTGACACACTGGGTATCAGGAGTTCGTTTAAATTTTATCAAGATGAGGACCCAACACATAAATCGTATTTAGTGAGGGAATGGTTGTTGTACAATTGTCCAATAGTGCAGAAAGCGCCGCCTCGGTCTCCTGACCTCAATCCAATCGAGAATTTATGGCATGAATTGGAATGCACAGTCAGGAGAATCCCAATTACGTCAAAGTCCCATCTGCCAGAGAGAATCAAGGAAAAATGGACACAAATTGAAAACAGTACCTGAAGAGGATTATTGGTTCAACGCCAAAGCGATTGCAGCAAGACATTGATAACAATTGTTATACTACAAAGTATTAATTTTGTTAAACAGAATATGCATTTCATATTCTAACTTAGTTGAACATAAAACTGCTAATTTTTCTTTCTGCTTTCTTTCAAACGCATTCACATTTTATGCCGCACATTGGATATATTTGACAAAAATGGATTCCTTTCTGGAATATTATTAGCATAATATTTTTTGAAACATATAATATGTTAACTGTGTGTGGATTACAAAAAATATAACCACCGGGATGTATATATAAATGTTAATTGTAAAAAGTAAATGTTACCATGGTGATTCCAGCAAGCCTCCTTATGCAGTGTTTATTACTACCTTTCTTTGCATCTTCATTTACGAATTATTATTTTTGTAAAAACTTAGACTATATTTAAATCTTTAAATCATTGCACATGTCCAGTTTTGTCAGCAAATTTTTTGATGCTGCAACATAACATAATTTTATTGGAGTATCAAAGCCGAAACTTTTGTAGTCTAGGAAGACCATTAATGTATATGAACTTGAGAATCCTTGAGAATACCTTCTTCAGAACGAGTCTCTCCCACCTAAGAAAAACGTATTTTATTATCACAGTAGAATACATACATCGTTGGGTCAAAGGTGTCTGACACAATGTTCTGCAGATGTAATATCGGGTTGGTGACAGAAAAGCATAATGTGCAATGAAAATAATTAATCACCCGAGATATATTTATAGTGTTGCAATTTGAAATGGATTGTATGGAAAACATTCTAATTAAACCCGATGGTCCAAAATATGAAAACAAATGATTGGTATTGATACACTGATGTACTGAAAAAAAACCTGCAGACATTAAGATATCCCAATATGCCATTTCCAACTCTATTTTTAATTTGTGATTCATCCAACTTTATCTTCAGACGAAATTGTCAAAAGGATTTGTGAATTTTAAATGCGCCTCTCTGCGAGCGAACCAATTCCCCCATCTCCGCTGTGCGTTTCGTAGAGGCTCTGATCCTCGGCGCAGCGCGGCGTGGCACGACGTTCCATCTCCACGCCGTCATTACGCGGGGGCTCCACGTAAACTGCAGGCTTCCGCGTGGTTCCGGCGACAACAGGCGGCGGCGGCGGCGGCGGCGGCGGCGGCGGCGGCAGCGTCCGCGCCCGCGCCAGCAGCTACGGCGGCGGGCGCAAAGTAATGGAGCGTGCGGAAGAGGGACTACGGCAGCACGTACTTCTGGCAGCGAACACGGAGTAAACAGCGAAACGAGCGTTGCCGTCGTAACGGCTGCGCGCCGCACCGCGCCCGCCCACGCTCCACCGGCACGGCCCGCCCCGCCCCGCCCCGCCCCGTGACCTCCGCCTCCTTATCCACCTCCGCCCCCGTATCCTCCGCCGGCGCATCCTCCGCCGCCGCTACCGCTCGTAAGCTCGGGATTGGAAGCGCTCTCCTCCGCGTAGTTGCCGCCGCCGCCAACTCAGACTCCGGCACCAACAAAGCCTCCGACACCGCTACCATCGCCGCCCTTAGCTCTGCTGCCCGCTGAGATGGCAGTAGCCGAATAACGTTTGCGAAGATATCTGGATTGCATTTTTTGGAACGGAAAGACACATGCTAATGGTGTTCCAGGCAAAGTTTACATTCTACTATAGAGAAGTTACTGTTTTTATTTAAATTAAATGTACGCCCCTTAAAATGATTATGAAAACTGTATATCGCAGTAAGTCTGATGAATTTTTCATATTTGTTATTGTGTTTTTACTGATCTTTGCTCAAAATTAACCTAACATTTATTAAATAACATATTGAAATTAAGAACTCTGTTCTGATCTTAGAAACGTATCCGAAAATTATTATTTTAGACTTAGTTCTTGAATGTGAACCGTGGAATTGGAAAGTACAAACAGTGAAAATGATACGTTTGAAAGTACAAAATCGCACTTCTATCCTATTCTTTCAACTTGTCGAAATATGTAGTAAAATCTTTTGTCTTGATGAATTAAAAATATATTAAAACTGGATGATAATATTAACAAGGGAGCAGAAATTAAAGTTATCAGTGCAATAACTTGTAGAATTCGTTCTTCTTGTATTTCTATTTAATTATGTATTAATGTTAATTATTCTTTCTTCAGCTTTAAGATAAGTTTATTGTTTGTGTAGAAATCACCAACCTTTGTAAAATGCCTGATGAGTTGCTTGATTCGGTAGATGTTGGCATGACTGGTTTGCGAGCCTGTCTGCTTCCTCTGCTGGTTAGTTAATGATTGAGCAGCAAGGAAAGTGTGACCTCTTCCGTAAGTCGTCGATCTGAAAGAGAAGTTTACGATTGAATGAAGATGATTGAGTGAAGTTAAGTGCGTGCACTCGAATTTCGAAAGGAGAAAATGTTTTCCACTTCGGTTTGTTCAAAGTCTCCTGTAATTTCAGTGAATCATGTGACTTAATTTATTTATTTATTTATTTATTTATTTATTTATTTATTTATTTATTTATTTATTTATTTATTTATTTATTTATTTATTTATTTATTTATTTATTTATTTATTTATTTATTTATTTATTTATTTATTTATTTATTTATTTATTTATTTATTTATTTATTTATTTATTTATTAATTTACAGGTAGTAACAAAGTACAAATAATGTTGACATTATTTCGCAGAAGACATAGTCTTGTGCGCGAACCTGCAATGACTAATCATGTATCATATATGTCTACCTGTTTCATTTATCAATTTTTGAAGAAAAAACCAAATTAAAGAAAAATGAAAATTATAAAATGAAAAATAATATAAAATATAATATAATTTGAGACATATTCAGACATTATTCCTTAGTCATTCTTTAATAACGCTAAGAATTTATTTTTATTTCAGAATACTGAAATAATTAGATATTTGTTTTTTGTAATGGACTTACTTGTAAATTGGAGGATTTAGAGTTCAAAAAAGTACACTTCAAAAAAGGAGAAAACATGAATTTTACATGTTGTTTTCCTTTGCATTATAGAGTTCAATTTTCATCTTAACGGAGAAATTTTCAGTGGTACATATAATATAACGTAATTGAAGGAAATCTCTACTTTGAAATAGAGAGCTATTCTCAGCATTTTTAAAGTAGAAAGGCAAATATTTTTTGGTTATTTCACTGTTATTGCTATTGGATTTGACTGCGAATGAAAGAAGGAAATGCTCAGGGAACTTCGCTTATAAATTGTTAATTACAGGTCATTAGTGCAGTGTTAATGAAGCATGTCGAAACTAGTTAATATTTTGCATGTGGTTTTTAGTCTGGCTGTCGTGCTAAGTTTCTTTTACGTTTTCATAAATTTCATTACAATTGTTGAACCGATACGATTTTCCGAGTCATTTGCCACAAATTCGAACGCCTTGTTTAATCAGAGCCGATCCGAGCCGAATATCGGTAAAATCTAATCTCGGGCCTCCTCGCGCGGGGCTGGGCCAGGCCGGTCGCAGACGGGCAAGTGCAACCTTCTCCGAAGCGGGGCGAGGCAAGGCAAAGGCGAGGGCCAGCGGCGGCTGCGGTGGCGTACAGCGAAAGTCGTTGGCTGGCGACGTAAACGCCGCAACTCGGGGGAACTACCGCTCGTCCCGCACAATCCCTAACTTCGGCCCTGTGCGCACGAGACCGGCCGGCTCCGGCCCCGCCGGGGTCACCGCGGCAGCCACACCGCGCGGGGAGCGCACGATCTTCCGAACTACGTCAAAGTGAGTCTATTTTGCGGTCGTTATTGGTTCCGGAGAAAAATGGCCGTTAGTGCAGGTAGCTGCAGAATGGATTTCTAGTGGTCGCCCAGTGATCGAAATTCGACCGTAATTCATAAATTCATTATTTTTTAAAATTTGTTAACGTATAGAGGTTCTTTTGTCAAACAAATACCTGATTCATTGCATACAATTTAATTATTCTATTACGTAATGTAATGTAAACAATTTATTTTTCATTTTATTTAATTTAATACATATTAACGTATATCACACATGATTTTTAGCTTTCTGTACTCCTCCAATGAAAATTTCAGTATGCGAAATCTCACACTCCTCTGTGCGCGCAATATGTTTGCAAAGGGGTTCAAAGGTTTTTCTTTGCGTGTTAATATGTAGACTATGGGAAGGTGAGAAGTAGACATACGGTATAATTTTCATCTCTCAATTTATTACACTTTTTTGGAGCGTTTTGCCTTTCAAAATGTTTCGTTACAACAGTTTTTTGTTTTTTTTTTCAATTGCAATGAAGTTAAAAATGCTTATGTTCATATATTTTTATTTACACTTATAAAACACCAGAAGCATTTTTGAACATATGCCCTTACGAAATTTGTACACAAAATTATTCAATTCGCCCCGAATTGCACTATATTATTTTTGACGGTACGCTTTGTATATTTGTATTCGTATATTCAATTGTGATTTTAAAGATCAAATCAATATAAGTTGAAACAAAACTCCTAGTGGCTGAGAAATTCGGAAAGGTCTTCACAAACGTTTGTCTAGAGGCCTCCTAAAAAGTATTGTCGATCATGCGTGTAGTGGAAGTGAATCTGTGAAACGTCTGTACGCGGGGCCAGAAGAGCACTCAGATGAGACAATATACTATTTGCGAGTTTTATGGATAAATCTATAAGTTCTGTGAAGAAAAGTGTTCGTTAATGGAGGTGGCTGCTTAATTGACGTGTCACTTTCAGGTTTGAAGGCACCGCTACAACGTAAATGCAAAATTGAGACACGCATCGGATTCTGAGGTATGTTGAGTAGAAACTGATGTGGGCCAAGTGAGACGTTGTGCATTGGAATGATTATTACAATACAGTTTTCATAGTTTTGTATCTGGATTGGATTTTATTGAATACCTCTTAATTCCAAAATAACTGCGAATAGTTATCAGTCATTTAATTAAAATATTATGGAAATGATTCCAACATTTTAAGTGAATCATTTCCTTACACTGATATCGATATTTGCACATTAATTTTTGTTGCATATATCGGACTTACGTTTCTATGACATCTGTGTGTTGATGGTTGCTAAGTTGTCAAATCATTGCCGAATCGAAAAAAGAAAATTAATTACGCCCCATCGCCAGCTCGATATTTACAACGTCAATTGTACTATACATAATTACTGTATTATCATAAATCGTGTGCTCTTTTAAAAAAAAATGTTTCAACGTGTATTATTGAATCAGATTTTCGTTTGAAATTTCAATAATACGAGAACTACAGAAAAAATGGAAAATGTGCGCAGATTCTCGTTAATAGGATCAGATACGTTACGTCGGTCACAAAAAATAAATGCATCGGAAAAATTTGTAATGAAAATTCACTTCTCGATTTACTTCATTTGTTTGCTTGATTGATTATTTAATGTCTTCGGGCGCGTCAACTGATAAGGCCATTAGTCCTGTAGGTGTAATGAAAGTGTTTGTCACGGGAGGTGGCAGTAAATTTCCCGATGGCGGGATTTTACTGTCAGTTTGCTGCGTTTTCCCCATCCAGTTATCTCCCATCAGTGGGGCACCGCCCCAGACTGCACAAGCTATAAACTCCCGACTGGTCTCCGAACAAGTGTAATAGTGTAGTGCGTGTGTGAGTGTAAGGGGGGTAGAGAGGGCAAGGAAGAGGAAGGAAAGACCGAGCGCGGTCCATGGCTCGTTTGTTAGGGTACTGTTTCCGCATTCACCTATTATCGATCGGAGAAACAACGGAAAACTATGGATATTGTCGAAAATTCATCACCGTTGAGACACGAACCTTAGGATATCCAGTTGGGAGTCGCTGCAGTCAGCGGCAATTCTGACTAGAAGCTATACTCAGCCCGTTCAATAACATTGAAGTTCTCGGCCTCAACTAATCTGTTGCCCGGTTGAGATGCCTGGGCTCCTTTGGCCAAGGCTGTGCCGTTATTGGGCCTCCAGGAGGAGCATAAGGAATGATGTAGAGAAAATGCATCCGGACGAAAATGCATCCAGGACCAACAGAGCGGGAATAATGCTGATGACAGATCCAGCAAATGGTTAAGTGAATGAAATAAAAACTACGTCATATAGTTAACCTCTAAACGAGATATGATGTGGAAGCAAAGCAAGCGTTTACGCAGATAATATGGTGAGAGTTTTACGCAGAAAACTAATGAGAAAACAGCCGATAGGAGAATTCTACAAGGGTGCAAGAAAGAAGGATTCGAAAAAGGTGAAAATGGGTATTTATAAACGAGTTTGAACGGACGGGCGAATCGGTAAAATTGAAAAATACTTATTAAGCAAATGCTTCTTCCAGAGTTTATCTCTAACGGGGTATAGGCAGCCATATACAGATAACAAAATTTAATTTTCCTAGGCAATTATTAGCAATAATTTTATGGAATAGGTAAAAATTTGCATTTTCTACAATTTCACTGTGAAGACCACGCTTCACCCAAGATTTAAACTCTCAATTTAAGCCCAAAGCGACACGAGAATCAGCGCTATCTTGCGTTAGCATGGTATGGTAATTCTGAACGAATGTATTAAACCGTAAGTGGCATAACGGGCAATAGGGACTGTCGTGTTAAGATTGGCGTCACTAGCGACGAAAACACAAGCGAGCAAGTACTCCGACGGGCAGAGCTGTGTAAGTGAGCGAGCAGCGACTTACGTCGAGCTCTGCCCTCGAAATAGCCCTCGCTGACCTTAAGAGCCGTCGCCTCCATCTCCGCGTATTACCGTAATTTCCTCTGGGAGCTCCGCACCGTACCTGCTGATGATTTTCTGACTCCGCCCCGCCCCCGCCGCCCTACTTCACCCCCTCCACTCCCTCCGCTCGCTCCGCCCCCACCGCCGCCGCCTCGGCCCCTCTGCGCGCCACGGCATCGCTGCCCCGCGGCCGTCGGGTAACACAAGCAGAGGGCCGCGAGTCACCTCAGGGGGCGCTCTGCAATCCCGGGCGTTAATTTAGCATTAAAGCTAATTCCGCGCGCGCACGGCCCCCGGACGTGTCGCTGATGGGGTGCGGAGAGGGGGGCGGAGCGCAGGGGGAGGTGAGCGAGGGCGAGGGGCGCGGGGGCGAGGAGGTCGCGGGGTCGTGGTGCACGAGGTGGGCGGGGCGGACGCGACAGGGCGCGCGCCGTGGCCCCGGGCGACCCGGGGGGGGGTAGCGGGGTCGGCGGACGATGCTCACCCGCCCTGGGCCAGGGGTGTTGCGTGTCGAGGCGGGCGGCCGGCCGGCTGGCCCGACCCGGCAGTCCGCCGCCGTCGTTGGCCGGAGGGGCTCCGGTATCATCTCCGAGCGCTAAATCCGAGCTTCATTGCCGCAGATTACGTTATCCCCCGCAGGCTTGTTAACGCATGACGGCGCGCGGCCGAGAGGGCGCGTGGGCGGGTGGGCGAGACGCTGAGGTTGCGACGTGACCGCGTCACCCGCCCCCGCCCCCGTTCCACCGCCGCCGCCCGCCTCGGACGTTGCTCCTTCGCCGGCGAGCCGTCTAATCGAGTCTCCGCGTCGAAATGAACGCGCCTTCTCATCAGCCAGCGATGCAGCAGCCGTGACGGCGCTGGCGGCGAGAGCGGTGACGAGAGCAGAGCCGGCGACCAAGACGAGAAGCGGCCGTGCCAAGCGAGCGGTGGCGGTGTGGAGACAGGCATGACATGAGGGCAATGGAGTCTACGGGGCTCGTGGCGTGTGTGGCGGCAGGAAGAGATAGGGACAACGGGGATAGAGCGGGGCGCATGAGTGATGGGGTGCCGTAGGCTGGAAGGGGAGGCGAGCGCGCGGGGAAACCGAGAAGTTGGCTGACAGGAATTAAATGGTAGCGAGTATCGGGTGGCAAGTCAGGGAGAAGGGGTGGGGAAAGCGAAGACGTACCGTGTAGCTATTTGGACGTGGTTCCTGTGGGAAGGGACGTCGAAATTGGAACATGATCATAGCAGTCTGGTAGTATCAGTTATTTGGAGTGAGGAACTAAAGGTCTGTAATTGGAGAATATATGGAAGGAGTGGGTGGCGTTGACGAGAGAGCGAGAAAGAACCAACTCGACTACGAATTACGAAGTGAATATGATGATGGGAACCGGACGAAGAAGTGCTTGTGAAAGGAGAAGAAACTGATGACAATGATGGGGGGGATGGTGTCTGATGTCTGTAACTCGAGCAAACATCAACAGTAGTATTAGAGACGCTGCCGAGAGATGAATATTATGTTTCAAGGACTGTGGTAACGGCCGAGAAGGGGAGGCCCCTTTCGTTCGTCTTTTGCTTGCTCCTCATTCTTCCTCTCTTTCGCGCGGCCGCGGACGCCTCGGTTGCTTTCCCTTCTTATTTGAAGTAATTTTTGTAAATGAGAAATTTCTATGATTAGATGCTCTTGTGGTGCGGGCGGGCGTCTGTTATTTTCGACCGCGGTCTTGCCATTTTCTGCCCGCCGCGTTGCCACCCACC
Source organism: Gryllus longicercus (assembly GCA_038098605.1). Taxonomy (NCBI): domain Eukaryota; kingdom Metazoa; phylum Arthropoda; class Insecta; order Orthoptera; family Gryllidae; genus Gryllus; species Gryllus longicercus. The sequence continues at coordinate 1,102,336 of JAZDUA010000120.1, read as the reverse complement.
GCCCGCGCCGCCGCCGCCCCCATCCGCCGCCGCTCCCGGCTCTGCCGCCACGCGCTCTCTCAATTTTCCGACGAAAATATCTCAAGGAAATATTTTCGTCACCTAGATTCATTTACGCTGGGTAAAGAGTTTCGCAAGATTTCGATGACATTGGATAAGTAAATACGCATTAAGTATATTACCGAAATTAAACTATCTTGTGAAAGTGCTTTCGTTCGGATGTTGGACCGAAGGTAATATGTATCGTAGCATTAAATGTTAGAATACAAGGGAACGAGTGTTGTTTGTCACGTACTTTCGTGGAGTGTTGCAATTTTCGTGATAAATGATGTCTTTTACTTTATTTTCCTTGGCATATGAATGCGAGGCTGGCTGACAGTGATATATTATTTTCTGCTTTGTAATTGGATTTCTCATCAAGGGGGAAATTCTAGAAACTCGTTTCGCAGATTACGAAGTGTGTGTAAAAATCTTTACGTGTTCGAGGCTCTCAGCGTTCAAATAATTTTTAAGATTAAAGCAGTGCCCTAAATAATTTTATGGCATTCGTTCTTTCATGTCTCTCAACTGTACACATGTTATTGATTTTCCCTCTGCACAAGTACTAAAACATAAAACTTACTGTATCAGTAAATTGAGATACGGCACGGTTGTTGTAATTACTCTTTCCAATGCATATTGATTCAATGCTGGATAATTTTGCCTCATTTTGTTTATTCATTCATTCGTACAATTCGAGGTTTATGCAACATACTCGTCCTCTTATTACAAATCAACTGTGAAGAAAATAAAACAAAATGTCTGAAGTTTTAGATCCCGGAAAACCAGAAATCTGTATCTGCAGCCTAAATGTATTGAAAAGAAATGTCTCTAATGCGTCGTAATGTATCTAAAAATCGTTGTATGTATTTGCAGTATATTTATTTGTCTGACCACTTGTACATTTTATACAAACTACTGAATGTATTTTTTAACGTTTATATACCTGCCGACATCACTGTGTCTAAGGCACAATTTAACAGTGGTTTGAAACACAAGTGTTCATGAATGTTTCACGCTTGGTTAAGGAGTTTTTAAACAAATTCGATCAATTTTTCATTCATCATGTGACTGAATCGTAAGAATTAAACAAGGTATTTTAGAAAATATTTTAATTTAAAACAGTTTTGAAATAATATAATCGTAAAATTTGAACTAGCAAATGTCCTACAGTGAACTTTTGAAGCCCATCCAGCAACCACTAACAAGAAGTCCAGTAACATGCAGTCAGTTTTATTAGTAGATAAAATTTACATTTTACGAATATCTGTTACAACAGCTCTCTTGCAAATTTGGATCTGTCAGAGCTAAAGGAGCAATCTTACCAACAGTCCGTGAAAGTCAAGAATACAAATTGCAGACTGGGACAGATAAAAGACACGCTTGGGAATGTCTAGCATATAATCAGCATTTTCTTCACGACTACGAGCAGTGTCCGCTTGGAGAGTTCAAAACCTTCACACTTCTGCAACGCTCTGCAAGAGGCTATTTTCAAAGAGCTGCGAATAATTTCCGGGGCAATCGAGGCGGAAATACGACTCAAAATGCTAATAAAGACCTAGCAGCCAATTTGAAGTTCTGTGGGAATCCTGGCCCTAGCATGGCGTATGAGCGGAAGCATTCGCTTGAACAGTGCTCCGTGATAGGAGCGGTAACTGAGTTTGCGCACTCGATCCGGAATGCTCGTTTCCTTTGCCGGGAAGGCATCCCCCCGCCCCTCACCCCTCGCAACTCTTCCCATCTAAACCCGCCTCCACGCCACCTCCGCCCCGCCTCCGTCACCGCTCCGCTCAGCTCCGGCGTCGTAACCGAATAAAGCACTGCGCGAAAGGAAGGTGAGAATCGAAAGTGATGAGACCGTGATGAGGACGGGCCGGGCGAGGACGGGCGAGCGACGTCGGCGAGCGCGGCGTGGGCGGTCGCTGTGGAGGCGGGGTGGGGGCGGCGTGGAAGCGTGGGAGGGCGCTCAGGGGGTGAGCGGGAAGGTCGAGGGGAGGGACGGCAGAAAGCAAGAGCGATGTCGGCGGGGGAAGGGGCCGAGAAGGCGGGGGAGGGAGACGAGCCGCGACGGGGACGCGCAGCGCGAACGAGCTTCGAAGGGGCGGAGAGGATCGAGATGTGATATCGAAAAATAAATTGAATTTTACGCAGCGAGCTCTCTCGTCTTGGCCCCGCCGGGCCTCTCCCCTCTTTTCTTCCGCCGCCGCCCGTCCCCTCACCCAGGCACGTGCTGCGTCCGTCCGTCCGTCCGTCCGTCCGTCCGTCCGTCGCCCGTGCCAGGAGCCAACCCTCCGTCCTTTCGACCGACCGCCCTTCCACGCCGTCCACCCCTCCGCCCTTCCGTCCGTGGAGTCGTGGGTGGGTGCGCAGGCGGGCCTCCGCCTAAGCGGACGCGCCCCGGACTGCCCCGCCCTCCTCTCGCCCGCTCGCCCGCCCGCGCGGGGCAAATAGGCCGTAAATTTCCCTGAGGTCCCCGGAGCAATCGGCCCGCTCCGCGTGCGAATTTGCGGTGCCCGTTCAAGATCGGCTCGCCGACGTTTCGCGCTCCTGAAAACAAATGGGGCTCGATGAGCGGCCGCAAGGGTAACGAAGGTTGGACGCCGGTCTCCACGAAGCGCTGCACGTACTCTAGGGTCTTTCAACTGCCGAGGTCGCACACATTGGAACGCTATCTATTTGATAACATTGTGTTGGCACGAAAGTTTGGTTTAATTGTAGGCTCTTAGCACTAGCGGTCGAGAACTTCGAATGTTATCTGCTGTTTCGCAATGTCTAATGAAACAGTTGGTGATCCAATACATCTCTCTCTCCCTCCCTCCCTTCTCTCTCTGACTCCTTTTCAGGCTAATTGGCCAGGTTACATCTTATCAGCCCTAATTTGCCGTAGTAGCCTAGCAAAGCGCTGGACAGTAAACCAAACGAATTTCCATTTCAACCCAAAACCTGTGATTTGTTCACGTAGCTAAAGCCTTAAAGATGTTCCGCAAACCTGTAGATCATGATTGCGGATATGTAGTAATTTTTTTTCTTCCGTCCCTGATAGGTTTTGTAAAAATACTAGTAGAAGAAGAGGCGTTTAATCGAGAACGCGTATATTGAGCCATTACTAGGTCATTTTATGACGTTGCAGTAATACAGTTTCTAGTGCATCCGACCGGCGGAAGGGTGCCTCGCCGTGATGGAGCAGCACCCCCGCTTAAAAGTGGAAACGTGCTACTCGGCGAGCGTGCGCTGCCGGCTGCCTGCTCCGGGCTCTCTCGAGGGAAAATTTTGTTCCGAAGCTGAGAAGCGTCGTAAAACAAGGAGATGGGGAGCGGCGTTCGTGCACTGCTTGTAATTAGCGTGCGATGGTCCTTTCACGGTCCATTTGCTGCATATTGCCAGTCATGTATCTCGAGCAACAAGACAAGCTCCTTCGTTGCTCCACGTTTCCTCACACTTGCGCTTCTAACTTAATTGTGTTACGACGTACAATTCACGACAACTCCAATAATCAAGCATAGAGTTCGCCACATCGGAGATGTGTTTGTTGTTTTAGTGTCTGGGAATTGTTCACATTAGTTAGTTTGAAGTGAGAAGAATGATTGTATTTTTAGATTTATTATGAATGACCATCACGGAAAATTGTAGGTTTAGGACGGTGTTACTAGTGAGGTTGATGTGTTGTGCTCTTTAATTCAAAGCATACAATTAAAATTCTCCTCACTGCCAATATTGTTATGCAAAACTAGTTTGCCAGTGTATATTTAAAACAAACCATACTTTTGTAAATGAATACTTCATTTATTGCAGCATTCGGAAAGTCATTGATACACGGTCTGAAAGATTGGCGCATCTACCTTTACCGATTTTACTATTGATTTCAGTGACTTTTTTACCGGTTGTTAATTTGTGTATATAATTTTATAAAATATGGTTTCAATCAAAGGTGTAATATCTTGGTTTTTATAATCTTGATGTAGGATGTCTTCAATATAAATATATAATATATATTTATTATAAATATATATTCAATATAAATATATACAGTTTAAATGGCCTATAATATTCTTTTTAGTTTCGTCTTAAGAAGCGGATACACTAAAGTAAGAAACGTTTTGGCAAAGAATTTGCTAATTTTAGAATAAAGGAAGAATTCGATACACAAATTTTATTTAATTGTCTTAGAAATACATTGACAACCTGATTGTTCAGAGCATAAAACTTAGCTTTCGCATCCTGCAAAGAGATGCAGAGTGTGGAACGCCTTGGATTGTCAACAACCTTGTTCACGCTCATTTACAATAGCCACTACGTCTGCTCACTAAACGCGCGCCGCCCTCGCTTAATCGTCGCTCTTTTTGAAAGAGGCGAGGGAAACGTGTGTGACGGGTCAACGCGCCACAACGGAGCCTGCGCTAACGAAAGCGGCCCGCGCCACCCGCACTCCGGCTCCACGCCCGCTTCGGCGGCGGCTAACGAGATCGCTGAAAAGACCGGCTCTGCCCTTTATCATCCGCTTCCTCTAGCTACTAGTACCCGTATATCTCCACCATCACCCCTACCATCCCCACCATCCCAGTACTTGTCAATTACAGTTATAAAAATGATTACCACCATTACCATTACCAACGACAAAACTCGAACCTCCCTCCGCCACTATAAGGTCGGTGCCGGATCGCGCTATCCAGGGATGGGGGAGATCACCGCCATCTCCCGCAATAGAAACACGTACTACTCTTATGGGACTAATGACCTTAGAATTTAACGCACCCAGAATCACCAATCAATCAAAAACCACCATCAGTATCACCACCACTACCACTACCAGATTGAGAACTTCCTCTACCACGGTTACAACCACAACTACTATCGCCGATATGAACAACAATACTACTCCCATAACTGAAACCATCGTCACCATAGCTGCTGTCGCTATCCCCCCGCGACCGCAACCGCCATGCCACCGCTATCTCTGCCACTATCGCATCGTCATAATCAGTTCCACCTTTATGCTAATAGTATGTCGCTATCATGCAGCACTCTCTACAATCCTGGCCACCCATTACTCTTCACCGTTCATTTGCTGTAAATGCAATGACTCAGCTCACCCCACTCTTTTCTCTTGCTCACTCTGCCATTTGCTACTGCTGTTGTCGCGTGCTTCAGCCGTCGCCCTCTACTCGTCACCCGTCGACATCCGCCCCAACGAACATCCCGCGCTCCATCGCCATTCTTCTGCCCTGGATTGTCTCTCGCAACCTCCCCACCACCTTCCGAGCCGTCTACCAGCCACTCATCAACATCACTAGACCTGACGACCGCCACAACCAGCCAACAGTCGCAAACAAACCGCAGATATCCTCATTGCCCGCCTCCCGCTGTGCCGCGTATTACCAGGGCTCTCCATCCGCATCTCCACCTGTACTTCCACCTCTACCTTGTCCTACCATCTCCACCTACCACTTGTGGTGGTCGTTGCCCGACGCTCGCCTTCACCTCACCGCCACCCACGAGCGTCGGTGGGAGGGGGGGGGAGGCCAGCCGTCAGTTGGCGTTGTATTGATTAGGCGCGGCAGAATATGAATTGGAACTTCATTGTTAATTTCCCAATACACGCCCGCCGGGCGGCCGAATCAACAAAACGCAGGCCTCGTCTGTGGACGTTATCTGCGCGGCCAGAGCGCCGGCCCCTGCGCCGCCCCCCGCGCCGCCAGGAAATCTGTTTCTGTGTCAACTGCACCCACGCGCTCATCAATCTCTGTCTGGCGGCGGAGGGGGCGGCGGCGGCGGCGGCGGCGGCGGGCGCCAGCCGGGGCGGCGTCGACGGCGAGGCGTCGGAGGGGGCGGGGAGGACGAGAATGGATGCGGATTGGCGGGGCACGGCGAGAATTGGTGAGGATTGTTGGGAATCAGACTAGGTGGGCGTGGATGGACGTGGATGGGTATAGAAGAGCGGAAATGGGGGGCGATGGGCAGGGATGAGCTGATGGGCAAGGAAGAGGGAAATGAATGGGGATAGGCAGAGTTAGGTGGAGATTGGCGGGATGGCCGGAGATTGACCGGGTTTGGCGGAGATTGGTGGAGATTGGCGGGGATTGACGAGGAATGGCGAAGATTGAAAGGGATTGCTGGAGATTGACGGGGATTAGTGAGGATTGGTGGGGTTCAGGGAGGTTGGTGGGGTTGGGCAGGGTCGGGCGGGACTGGGAGGGAAAGGGTGGAGTTGGGCAGAGTGGGCAGCGTTGGGCGGGGCTTGACGGGGTTGGGAGGGCCGGACGACAACCAGGGCAAAGACGCCGGGCGATGGCCTGCCGTCCGAGAGAGTCACGCAGACAGGAAACGCCCCGGACGGCGAGACACGACTGGGCGAGACAGAGGTGAGGGAGGTTGTCGGCGATCAGGCAAGTAGGCGGAGAGAGCGGACCGGGACCGGGTCAGGGGACGGCCATCGGTGGTGAATGAGGTGTAGATTCGAGTGGGAGCCGCTCCCGCACCTCCCCTTTGCTTCTGACAACCTGAATTGAAATCCTGGTCACGATGTGGAATGGGTGATGGACAAACCGGGTGGGCGGCACGTTTTTATGAAGTTGTCTCGCCATCCGCGCCTTTTTCATTCGACCATTTGCCTAATGTTCGTATCATTCATCAATCATTTCACTAGCCATTATCCAACGTCACTTTCGCATCAAGATCGAAATGTTAATAAGGCGAACACGATAGATGAGTTCACAATGTTCACTCTTCTGTACGTCATATAGAACGTCACACCGACACAATTACAAAATATAAATACTAACAAAAATATATTTTAGATTTTGGGTTCGTCTTTTTCATTTTCTCTATTAATTTCATTGTGTGATCTTTAGTTTTTTACGATAAATTGTTATAGCTTTTGTAGCACTGATGCGTTCTGCAAAGCAGGTGAAACGTCTTACAAACTGATAACGAGAAAAAGCATTGTTTCACTAGCTAAATCGTAAATAATAACTTACAACAAAATATAGTTTTTCATTATAGGCATGTATGTGTCTGAATTTGTATAGCTATTTACGTTATGTGTGAGCGTGTAAACTACGAAGTTAAGTATATTGTCAAAACGTTCCTTGTACATTATGTAGTTTTTTTAGAAGAAAACTGACTATTTTTCTATTAGCATTATTTTTACGGGAGGAAAACAGAGAATAGTATGCTACTAGCAGAAGAAATAAAATATTCGAATAAAATTAAATAATAAAATACTTCAAAAGCATTAAAAACAGAACATAATCAGTACCGTGAATTGTTGTTTAAAAATACTGTTGGTAGTTTAATTTCTAAATTACCCAAATAGTTGTCAACGAATTTTTATTTAGCATATGCCAAATATGTGGGATAGCCAAGCGATTGAATCGGCTCTTTCTGTAACCATCCGTTTTTCTCGTACTTGCCTGATGATTTGTCCGTTCACCGTCCATACGGGACAATGAAATAACAGCATCCATTGCTTCCAAAGACCGTGTCAGGACATGCCGATACCTACCGTGCATTTTTAGATGATGTTTGGGATCATATGTAGCTCAAACGCAAAGTTTACTCTTTTTATCGTTTCCCGTTTCGGCTCATGAAACTTCCGTTTATACGTATGACCCTGCTCTGTCGTCAGATAAGATAAACATAGTTCAGTTGCACATACGAGCGGTAAGCTGGTGACAGCTTTTGAAGGTTTTGAGGCTTCATGTAAAGTACCCCCAAAATCGAAATATGAGTTTTATATTTGCAGGAGTTGCAAAGATCAATCGCGGAATATTAGTTTTGAAGAAAATCGTGTTACCGTGTTAGTGCTAGTGTTGCCCACAGGCAGCAGGAAGTTTGGCCGTCAGCCAGTTTTCGGGACCATGACTAATAAAACGTATATGGTTTCTGACTACATAGCGTGAAGTTAATTTATTACATACGGGAACAAGATTTATCTACTTTTTCGGTATTTAGGTCTCCCAATACGAGTTCTGACTAAAAATCACGAGAAAGTTAAAAAAAAGTGTAAATGTTCGCACCATATAAGTATAATTCATAATCAAATTAGAAGGAAATAAAGAAGGTTTTATTCATCAATTGGAATGATGAAAAATACAATTAAAGTGTAAGTGTAAAAATTGAATTTCTACTGCCTTTTACTAAATCTCTGTATTTTAAATAATTTTTGCTTGCTAAATTTTAATGAAAAGTTGAAGCCTCTGAACGGCTGCAGGAACCTTTGAAGCAGCGCAATTAACATACATTATAAGATGGCTCTGTCTTCGACCCCGCCACCTCCCTATATCCCGCTCGAGCTTCGTCGCTGCTTCCGCCCCTAGGCCACTGCCCCCGCTCCCGCCCCGCCCCCGCTCTCGCCGAGCTCCCGCCCGCGCTCCCGCCCAGCTCGCGCCCCCGCTCGCACCCCCGCTCTCGCCCAGCTCTCGCCCAGCTCCCGCCCCCGCCCCGCCCCCGCCCCCGCCCCGCCCCCGCCCCGCCCCCGCCCCGCCCCCGCCCCCTCCCCCGCCCCGCCCCGCCCTCGTTCCCACTCCGCCCACGCTCCCGCCCCAACCCCCGCCCCCGCCTCCGCTTCCAAATCATTCTTCGCCGCGCACTACCATCACCCGTCGTCGCCTTTGCCATAGCCTCTGCTGGGCCGTGCAGCTTCGGCCCGCTTCCTGGGGCCCTGTTTATTATTTATCTCGGCCGTGCCCATATATCAACTCTGTAATCGGGCCGCGCGCTCAAGGTGCTTGTCTACCTGCGCGGAGCCCCCGCCGGCGTCAACGGCTCGCTGCGAGTGGAGTCGATGCTCCCGTGCGAGTCGGCAAGAAGACGATTGATAAGGTTGATACGCGCTAGATTTATTCGTGGCGCCACCGCTCTACGGTAGATTTATTCGTGGCGAAACGGCTAACAATTGTGGGAATCCACCTGCTACAGAGCGCAAGCTCAGGGCACTATATTTTGCAGCTTAATTCTCTCTGAGCGCGCTCTTGATCTACCTTTTGTTTTAACGGAATTAATGCGCATGGAAGCACTTCTGCACGGATTAAAATGATTTTCTATCGCGACGCTGTAGTTCTAATATCAGCATGTATAATATTACAATCGCGTAATGGCAAAGCACAATAGCGACTTGGAAATATGAACATGTGCATATTCTTGTTGTTTTTTTTTCTTTTTGCTTTTCAGACTTAATTACGAATACAAATTATACTGTCTTGCAGGATGATAATTCGAATATACATTGAAAAATTTATTGTCATATTTATACATGAAGGTAGTGCATGAATTATGACACATTCGTTGAATTGAATGAAGGATTTTCAAAGCGTCTTTACGAAACATTAATGCTTACAATCCCTCATACAATGAATTAACTATAATTTGTTAATTCCTAAAATATGAATGTCTGATAAATTATAATTATTATTTTCCACTGCAGATATTTAGTACTATCTATTGTATTTCTAACCTATTAATCAATTTTATAAGTTGTATATTCTCGGTTAAGGCATAAAGAAGTAATAACAAAAAACTGGGGAAACCGTAAGAGATTTATGAATATAATATGTATCTGAAGATGTTTAAAAAAAATATCATGGATATCTAAGAATACATCTCAAAACAATAAAATCAAATTGTTTAACATTTTGCAAATTTAATTTTAACAAAACCTCTTGTCAGCGTCAATTACGCACTTGCACTCTATCGTATATTATACCTTATCGAAATATATTCTTTAAGACGTATAGGAAATTAATTTTGTTGAAGATACTCAATATAGAGTGACTTTTACAAATAGATGATTACTATATGATGAATTTGCGCCTTCTAACCTAATCTCTCATTAGAATTATAAAATTGAGCCAGTCCCATTACGTTCAAAGCCAAGAGAGGAACAAAACGTTGAACTAAACCTCTAAGCGGAGAATCTTCACACAAGTGAAACACGGTAATAAAAATATATACCACCTTCCACCAACACTGCGCGGCGGTAGCTGTATAATACTTTTCCGAGCTACGTATTTTGCAATGGAAATTCAGAACAAACTGACCATATTTCACGTGGGCCAAAACGCGGCTCGCTTTAGCTGATTCCAGCAGCAGCGGCGGCGGTGGCGGCTGCGGCAGCGACGGACTATCTGCGCGTAGTAGACGCCGCGCGCTGCCGCGGGCCGTCCAGCCGACCAGGAGCCGGCTAACCAGCGCACCCGGGCTTATCCGCGTGGCGAGCCGCAGGGGGAAGCAGGGCAGGTCTGGGGAAGGGCGCGGAGAAGGGGGGGCGGGGTGGAGGCGGGGCAGGAAGCGGCGGCAGGCAAGGGGTAATGGCCGACAAACGGTGAGGATTCGTGAAGGTGAGGGTGGGGTGAGGCGGGGTGGAAAAGGAGGGGTTCGGGGCAACATGGTGATCCGTGGGGCTGGGGTGGGGGTGGTGGTTGCAGAAGTGGCTTGCCTCTGCCGACACGCTTAGCGCCCCCTGCCGCGCTTTCCATTCTTTATGAGCTAATCCGCATAGGCCAGCACGGAGCCCGCGTCGCGGCCTGCGGGAAGTCCCTGGGGAACGCCGCCTGCGCACCGGTGCCCCGCCCCGCCCCCCCCCCGCTCCACTCTACTCCACCCCGCCCCGCGCACCGGTCCACCTCCACCGCTCCGCCGTAGTTTATCAATAGCCAGCGGGCTGTAAGGTCCGTAATCGGCGGAGAGCGAGCCCAGACGCGGCGCACGGGGGCGGGGGTTGGGGCGGGGGCGGGCCACGACGACGGGCCTCGCGGCAACACAAAGCCTAAATAACTAACCGGGGAGGGCGCGCCGGGCCGGCTCGACCCGGCAGCCCGGCCCAGTCCAGTCCAGTCCGGTCCGGCGACCCGGCTGCCCAACCGCCCGTGGCCGGCGCCCGCGTAGCCCCTATTGATTGCTCCCGGCTTCGGAGCGACCGCGCGGCTCGCCCGCTGGGCCCCGCACCTCGCCGCCATGATTTATTTCACTTGTTCGATTGTTAATTACAACAATGATCGCCTCTCCCGAGCGCTGTCATTGAGAAAGTTATTTCCGGGAGGCGGTGGAGGTCGGGTCGATGGACGCAGGACGCAGAGGGCGGAGGGTCGAGATTTTCGCGGTCGACCGGCTGCACGCCGGCTCACGGCGCCTGGAGGCGCGGCCCTTGGCGGTGGAAGATAACGAGGCAGGCGGCTCGGGACCGGCGAATTAAGCGAATGTACTGTTGGGTATGGAGGAGCTTTACGAACGGATGAGGTTAATCAATTGTTGCGTATGTGGGCTTATTTCGCGTGTGATTTCGACTTTGAAATGTCCTATCCTTCCACGGGCAGATAATTACGTATTTTGTTCGTAATCCCTTCTCTTATTGTCATCGCCCTAGTTAGAAAACTGCCAGGTAGAGTGACTTACTGCAATTCGTGTATGCCACAACGAAAAGTAGAACACAAAAATTGCTAAAAATGCAATGTCTGGATTTTTGCGGTAATTACATCCCATTGCTGGTAACGTTAATACATAATATTATAGATGAATCACTGTTATTATAAAGTGCGTCGATTCAAGAACTTTGCGGATTTCAGAGAGATGTTCCTTGGGCAATGTCGGGTCGGACACCCGGGGCCGGCGCGTTTCACTACCTTTGATGTGGCCGCGGCGGTAGAGGCAGGGCCGGATTTAAGTATTGCGGAGCCTCAAAATTGTGTTCCCTCGTAAAAATAGTTTCATCTGTATTATATAAAAAACTTACCTAAATACAGGTACTTTCTTGACAAATACAAAAGAAAACTAATAATTTTTATATAAAATTATACATGTAATATATTTATTACATTCAATACATTTTAGTTACATAAATATTATGCATATTTTTCCGAAGCGCGGGGTTCCTCTTGGATGGGGTCTCCCAGGCAACTGTTGTCCGGCCCTGAGTGGAGGCGCCATAATCCCTCAGAGCTCCCTTAGTTCCGTTGGGTGCAGAATCTGCCCATATTTCTTTCGTAGCAGAGTATCAATACTCCCACTTGTCCTACCATTCTTAATATGGAACTAAATGGGCTAAGTTCGGGTTGGAAATGAAGTATTTAATTGGATCTCGTCTTTCGAAAGTTTTGTATCGGCGTTATGCTACTCATTCTGGAACGAGTGTTTTTCCCTCCCGTGTTTCGTGAAATATCGATGTACAAGAAACTGCCGGAAAAAATTCCGAAGGTAATTTCCTTCTGTGGTGGTACCTCATAGAAACACACTGATAAATTAAGTCGTCACTAGTTTACAGTGTGTTTGCGATGGACAGAGGGACCCTGATATAATGTGTTTTAGTGACGACGCTTGATTCTCACTGAGTAGTTACGTAAATTGTCAAAATAATCGCTACTGCAATACAGAATATTCACATATTCCCTACGAAATGACGTAGCACAATAATAAAATCGTTGTGTGGTGCGACATTAGTGCTCGCCGACACGTTGGTCAGTTCTTTTCTACAGAAAATTGCATCAAAGCAATACATCAATATTTCAGACACTTTCTTTCAAAAGCTTACTGACGAAGAAAAACTACGTATACTTTCAACAAGACTCTGCTGCTGCCCATACAACAAGACGCTATCTTCAATTTAATGATGAAGCATTCGCTGATAAACTAAACTAATTACTCGTAGTCTCTGACCAACGTGATCTCCCGTCAGCCTGATTACTTTATGTGTGTGTGTGTGTTTTCGATCGAGTTTACAAAACCAATCCACGTACAATTGCGGTGCTTCAAGAAAACACATTGAGAGAAATCTCCAACATTAGCAAGAGGACTCTAATAAGTATGAGTCAGAACACATTTCGTCGGTGCCAGATGTGCGTCGAAGTGGGCGGTCGGCATTTCCGACATCCCTGTGAAGTAAACTGCGCTGAGGCCAGCGCCGCGCTGGCAGAGCGCGGGCGTCGCGCCGTCCTTTCCTGGGGAATCGAGTGCCTGTTGCTCCAGAGCACGAAGCGCCGTGTCGCTCAGTTCTTGAGTAAATACCCGACACAAGACATACATTTATCTCCGACCGAAGGATCGCGGGTTCGAGTCCTGCCTCGGGCATGGTTGTATTGTGTTCGTCCTCTCACCCCCTATCATCATCATATCGTGTCATCCTCACAGTTACCGTAACGTTACAAGCAATACTGGTCGCTAATGAACTAGAAGTTGATGCGACCTTAAATATAAAAAAAAGACATACATTTCTTTTATTGTGACCGTTCTTGTGTCAAAAGTAAACAGGCGATTACAAGCTCTTAGCATAATCGTAAAGGGATTAGTACTAATGATGATTAACTTGCAGTAATTATTAATTTCTTTCTTATGGAAATGCGGATTAACCACTATTATGTCAAATAATGTCTCAAGTCATAAACACAATATTAGTTAATTTTTAAGAAGTCCGTTTATTTCCAGATTAATTAATATAAAATATGTAGTATACATCGTGTATGAAGTATCAACAAAGAAAATGAACAAATTTATTTTCAAAACCAAACCAATCGAAAAACAGATACACAAATATGTGTAGTTTGGGTATATTTTAGTAAGGTTGGTACAGTTTAGGATCGTTATGTACATTATGCTATTGTTTTGAAATTGCCATATGTATATTTATAGTGTTGTTGTTCTTTATGCTTTACCACCCGCCCTGACGATGGAATAAAAATATTCCGAAACGTCGGCAAACTGAATTTTTAATGTTGTAATTTGCTCCGACCAAATCCCGTGATCTATATTTCCAATTAACGATACCGGAATAAAATGAATATCTCGGGAAAACAATTTCTAATCCTCACGCGATGAAAATACATTAAACTACAAAAGTCAATCATCTATAGGTCAGCTGTTGTTGCTCTTCAGCTGACCGGCGAAAAAATATTTTTCGCACAGCCATGCGGTCTTTGGCGACGCTCATTTGTTATAGAAGCTGTCAGAAAAAGTCTACGCGGTTACTCGCGTTCGAGCACTCGGCCTAGGAGCGTGTTGCCTGAAGGTAGACGCGCAAGATAACAACTTGAAAGTTGCTTTAGTAGTTGCGGGCGTCCACACGGGTATCCGTCAGCCCGAGCGGCGGTCAGCCCGAGCGGCGGTCAGCCCGAGCGGCGGTCAGCCCGAGCGGCGGTCAGCCCGAGCGGCGGTCAGCCCGAGCGGCGATCAGCCCGAGCGGCGGTCAGCCCGAGCGGCGGTCAGCCCGAGCGGCGATCAGCCCGAGCGGCGGTCAGCCCGAGCGGCGGTCAGCCCGAGCGGCGGTCAGCCCGAGCGGCGGTCAGCCCGAGCGGCGATCAGCCCGAGCGGCGGTCAGCCCGAGAAGGCGGTCAGCCCGAGAAGGCGGTCAGCCCGAGAAGGCGGTCAGCCCGAGAAGGCGGTCAGCCCGAGAAGGCGGTCAGCCCGAGAAGGCGGTCAGCCCGAGAAGGCGGTCAGCCCGAGAAGGCGGTCAGCCCGAGAAGGCGGTCAGCCCGAGAAGGCGGTCAGCCCGAGAAGGCGGTCAGCCCGAGAAGGCGGTCAGCCCGAGAAGGCGGTCAGCCCGAGAAGGCGGTCAGCCCGAGAAGGCGGTCAGCCCGAGAAGGCGGTCAGCCCGAGAAGGCGGTCAGCCCGAGAAGGCGGTCAGCCCGAGAAGGCGGTCAGCCCGAGAAGGCGGTCAGCCCGAGAAGGCGGTCAGCCCGAGAAGGCGGTCAGCCCGAGAAGGCGGTCAGCCCGAGAAGGCGGTCAGCCCGAGCGGCGGTCAGCCCGAGCGGCGGTCAGCCCGAGCGGCGGTCAGCCCGAGCGGCGGTCAGCCCGAGCGGCGGTCAGCCCGAGCGGCGGTCAGCCCGAGCGGCGGTCAGCCCGAGCGGCGGTCAGCCCGAGCGGCGATCAGCCCGAGCGGCGGTCAGCCCGAGCGGCGGTCAGCCCGAGCGGCGGTCAGCCCGAGAAGGCGGTCAGCCCGAGAAGGCGGTCAGCCCGAGAAGGCGGTCAGCCCGAGAAGGCGGTCAGCCCGAGAAGGCGGTCAGCCCGAGAAGGCGGTCAGCCCGAGAAGGCGGTCAGCCCGAGAAGGCGGTCAGCCCGAGAAGGCGGTGAAGGATGTGGCTGTAGGCAGTGGTGGCGGAGACAGCTCTGATGGGAGCGGAGGCCGCTCTGGTGGTGGCGGATAGCTGGAGGGGGAGATAGCTCTGAAGGCGTCATCTGGTGGAGGCGGAGACAGCTCTGGAGGTGTCTGAGAGAGATCTGATGGAGGCAGAGACAGCTCTGGGGGTGTCGCAGAGAGATCTGGTGGAGGGGGAGACAGTGGAAACGGAAAGAGATGCGGAGGAGACGGAGAGTGAACGGAAGCAAAGGCAGCTCTGGAGGCGATGGAGATGGAGACTGCTCTAAAGGATGCTCTGGTGATGGCAGAGATTGTGTAAACGGCGATGGTGGAGGTAATATGGAGGCGGCAGCGGTGGCGGCGGCCACTTACGTGAAGGCAGTAGTGGCGGGGTAGTGTCTGTTGGGACCGAGGTGCTGGAGCCCTGGGCCTTGCCACGCGGCGCAACCGCGTTTTTCTTTGATTCCAGCGAGCAGCGAGGTGGGAGGAGGCCTACGACTGCAGCCACTGATAGTATTAACGTCGAGTTTCAAACTTACTGTGTTTGTATAAGCAGATTAGCAATGAGATAGCTTCTTAATTCATAAGAGACCCGTATATTGCTTTGAGTATGGAATATATTTATTTACAGAGGTGGGAGGGTTGTCGTAAATGAATTGGTATGATAAAAATGTTGTTTCTCTTGATCAGCTTATTGCTGAGAGTAAGAGTGATTAACATTCTTATTATATAGATAGATGTGTGAATAAGTTTGTAAAACTGCGTTGATGTTTCAGCTTTATTGTTAAGTTTATTTGAGACCTGAGTAAAATATTTAATGTCGATTAAATATTTATTTAAAACCATAACTAGTGAGCAATATGAACAAGAAGTGCCAGACTGGACCTACCGGTAAATGCAAACGCCATATGGCGTATTGTGAGATATCTGTACATTCAGTTTTATTAATTCATTTTTATTTTCTTCCTTTTTCAATTATAAAATGAATATGCATTTTTAAAAATGGACCTCCCAAAATAAAATCAATAAGCAATGGGTTTAGAATATATCTGCATTTTAAAATCCTTTAAATTAAATCATAAAATATATCCCTAATTACCTAAGTTCGAAATGCAATCTATGTGGTAATTTTCATTTAAGAGCTATTCGTACATGTTATAAATTTGTACATATTATATCTTATACCGATATTCTTTCCAATCTACCCGTTCTGAATACTATCACGCCACGCAAAATAAATTCTGCCGATAAAATGAACTGAAATTGATAATCATGATTCTCGCCTGTTTCCATTCCATTTCAATAAATCTTTATCAAGCGCGCAAATGAATTTATTATCATCCCTCAGATATGATTGATAATAATTTGACACCCATATGAATTTTAATCTTTCTGTGCCATGCACGTGTCAGAATGTCGGAGCGGGGGAGGGGGTCGCGTGTGCCATATGAACAAGTGGATTCACAAGGTCCGGAGAGGCTTCCCGAGGGAGTATGGGAACAGGTCAACAGCGAATGAAATATGACGGCCTGACCCCCAAACTAACTTCGAAGAACAAACGGGCAGCGAGAGAGAGATATTGCGGAACTGAAGCATACATTGAAAAATGGAGAGCCTGCAGACCTTGCTGTAGAATTTAGTTGAATTATTAAGGTGCAGTTCCGTTTCACAGCAAAGCAGAACGGGCGTATTTCGTTTCTGAACTGAATGTGTAATACGAAATGAATATTTCGTGAGGCGTTCGAAATATATAACTGATTTATTCATCACTTCTGCCGTTCTTCTGAAATTGGTGAAGCGCGGATCGCCTTCTCTGTGGTCCTTACGCCGCGTCTCATTAGTATTCAGTGGCTTTGTTATAGAACGGTGCGAGCAAGTTTCTCCTCATTAATCCAACGATTTGCCTCCAGAGAAATAAATCAGTCCGAAAGCCTTTGTAGGAGTGCGATGGAACGCCGCTTCAAATACCGTTAAATATAGATGTATTATCACGTTTTATGATATTTTGAATAGAACAACAAAGCAATACATGTTACAACTCAGAGAGAAAGAATGAGAAAGAGAGAGTTTAATGAAAAGGTAGTATATTTTTGCTTTTTATGACAGATTACCGCGTTAATGATTTATAAATACAATGATCAAAGAGAAACGAATGTGTAGCGAAAGTGGGCAGCATTGGTAGAGGACATTTAACCACGTATATTTTTACTCCATCGTTACTTCATGGTTCTGTAAGATAGTTTGTTATACCGATAATGTAATGTGTATCAAATATATGTCCAAGAATATTTATTCATTTGTTAAATTATTCTGTCAATAATGTCGGAATTACGAAAGCAGCTACAAAATACAAAATGGCGTTTTGTTCTAACAACAAAAAAAGATACTACAAGCAAAAATGCAACACAAAGTATAATTTCTAACAAACGAAGTAAAATTATAGTATCACCTTTATTGATAAAAAAGGCAATGGACTATAAAAATATAATCTATGACCTATACACATCATTACAAATATACATCGCCGAAATAAAATAATTGTAGTAAAGGTACAGGTGTGGCAAATTCATAATATTCACATAAATATGTATCTCGCTTAAATACACATTTGAAATTCGATAAGCGGGCGCTTTCGAAACGTCGATCGGCTCTCAAATAGATTCCGATGTGCGGACGAGTCGCGGCCGCGTTCAGCTCGGAGCTCGACATGAGCGGCGTGTTGGTGGGCGCGTCTCCCCGGCGGCAGAGGACAAGCGGTGGCCGCGCCAAAGCCATGTCGCCGCGCCCTGCGGCGGCGGCCACCCGCCCAAACACACACACACACCCACCCACCCACCCAAACACACACACACACACACACACACAAACCGGCCGCCCGCCCAAACACCCCCCCCACTCACCCCCCCCCCCCCAACCCGCCCGCCTGCCCGCCCAGTTGCTCGCCCGGTCGCCCGCCCCGTCGCCCGCCCCGTCGCCCGCACCTTCGCCCGCCCCGTCGCCCGCCCCGTCGCCCGCCCCGTCGCCCGCCCCGTCGCCCGCCCCGTCGCCCGCCCCGTCGCCCGCCCCGTCGCCCGCCCCGTCGCCCGCCCCGTCGCCCGCCCTGTCGCCCGCCCCGTCGCCCGCCCCGTCGCCCGCGACGTCGCCCGCCCCGTCGCCCGCCCCGTCGCCCTCACCTTTGCCCGCCCCGTCGCCCACCCCGTCGCCCACCCCATCGCCCGCCCGCCCGCCCGAATGCCCGCCCGCCCTATCGGTCGGTCGCCCGTCCTGTCGCCAGCCAGCCCGGTCGCCCGCCCGGTCGCCCGCCCGGTCGCCCGCCCGGTCGCCCGCCCGGTCACCCGCCCGCCCAAAACCGCCCGCCCACCCACCCCGTCGCCCGCCCCTTCGCCCGCCCCTTCGCCCACCCCGTCGCCCGCCCTCCCGCCCGTCTTCCCGTCCCCCAGCCCGTCTACCCGTCTACCCGCCCGCCCGACCGTGTACCCACCCTCCCGTCCGCCCTCCAAGCCACCCTCCTAGCCACCAACCCGGCCGCCTGGTTCTCTGTCTACCCGCACTTTCTCCCACACGCCAGGACACCTGCTCCCCCGTCCCACCAGCCCACACGCCAAAACGCTCGTCCGCCCCGCCTCGCCCACCCGCACCACACGGCCGCACGCAAATTCCAGGGCACGCGCAGGCGAGCAATGGCAGGAGAGTGGGCGGTGCACCGACACGGGCTTCTACCGCCACGTGCGCGCGGCCCCCTCGCCCCGCCCCCACCCCCGCCCTCGCCCCGCATCGCTTTGGCGACGCGGTGGCCGCGTGCGGGCCGGCCGGCCGCATTGTGCGGCGCCGACAAAGCCCGCCGCCCCGTCTGCGCCCCGCCCCGCCCCGCCCCCGCCTCGCTCCCCGCAGTGCACCGGCCTGCGCCGGCCACTGGCGGCCCGCCGCGCCGGCCGGTGTGGCACGCGATGCTACCGGCAGGTTAACAGTGCTGTTAGTCTACCTGACGCAGATGCCGAGATCACAGACGCTCGCTGATGCTTTTGGGCTGCGATTTTAGTGGGGGGAAGCAGCTTTGCGGGCCGAAATTGTATCGCAGGCCATAGTTTAAAATTCGTCTGAACCCACTGATAACGGGTTCTATATTTGAACGAAAAAATAAAAAAATGACACGAGCTCTAGAGAAAGAAAGCAGTGATGATGAAATGACAGTAATCTTTTTGGATATTATTTTCCTCATCGAGGGGTGATTGTGCCAATAACACAGGTGATGATGATTATTTATTGATTTGCAAGAAAAATTCTATAAATATTCTGACCATGATGTGGGGAACCAATACTTATGTTCAAAAGTGAGGAAATATATTTTTAGCTCTCACTCTATTATTCTAAGGAAACGTGACATTACGCCCTTACGGTGAAACACCATAACTGCACACGCTTAACATTTCCTATTCCTTTAGTGCGTTTAATTTACATATTCGCATAAATCGTTCTGTGTGTGAAAATGTTTGGCATTTTACGCGTGCCTCTTTCGCTTTACAAGCCTACAATTTTGTATTTTGGTGAAATACGGTCTAGCGGGTTCACTATTCAAGGGTTTAATATTATTTCTATTTCTGTTGCTGAAATGACATTAAATAAATGGACAAAGTACGCGTACTGAAAATTAAAAACCACTAAAGAATTTATATATATTCCTGCATATCTCTGCAACGATGACATTTGCTCTCGAGTATCGAATAATGAGCAACTATTTTACGTGTTCTGATTAGTTACTCCGAATTCAATCTATGTTATAATTTTCTCTCTTAGGAAACTCTTGATCCTTAGTAATTTCAAACTCATATCTTTTCGATTTGTGTTGCTAATTTGGAATTGAATAAATCGACAATGAGTATACACAAAATTTTAGTTTTGTCCAATCAACATAGCGGATAACAAAATGGTTAATTTACTCTTTCGAAAATTACTGTTTAAACCATTGGTACTAATGACGGCAAAATCTTCCATCGTATTTTATTGAATGACTTCATTAATAATTATTTTAAGCTGCTTCGTTTTTGATGAAAAGCTGAGAAGTGATTGATGAAATACTGCATGACGGTGAAATATTAAAAATATCGCGTTATTAAGGGGATTACATTATTAGAGGAATTCAAAATGTATGAAACGATCCTTGAAGCGAATTTCATTTTAATTCATTATAAATAATCTGTAATTAGCACATATTACTACCACAATTAGTACGTGTATTCCACAAAAATATAGAATATTTACAAAATATATTTAACATGTGATTGTACGTATATTTCTAAGGAAAAATGCTAATAACCTCGTCGCTATTAAATCTTGTTTTCAAATTTAATTTCACTTAGGTTCCATGTAGTAAATGTATACTTCAATAGGAGTGTAGCTAAGCTGAAATGATGTATTAGTAAAATACAATTTGTGAATAACTATTCTATTAATAAATATATATAGAATGGTGTTATTACGATACATATATGCATGCTCATGATTGAGAAAAATGAATACGAATGACAATCGCCATAATGTACAGCGAATAACCCTGAGGTAATATGAAATTCTTTCGAAAAGCCATGTGCAAATATAAATTTACAGACAATCCAAAGCTCTAAATATAGGGTGGAAATGGTACATTTCTCATTGTCACAACATAATTAACTAAATTGTTGGTTCATTTTTGTTATATCAACGTGATGATATTTTCCAATTTTGTTTCCTTTCGAGAAATTTATCTTTGGTTAAATACATTCCATTAAAGTTGGAAATACGACGAGAGGATCGAGATTTAGAGTTTTGTGAGTGTACTGCAGCACTTTCCTTATTGCATAAATTTCACTATTAAATTAGAAGGGCAATCAAGTCAATCTCCCTGGGAGCAGAGCTTCCGTGCCACTACACGCGTCTCTCTCTCTCTCTCTCTCTCTCTCTCTCTCTCTCTCTCTCTCTCTCACCCTCACACTCTCACTCTTTCTCTCTCGCTGCGGCGGTGGAGCTAGAGGTGCAGCGTCGCGGCGGCTTGCGGGACTGCTCCCCATCGTGCCGCCGTACCCTCCCCTCAACCCCTTCCCTGACCCTGGCGCCGTCTAACCCGCCTCCGCTGCCCAGCCACAGCGCCCATTCTAAACCTGCAGTAACCCCCCGACAACTCAACTTTGCCGTCTTTCGTGCACCCGTAGCCGCGGCTGTCCCAGCCACCCGTAACGATTTCGCCTTCCCTATCGTCCTTCCGTCTCCACATCTCTCTCTCGCCCGCTCGTCATGTACTTTCGCCGACTTCTCTGCAAGCGACGCTGCCGTTTCCATGAGTGGTCTACAATCGCGAGGTCTCCAGTCGTATACTTGCTTTCGTCGCTTCCGAATGGTAACAATACCTGCCCTCGCTGTTGCTCCGCGTTCAACCCCGACTCCCAATTCCGCTCGAGTTCAATGCTAGCTTGCCCAGCCCACTTCCGCCCCAGACGCCACGCTTCCTCATCTCTGTTAATTCTGACAACCCTGCCGTTTCCCCTTCGTACATTCCTCTGTTCGCCGTTATTTCTTGGCGTGTTCGCTGCTATTGCACTCACCACCTCCGTGTGAGTCCATTACCCCGTGCAGCTCGCCGCTGGCAGCCACAGCTAGCAGTACCACTCAAACATCCCCGTTCAGCCAGCCCCTGTCTCCCATTCCAGACGACAAATTTTCCAACTTCACAGCTGCTGCCGTACCTGTCACCACGCTGCCTGCACCACTCCCGCCTATTCCATCATTGCCCTCCCTGTCGACTTGGGCCCTCTGGTGTTTCCATCTCCGCTATCACTGTTTACGCCGCCTCCATCTCAACCAACTGGTCGACGCCATTGCCCATTCAACTCACGCCCACTCACCCGCCCGCCCGCCTCCACCCACCGCCGCCCACCGCCGACCACCGCCTCCCAGTGCCCTTCCCCGCGCACTGCACCCTGCCTTCCGCCGTCTGCCGCCGCCCGCCGCCTCTGTCCGCCGTCTCTTCCCGCCATCTCCTCCAACCCTTCCTCCCGCCACCTTCTCCCGCCACCTCCTCCCGCCATCTCCTCCAGCCTTCTCCTCCAGCCATCTCCTCCCGCCATCTCCTCCCGCCATTTCCTCCCGCCATCTCCTCCCGCCATCTCATCCCGCCATCTCCTCCCGCCATCTCCTCCCGCCATCTCCTCCCGCCATCTCCTCACGCCATCTCCTCACGCCATCTCCTCACGCCATCTCCTCACGCCATCTCCTCACGCCATCTCCTCACGCCATCTCCTCACGCCATCTCCTCCCGCCATCATCTCCTCACGCCATCATCTCCTCACGCCATCATCTCCTCACGCCATCATCTCCTCACGCCATCATCTCCTCCCGCCATCTCCTCCCGCCATCTCCTCCCGCCATCTCATCCCGCCCCTCCTCCCGCCATCTCTTCCAGCAGCCTCATCCTGCCCCTCCTCCAGCCCTTCCTCACCTCCTCCTCTCGCTCTATCATCCTGCCACCTCCTCCCGCCGACCCCTCCTGCCCCTCCTCACCTCTTTCCTCCTGCCTCCTCCTCCCGCCCTCTCCTCTCCGTCCACCACTGCCCACTGCCCGCCGCCGACCACCGCCCGCTCTTGCGTGCCCGCCGCCTCCCTCGCGGCGCGGCGCGGTAACCAGGTTACGCGGCGGGGCGCCCAGTGCAAGCACGCGCCCTGAGAGCACTTACCCACCGGCTTCCTCCCCGAACAATGAAGCGAAATAGACTTTCGGGGCGACGCTATCGAGGCGTTGCCTGCGGCAGGGGAGGCGTGGGTGGGCCGCGAGGCGGGGAGGCGAGAGGCGGAGCTCACAACGGAGCTGTGCGGCAATGTGACGCACAGGCGAGACGGCGGCGGCGGCGGCGGTGCCGGCACAGTCGGGTATGACGTCGAGAGTGCTGGGAATAAGCGAGGAGGAGGGGGACGCGGGATGTGCACCATGTGGGGAGTGGATTTTGCGAGGCAGCCGCGTGCGCGGTGATTCCACGGCGCCAAGTGCCGGCAAAAGTAGCGTGCCTGCAGCTGAATCCTAGTACATAGAACTTCGCTTTGTAAAAGGACAAGGAAAGCAGAGCGAGCAGATGTTTGCAGGTTTATTGTTTTTTTACAGTAGCTTTGTTAATTCGCCTGTTGTTATAAAACTTGTCGTCTGTTTCTACCATGAAATACAAAAGAAAATTGTATGAAGGTATGTTGATGTTGATACGTGCGTGGTAACTGTCTCAGATTTTCGATGATTTTAATTGGTTTATTTGGAAAAGAAATATTTAGAGATAATCTTGTAAGTAATTTGAAAGTAATTACTGAAACTTCGGAAGAACTTCGAAAAGTTACCGGGGAAATTATTGATCGAACTTCTTAATTCGCGCAGCCGAAGTTATGGTGTGAATGTCGCTTATATCTTCCTATTTTTGAAATATGAAATCATTTCATTTACCATTGAGAAAAGCTCATTTAGGATTTTGGCACATGTTCTTAATTTGTATTACATGAATTCATAAAAATTTATTTTTATGAAATATTTCTAGTTTTAGTGAGTAGAATTATGGAAAATTCGGGTATTGGGATATACTTCAACACTCGTTGGAACAAATATTATTGTATTGGTCCGTTTTCAAAAATATTTTTGAATAAATTTTTCACCAAATTAACATTGACGAGAGCTTCTGAAGGAAAATATATTAATTACAGAAGTATATTCTCAATTAAAAAATTTAAAACACAAATTAATATTATTTGCATTTTATGAACGTATTTTCCCGCAAATTGTTTCTATATTTATATCGTGTTTCACCATAACTAGATACATTACAAATTGCACTCCGGTACTGAAAGTTACATTATAACATATGTCCATTGCTTCAACAGGACTTTCAAACTTATCATTTCATTCGTTATATAATTTTAACGACTCTTCAGGTTGTAGCAGAACCTTGCTCTGATTCTGTTACTTGTCCCGGGAGCATAATTTGGACAAACACGCCCCTCAGAGCATGTTTGATCAAAGTGTTACATTTTCGCTCGTCTCTTTGAGGCGACCTCGCGAGCGAAACCCGTAATAACCTTTCAGCAGCAGCAGAGGAGCGGCGAGGCCGAGGGGGCGTCTGCGTCCGGGGCGGGGGCGGGGGCGGGGGCGGGCTGGGGGAGGAGGGTATCAGCAGCAAAAGGGGTCGACCGGCCGCGCCGCGGGGCGCGAGGGGCGGGGCGGAGTGGGCGGGCCGTGCGGGGGCGGGCGGGGAAAACGCGAGGGCCGAG
The DNA here is from genome assembly GCA_038098605.1 of Gryllus longicercus. Classification (NCBI taxonomy): domain Eukaryota; kingdom Metazoa; phylum Arthropoda; class Insecta; order Orthoptera; family Gryllidae; genus Gryllus; species Gryllus longicercus. Next base: position 1,077,969 of record JAZDUA010000120.1, on the reverse strand, counting down.
AGGGCCACTCAACGCGCCGTGGGGGGGATGGCGGGTGTGGGGGCGGAGGGGTGAGGCCCGCGCGGCGACGCCGGGGGTGGATGGCGGGTGGAAGGGGTTGCGCGGGCCGCGGGGGGCGGGCCGGCCGGCGAGGGCGCTACAAGCGAGCTCAGCGGGGTGGCCCCGCCCTCGACGAGTCATTACCAGCCGATTCTCTGTCCGTTCGGAGAGTGATTAGTGTCATATTCATGTGCAATGAGTTATTCACGTGCCGTGTCAGCAGAGCGTGCCAATCCTCGGCTGTGCACGTGCTTACGACTTGCTCCCTTCCCCGCCCCGCGGCTCCTCCATCCACCCACCCGGCCCGCTTCCCCTTTTATGCGCCACGCGTGCGTCTCCCACCCCGCGCGCCGCCTCCGTCTTCACCTCCGCCCCCCGCGGCCTCTCCGCCAGCCGCAGAGCCGCGTCGTATATGAGCGGGCCTCCCAGGCCGAGCGGAGTCGTCTTATTAAAAATACGCCCGCTTCTAAATATTTCATGGACCATGAAAGTAGCGGCACGTTCTACTTATCCGGATCATTTCTATTGGAAGAGGCGTCCGCCGGCACACTTCCCCCCGCCGTCGGCGAGCCCCCCTCCCGTCAGGATTCGTGTCTCGTGTTTTCACGAGGCGTGTAAAGGCCCGTTTATACGTCCGCGTTACACTTTCACGAGAGGGAGCCGGGATCGTGCCCGCGGTTTTATTACAGTGCATTATTAAGCGCGAAGGCTCGCGCGCCGCCGCTCACGCCGTCGGCTGGCGTGCGGGGGGGGGGGGCGCGGGCGGGGAGGAGGAATGTATGTGCGCAGATCGGCGCTTCCATCTTCCTCCCGAGTTCCACTCTGAGTACAGGGTGAGTCGCAAATTCCTGATCTTTCGTTCGTGAGATGAATGCGGAAGCTCGTAACGACGGAAAGGGTGGCCGGTGAAACCCCACTGAGAACTCAAGTCTGTATCATCTGCGGTAGATTAATCCAGTACAGGGGTTTAGTTTCCAAGGCATTTGTTTCCAAGCGAGTCTTACATTAAATATAGTTAACCGCAGACGAAGTCTGGAACAGGAATTCTAATAGCTAGCCGTCAGCGTCATGGCGCGGATATCATGAAAACATATTTGTAGATAACATTGCTGAATGAAGTTTTGAATTTAGATTCGAATACATCTCGCTCACGAATTTTCATCAATATACAATGTCTAATGCAAAAATCATGTATCGTATTACGTTTTCTGATATCATTTACTTGGGAAATAATCAGAAGCGATTACTGTATTTCGTTGTGGTAAATTCTATTCGTAAACCTTCCAAAACCAAGAGCTTTTCCTGAAAAAAGTGTAGAATATCAGTAATGTACAAAAACAGTAGCCATGCATCCATTTTAGTGGAATGGAATGCTCTGAGGCGATAATAGTTTCAGGTTGGAATGGACTACAATATTGTATTAATATCATAAGATAATGTCCCTCGTAAAAGATCGACGTTCTCAGGAGACTACGAGACTGTTCCTCACCGGCCTTTAAATAATGCAATTCTTGACGCCGTTTTGAGCCAAAGGTGCGTCCTGTTTATTGAGAATTATTAAGGAATAACTAAGGAATTATTTTCAAAAGCGCATTTAGGAGTTGCAATAGTATATCATGTACATAATATCTTGTGGTATATGATGTTATTGCCACTTATACATGAAACCTTAAAATAAATATTAATCCACAATTTCTCAAAAATAACAAATAATACTTCCGGAAGATATTATGTTGGAGACATTCATCTGAGATCTTTATTTATTGCCAACCTTTTGCAAGGAACAGTGGAAGCGCCCTGTAGTTGTATCTTTCGGTGGAACGCGCGACTCGGTGTAGTCAGTTCAGTCGAACGCAGCGAGCGGAGAAAGACTTTTGCGCCGGATATTAGGAGGAGATAAATTTAAACTCGTAAAAGGGCGTCTCCGGCTCGCGTTATTGAGGCGCCCTGCGGCCTACACGCGCACGCCCCCGCCCCCGTCCCCGCCGCGCCACCAATACTGCCAATGCCACTGCCGCTCTCACTGCCACCGGCACCGCTATTGCCGTCGCCTCTCCTCCCGCCGTCGCAGCCGCAGCCGTCAAACGCCCTTTGAAGCCAACTCGACGCCAGTGGTTTCGAGTCGAAGATGCAGTACTTAAAGGCTTCTTGGGTTCTGTTAGTTCATATGCTTGTAAACCTAGTAGAATAGCGAAACTGTCTAATATTATTCTTCAGACGTGTATGTAGAGCGTGGGGACATTTATGAAGTTGGGTCGAATACTCGTCATGAATGTTGTTTTTATGTTCTGTACTTCTAGACCGTCTGATTCCCAGTTTTGACGATCCACAATGTAGTAAGAAGACCACTCCTCTTTTTTGGTCCAGAATTCAAATCCCGGTGTGTTCATGTGGAATTTGCGTCAGATAGTGGATTCGTGAAGGATGTTCTCGGTGTTATCGCATTTTCTCTGCAACACTTTCTACCATTTCTCCATCATCATTCCAATCACATCATCATCATCATCATCATCATCATCATCTTCATCTTCTTCAGTCACGCATCAATTGAAACTATTGGTCTGAGGTGAGACCGGAAAGGCTAGATACTGATGATCACAATGAAGGTTAACAAGTTCTTTTACGTTCTGTTTTATTATAGTGGACTGAAGATGCTTGACGCAGCTATTCATAACAGCTGAAATAAATTGCGTTGGATAAGAAATAGGATATACTTGTATAATGATTGCTTCCTAATCAGTAAGCGTTTAGCATTTTAGCGGTTGGTAGATGTTCTGGTAGCAGGAATACACATTTTGTACTAACACGAAGAGTTGTTTACAGACAAAAAAAGAAAATGGGGATACTTTCTTTGCTAAATTGAAAAATGGTTGACATTTTTCTTGTAGCAGAGAGCTTTTAGTCAGCACAGTGAACGTTATCACTGCTACCGCTACCGCCACCACCATCACCACCACTGGAATACCGTCCCTGAGGCATTCCAGCCTCCAAACACTCTCTGAAGGCAACTCGATGTCATTCGTCTCAGATCAGAAAACGACTGTGCTCGTCTATGCATTGCTATATTGTTCATATTGAGTCTAATACTACATTGTGGATGGGCATGAAGATCTTTCTAGTCTTCAGTGCTAGAACATCAAATATGTCTCCAGTTTTATCAGAGTCCAAATACCGTCTATGAGAAGTTGGCTTCCAACCTAGCAAGTGTGAACATTTATTTTGTTTTTTGTTACTTGTTTGTTTGGGCTAATATTTTGTGCAGTTGGATAAAATTTCTTTTTACTTAACATCATTCATCAAATGCTGGTGAGTTGAAGATTTTCTACAGAAGTTTTCTACGATGATTTCATTCATATAAACCAAACCAGTTCAGTTGTATTAATGACTTATCAATGACTATTTCTCGTAGTCGAAAATGGAAAACTAAAAAGTGTTAAATATAGCTTAAACACTAGATTTCTAAAACGTAGCAACAATACTGTTTTATTATACAGTTGGACAAATAAATGTGAAAATAGGATATAATAATAATAATAATAATAATAATAATAATAATAATAATAATAATAATAATAATAATAATAATAATAATAATAATAATAATAATAATAATAATAATAATAATAATAATAATAATGATATTAAATAGTAATTGTCGTTATTTCAATAACAATTATTGATGCGAGTAATTCCTTAACTGCGCTACGGCATTCCGTTTTGCATCCTCTGCGCCTAGTTTGTCCTTGATAGTTGCGAGAATTCGTGGCTGTATGTGCATAGCCGTGTCAACTCGATCCTGGCGCCGGCCGCGTGTGCAGCGAGCGAGCAAATGCGAGTGGCTGTCGAGGCGCGGCGCGCGCAGAGCTTCTGGGAACTGTGCGTTAGACAGGCGCGTCTGGCGATGGCCACTTGGGCGAGGAATGCAAACGCTGGCCCTCAAAGGCCCCTGCCACGATGCATGATCGCCGCGCTGGCCACGCTCCTCTTCCTGTAGCTTTCTTGCTTGCCACGTATTTGTACGTCACCGAGGAGTGTGGTAATGCTGTAGCGGAATGGAATGACTTTTCATTAGTACGCGTATTTCGAGTATACGAGTATTCCTATACTCGTATTATAGGGCCATGATATCCAAAAATTAGGTAAAGCTTGTTGCTAATGTGTTGTAAATTATTTTTTTAAACACGTTGCGTAATCAGACGCAACGTTTTTTTTAGCCCTTGATATCAAAAAATTTGTTGACGGCAAAAAGGCTTGTTTGTCTCTCCGTCCGTCTGTGGTTAACGCTAGGGCCTACACCGTTCAAACTATTACCGTTCAGATCGAAAATTAATATTCCTCGATCGATCTGAAGGAACTCGAGGCCTGAGAATTTGGAATTGATATTTGGATTTTTGAATTACTTTACATGAAGTCTTAACAAAGTTATGGCTATTTTGTTCGCGAACGGAGCAAAGGATAACAATAGGTTAGGTATCATTTTAGTTTAGCTCTTTGAATTTTGTGAAATTTCAATTTTTGGGGAATCTTCGTACAACTATAACATTGAAGATAAGAGATTTGATTCATGTACGAAATATGTTCGTCAAAGAACTATAAATAATATTATGTAAAATTTTTTGAACATGTGAGTAGTTTTGTAAAATTTTGCCTGAAATATAGGCAATTTTTAAATACTTGTTTCTTCAAAGATTGCTTCAATTTTTTTCTTTATATTTTTCGCAAACAAAGCAAAAATGTTTAGTATATGGCATAGGTCCAATTTTCTGTGATCTCTTTGTATTGTCGAAAATTGCAAAAGTTACAAATAAAGCAAGAAATTTGTGCTGCTGTATCTCGTAGCATCACATGTTTATTTTCTTTTGATGGACAATAAAAATTTATAGAGGTGCTATTTCGTTTACATGAATTAACTTGTTGAATTGGCGATCCTAAAGATATGTGAGATTTATTATGGTTTTATATTATTATCATTATGTTAAAGAACGCAAATGCTACATTAGAACGTTGAAAATTGAAACATGGGGAATCGTAAACGACCGTAAATACACATTCTGAAGTCCCGTAAACCTGACTTCAGTTGCAAAAAGGAATAATCATGAATATTTGTTGGCTAAATATATTGAAAACTGGGCGATCTAAATAAATCTTTAAAGAATCGAAAAATAATTGGTTTCTGTTTTACCAAGGTTGTATTCTGAAAGGCAAGTTATATCTGAAACTAAGGAGACAATCGGTTTGATAATGTTTATATAAAGGAATCTAGGAAATCTATATTGACATCTTCATATTTTGAATGTTTGGAATGAACCATAGTGTTTGACGAATTTTCTTTACATTGTATTTTGAATAAATTGTAAAGGTACAAAATTACTTGAAGCCACATTTTTTTCATATTTGGGAGGCGTGTGTGTTGGTTTAATTATTGAGTATCAGCAATCAACATTATTTTTAGTTGCTGCATGCTCTATAGTATTTTTGACTGTATTTTTTAAATCATTCTTGCCGTTGCATGAAAATGGAAACTTCACGTTAATTTCCTGTTCAATAAAACTCTTGCGTATTTACCGAGGTACTGCTCTACCGTTCATTTTTAAGGGCAGGCGATTAGTAGAGTGTTTAGGCGCCATCATCTCGCATTTTGAGGAAGGTGTTTATTATGTTAATAAGTGATTTACAGAAAGGAAACAACGGAAATTTCTTAAGATTCCCATTTCGCTTGTGCACTCAAAGGAGGTCCATGACGCTTTGCGATCGCTGGACTCCTTGAAAATTGTGTTCTGCGGGTGGGACAAATTTTGACCCTTAAGGCCGCTCCACAGCAGCCCGCGAATGGGAACGGCAACGCGAAGGCGAGGACGAGGACGAGGACGCCACCTCAGTGCGCTTTACAATAAACCAACCGAAAAGAAGAATAGCGCTATTGAACCTGTAGAGGCAAAGTAGAGAACTTCAAGAACCAGTTGCCGAAACCAATATGCGTCTAGCTACGCTCATAATACTCTATGCTCATAACACTCTCCGACAATGCTGCTCTCTGGCAACGCTGCTCTGTTCACTGTATGGTTTGCCTTCCGTCGTGTTTGTGTGTGCTGCTGCTATGCATAATAAATACTTGAAAGTAGAAATTAAAAAAAAAAAATAATATGAATGTGAAAAATGCAAAAACTACTACGATGCTACGAACTTACGATTACTAAAATTTTATGAAAAAAGAAACAACTCCAATATACTTTAATTAAATATGTAGAAATTATTTTTTGGGGGGATTTTAAGTATTACTATGAATAGAAAAATAATTAAACTATAATTACTAAAAAAAACTCAATAATGGCAACCTAACTCTCACTTTAACCCTAACGTTGCAAATGCACGCTATAACTTCAATATCGCCGTACACTCTCAACTCCGCTCCAGACCAGTATCATACAGAAGTCGCGCGCACGATCAGCTGAAAGATTCGCTGCCATTTGCTATAGTTTGGTAGAGAGGCTTCCCGTTCTTGGGCCAAGGTATATGTTGACCATCCTTCCCGTTTCCGTTCCGTCATGTTTCGCGTTCACGTCGTATTTTGGACCACTGCCTGAGAAGTCTGACTTTTGACTTTGTTCCCGTTCGTGGCCTACTATGGAGCGGATTTTACAGGAAAAAACAACATGGGATTTTACCTTTACCTCTTCGTTTATTTAAATGCGCAAGAAACACTTTCTGGCGTTTCGTAGGATTTTGTTGTTTTAAAGCATTATGGTTTAATATATTACCATCTGTTGGAGTCTTCGTAAATAACTCTATAACTCCATATCCTTGATACTGGTGTTTGTTGAGGGTAGTGAATTATATAGATAGATCTCATGATAAACTGAATATGAGCCGCAGAAATCTGTTAAGCCCTCGCAGGTATACAAGTGATACGTGTAAAATAGAGGAAATATGAGTATTTTAATACACAATTTGTCATACAAAATGCAGAGCATTATCGAGGTTCCGGGGATTATTTTTTAGCGTTTAATAAAAGCAATGCCATTCATAATATTAAGCTGAAAAGGTGTATTTATGACTGGCATTTTAGCATTTTTTCAACGATATATACATTTAAATTCATTTCCTAATACCACATGCTCTTTAACAAGGAGAACTATGTTTTGTGAAGTATTCGTTTATTAATTGGATTGTGAAGAGTACAAATATATGGCGCGTCTTTACGCACGGAACTAAAAAGTCATTATTATTTCCGCAGTATAACAGTTTTAGCCTATCAACTTATTGCTACTTCTTCTCCAAGCGGCATATTATGTGTGTGCTGTTTATTGATCATAAATAAATAAGTAATAAAATCAATTTCACAAAACTTTATTTAAGATTTTTGAACTTACCATGGAAAATGTTAATCCCATAACGACAAAAGATTCACATAAATACAGAAATACAAATGACCTTATTCCATTCACGTTAATTGAAATTTGGTGGGTGTGGTTAGAAAATAACCAAAGCAAGAATGTGAAATGTCGGTTTTGTTTGAAAAGTAAAGCTAGAAATCGAATTTCAAATAAGATTCCGATCTCGAAAAGCTGAAAGCACACCCAAGAAATGGAAGGGTTTGCAATTCAATTCACTCAATCCAATTCATTTGGCTTCAAATATTTATTTGGACATTCTTTCTCTTTCTCTTTCACTGGTGTTTGCAGTCGTGACTTTTCAAGAAATCGCCAGCGCGATCAACAGCGGGCCACGTAACTCGATCAAAATAATTCTTCACTTGATCAACTTCCCTCTTTGTTTTGTTTGTTTTGGCGGTGTCCTTTCACTTTCATCTTCAGACATTTTCATTATTTGGAGTCGTTTTTCAGATTTTTATAAATTACCTTTTCTTAAAAAAATACACAAAAACTACTCGCATTTTCAAACAAGTTTACACAGTCTATATGAAGTTACATTTTTATAACATTTCATTGCAAACATTTCAACATTTCATTGCAAAAAGTATTTGAATTATATTTCATCAGTGACTTAGAAACATTTTCTCTCTTGAAACGTTAATTCACTGTTTCAAATGTATTTATTTCATTAGTAGAGATCCATTTTGCCAGTTTCTATACATCATCATATGTCTAATAGTCTATAATACATTACAGAAGTATTAAATAACAGATCCATGCACGCATGCATCGTAATAAAACGAGATACCAATTTGAAGTCTTTACAGTAATTATATTGTAATGATAAAATTATATTCACGTTCCTGAGTTATGTATTCATTTTATTTTCCTATTGTTACCATTTCGCAGTTCTTTCAATAAACGTATTTGAAGAAAGGAAGGAAGGACACCGAACGGCAATTCTACCTTCATGGGTTGAGATCGGACATCCCTTCCTTTTAGTTGAAGCATCTTGGACTTTTGCCACACTCAATTATATCTCATTGTTTTCGATACAATAATCCTTTTAATTTTGTTTATCTCTTGAGGCACTTTCACATTGCCGGGTCACACTGACAATCGAGAATTGCTCTAAGGAACCAATACCGTCCAACCGTTAGAAGATTTTAGAGTGCCGTTCCCAAATGGAAATAGAAGACTAAACTAGCAAATTAATCTGCTAACAATACTTTCGTAAATCTGAGAAGGGAATTGTTTTCATCTATTGTAACAACAGGTTCAATGCCAATAATATTAATCTCACTGTAATGCAAATACAAAATGCAAAAGGAACTAGCAGTTGATCACAAATCGTAACACGTCGTAAGAGATAGGTGAATATATATTTACTATTTCAGGTTCATTCTTGCCCATATTCCAGAAACAATACAACTTTCACTGAAAAATTGCAGTATAAACTACGATAGGAAATCATTTTAAAGTAAACCGTCCACTGCAGTAAGCAAGGTGAAGTTTGCAGTCGAATTCCGACAATAACCATTGACTCACTTAGTTTTGCAGCCCCTCCGTCATTAACCAAGCCATGGGGAAGGTTACAAGGACTAAAGCCCTTTCGAAATTAAAAAAAAGTTAGAATTGTGTAATCAGTGCAGGTTATGTCTGTTGACAGTTTCAAATGTTACGCAAAAAAATTAACTATTTCCCAACAACTAAAAAAACATATCGTGAATTAATATAAAGGCCTTTCACATCTCATTAAAATGTTTTAAAACGTGTTCCGGATATATAACGCCAAAACATCTTCGTGCATGAAGTCTCAAATGATATCGTGTCAAATGTTCACTAGTCACCTTTCCCTGAAAGAAAATTCTCACTACGGCAGTGTCCTTCAGATGTGCGTTGTGCCCTCCGCATCGGCCTCCGCCCCCGACTCCGCCTCCGCTTCCGCCCACACCTCGCCCGGACCCGTGATCACCGCTTCCCTCGTCCGGGGGCGTTTAGGTCCCGTTTAAGCGGCGGGCGCCGTCTTCACAGCGTCCTTTTGACTTAAGTTTAGGGCGCGTTTTGCATATATTTAGGAGGCGTTTACTGCGGCGTGCGAGCCAGCGCGCCGTTCTCCGGGCGTCTGCCGGCCCTTCCTATGCATTGGATCTGAGCGGGCCGGAGCCGATAAGATAAGCGCCATATCCCTCTATAACTTGGCATCGGCCACAAAAAGGTTGAGTGTCTCGGCGTTGTGAATGACAACACAGCGCCGGCGGCGGAGGCGTGGACGACGAATAGAAGGTTGAAGGTTTTCTTATGGACTGGTTTTATGCCGGAACATAGGAGCCATTCAAAGGAAGAAGCCTATTGAACTCTCGCGATTTTCTTGTTATTGAAGCGCTGGCATCCTACGGACCGATCGTATTTGATACGTATTTCGAAGTTTTCAAAGGCATCAAAGCCTTCGGAACGTATGGTAAATCTCAATATTTGCGAGGAAAATGCCCCATAAGGAGATAAAGATACCTCATAAAAGATTTTTAACGCGTTCGAAAGAACCGTTTTGATATGAGAGAGCAGGATACGGCAAAAAATTGCAGGCAAGATATTGCTTCAAAATCAACTCGGTTTTGATGAAAGCATAAATGGGTATAAACTGGAAGATATTTTCGAATTTTATTGAACATAAAGCTTTTTAATATGAATTTGGGAAGAATATGTAATTCCAGTTCATTTGACACTCTGAGACGAACAGCACTCTCGCAATCTTTTCATTATACGAAAGATTTCTTGTGAAGTTTTGAAAAAAAATATGTGCATAATTACCTGTACATCTTAGTAGATTATTGTAAGAAATTATTTTTTTTTCATTTTTGCAAAGTAACGTTTTTAGAAAGCAAATGTTTCTCATAATGGTAGGACAAAACAAAAACTTCCCCTAAGAAACTTCCCTTAAGAATGTACATGAATTTTACATGCATTTGTAAGTATTTAATGTATTTTGATAAGACACAATATGTTCATCTTCATTACAGTGTGGGTATTAATGTGTTTAATTGTGTTTCGTGTCACGAGGAAACATGAAATATGGAAATCTCTAGCACATTGAAATCCAGTAGATACACTATTAGCACACTGACTCCAATAGAACGAAAGCATTTCGTAATAAAAATACTACTAGATTGTTCAGCCTAAGTTTGCTTTTAAATGATCATGAAATGAGAAATACAAAATTTAATACTTCTTAACGAAACCCCTAAACATAGTCAATTGCTATTTTCAATTTATGTTACGTGGAGAGGTATTAATGTCGGGTACCTATCTCATGTTTCAACAATACATTGTGACAGTTTCGTTTAAACTCAAATGTGTATTTTCCGTACAAGCAACAATAACATTAATGTACTGCTGTGAATTAGTTGTGCATTCGGCGGAATTGTATTGCTATAGTATGTACTTTTCTATAGATTTTTAAAAATTTTATTTAAGTGACAAGTTTTTATTTATCTGATGGCAATACTAGGTGTGCTGAGAGCACTAGTGTTGAGGAACATACGAGTACGTTGATGCACATTTTTGTATAAGTGTTTTGAATATCAGTATTGAAATTGTTTAACAATTTCAAATTTACAGACGCTCCGAAGTCCTTTACAACATCATGAATAACACTACAAATGTGTGTTTGTGTGTGATTTTTTACTTAAACCTTCGCCTGCTTTAAACCGTTATAAATGTGGCATTTATTAATGACAATGGCCTAGTCAGAAACTCTTTTTCTAGGTTGAAGAAGAACTTACAATTGCTAATACATTGTCTTCTGGTGAGAAGAAACTAGTTCAACTGACGAACAGAAGTCTGATTTGAAGCGTCAATCTGTTGCGCTATCATCTCAACGCAGCGAATAACAAGAACAACGATTAAATAGAATTTGTGCATGATCAATCTGCGTAATTGTCCTTGAAAAGTAAAGTAAATGGAATGTCGAAGAAAATTGGTGGTCGGGAATTTTCCATCCGTGAACGTTTTCTGGCGACAAAAGCGCCAAAGAAGGGTTTGACTCGCCATCAAACTCGCGCAAGAAGGTCGAGAGGGGCAGATCATCCACAGAAGTAGAAGCGTTCTCTCGAAGGCGGTGGCAGATCCAATCCCGCTCTTGGCGATCCCCGCCTCTTCTGCACTCCTCTCGGCGCTCGCCGCGTTCTCCGTCCCTGCTCTCCTCCCTCCCACGCCGTCAGCCTCACGCTCTAGCCCCGTACTCCGGCCCGCGCTCTTTTGCACTCTTCTCCAACCCAGGCTGTCAACCTCACGCTGTCTGTCCCACTCTCTGTGCTCCATACTGCTGCCTCATGCTAGCCGCGCTGTGTTCTGGCGCTCTCCTCCATCCCCATGCTGTCTGCCTCACGCGCTCTACCCCGTGGGCTCCGCCGCACGCTCTCCACTGCGCGACCTGCGCTTCAGGCTCTCCACCCAAAGCTGTCAGCCTCACGCTCTCCGCACGGCAATCTCCGTCCTGCACACTCCACCCCGAGCTGTACACCTCACGCCCTCTGCCTCACGCACTCCGGTTCGGTCTCTCGTCGCGCTAACCTCACACGCTCTCGGCCCCACTCTCTCCTCCCCGTACTCCCCGCCCCGCTCTCTCCGTCCGGGACTCTCCATCCATGCTCTCCACCCCAACCTGTCAGCCTCACGCCCTTTGCCCCACGCTCTCCGTCCGCACCCTCCGACCCAAGCTCTCCTCTCGGCGCCTCCCTCAGCCCACGCCGTTCCCCCGCGTCGCCTCGCCCTGCGCCCTCCGCGCGCATTGCCTCCGACGCAATAAGCCCCGTCCTCCGACAAAGGCCGCGCAGCCAATAGCAGGCGGCCCGCGCCCAATCTCCATTATCTGTGGATTCAGCGCCGAGCGAGAACATCTGCGTTTCAGTAAGGAGCCGTCCGCCCTCCTCGCCCCCTTCCGCCCTTCCTCGCTTGCCAGCTCCTCTGTCCCGCACGCTCCCACACGCTTCCCGGCCCCGCGCGCCGCCTCCGCCAACTCGGTGCCGCCCGCCACCGCCACCACAGCCTCACCCCGAAGCGCTTCTGGATTCTTCTCCACGTGGGGTCACCGCTCGCCCTCTCTTTGCACAACCCGCGCACTTTCGCTCGGGGCCGCCCTTTACAGCGCCGCGCGACTCCACCCCCTTCCCCCCGCTACGATCACCACCCGCCCCCGCAGCGCCCTTTACGAATGCCGCCTCCTCCTGCAGCGAGTGCCTTTCCCGCCCCGTCACACGTGCTCCGCGCCGCTCCGCCTCGCCTCCCGCCGCGATATCCGTTCCGCTCGCTGATCCGTCCTTTACGGCTCCCTGCAGGTGCCGCCGCCCCCGCACCTGGGTGCGCCCCGCCCCGCCCCTCCCCTCCCCTTCCCTTCCCTTCCCCTCCCCTCCCCTCCCCGCCCCGCTCCGCCCGGCCCCTGCCGCGCCGGCCCCGTCGCTCAGCGCAGCTTGCACCCCCTGCCGCCTCCCGCTGCCTGCCGCGCAAGCATGGGTGATTTCTCACACTTCGCCGCGCGCGTCTCACCCCGCTGCGCCCCGCCCCGCCCGGCTCTGCCTGCCGCGCCCCTTACGCTGCGACCGTCTCCTCCCGCATCATTTCGTGCCGCGTCGTTCTCCGGATCATCGCATCGCCCTATCTCGCGCTCCCCGCCACGCTCGGGCGTTCCGCCTCGCCTCGCACATCTCGCAGACCTCATCGCATGTTCCTTTCCCCGCTCGGTTCCCTCCCCCCCTCCCCCGGGCCAAACCCTCCCTTGACGCTTATGTGAAGTCGCCGACCTTCCATCCGCATTTTTCTCCTTTCTTCGTTTCATTTCGTTCTCCGATCGTTCTCATCTCTCACCTTCGACTACTCACACTCTCCTTTCTCTTATCTATATTCCACTCATCATCCCTTTGTCATTTTAAAACTCTTTGGCTCGTTTCTTATATGCATCATCCTCCGACTATCTTTACGTCGCATCGCTTCAGTCCGCGCCACTTTCATATCGCGTTTTCTACACCGCCATTTTCTGCCTTGCCATTCCACTGATGCTCCTCGTGCGTCGGTTACCCCTTCTCTGGCCCCGTCGTACCCTCCTCGCCTGCCTCCTCACCCGCGTGGCACGTGGCACGACCCGCCGCGGCCGCCTCAGCCTCTGTCGTTTACGAGAGACGCTCGTCCTCTACGCATCTTCAGACGATTGCGGGAGATGCGAGTATCAAGGCACGGGGCGTATTAGCATAGGTTTTACGGATTTGTTGGGGAAGAATGCGGGCGTTTTCCAGTTTTATGAATCCCCTCGACGTTCTTGGTACGTTTATCGGAGCTCTGACTAGCTCTGGAATTGAGAACGCGAACTTTATCGTTCCCGAGTTTTTTCCGTTGCCAGGGCGGTTGTCGAGACAGAATGAGACCTGCGGAATCGGTATCGAATATTTGGTCAGCGTAAGAGTGTAAAAGCAGTATATAAAGATGATGCACCGAGGCGTAGGATTGATGTATTTTACATATCTGTAGGGAGCGAGACAAGATTAATATTCGTACTTCATCAGTGTGAAGTTTCGCATTCTGAAAGAATCTCACGGCGAAGGAGCAAGTGTCTCGAAATTGCTGAGAACGCACATTCCACCGGTGGATGTCACCCTACTACTTGGGGGAATTTTGGAACAAAATAGAGAAGCGCGAGGGATTCACAACGCTCTCTCCCTTGAGTGGCTGAGTACTACTTCGTGTTTCCGGGCGAGACAATTACTTTGGCCATTAGTCCCATAAGTCCCACATTATACCCGAGAGGTGGCAGCTTTACCGACCTACTGGAACGTGAGATCTAACGTTGACCTAAACGTCAGCTTGTGGCTACATTTCCTGCAGTTATCTCCCAATATGTGTAGTAACATAGGTCGTGTAAGTGAAAGTGTGAGTGTTATGGTAAGGGAGGCGAGAAGGTTGAGGAAAGAATGATCGCGCGTGGTCCATGGGTCGTATGTTAATTCATTGCTCCGGCATTTGCCTGGTTTTGATTGGAGAAGCTACGAAAAACAATCGATCAGAGTAGCCGCTGGAATTCTCCTCCATACTCTCGCGACGTGGAAGAGCCACAAGGTGGGGGTCGTTAGGTCCGTCGACAAGCGTCTGCAGCGCCGGCGGCGGCCCCTAAACCTCACCGAGGCTCCCGTACCCACACCGCCACCGCCGCCCCCATCACCGACTTACTCGCCTCCGCGCCCACCGCCTACACGACGCCCGCGCGAAACTTGCGCTAAAAGGCGCCATGCAGTTTTCAGCAGGCCCATGCGGCAGGGAGGCTGCTGGCGGGAGAGGAGAGACTGGAAACGTGTGGGGCGCTGTGACAGGCGAAAGAGTGACGCCGGGCCAGGGATGACGCATCGCACCTCTAGGCCTCCACTTTCCCCACGCGCCCCGCGCTGGCGCCGGTTGACCCGACCTCCATCCCGCTTCCATTCGCTCAGGCGCTTGGCGTAGATCTTCATTTTTTTAATCCACAGAAGTACTATTGTTCTCCGAGTGTATAATAATAAATCGAATTTTTGAAGTAGCTGACTGTGGAGAACTCATAGCAAAATTTTTAACCTTATAAACTTCTGCACGGCAATTTAGAAAATCTGGATGTTTGTAAAAGTTTATAAACTGAGATTAGAGAACTAATTTTCAGTCAATAACTCCATAATTTTAACATCATTCTATCTTAATGATAACAGTTTCATTAAGATGAGTTCTTGCATTCCGACTTTCTGGTAGTACTTTCAATAATAGTTCATATAATTGAAAATAAAAACTTCATATATTTTCCCTTCCGTAAATTTTGCTTCTGGACGGCGACGCGCATAGCATCAATCGGAACCGATGCTGCTTTTTAAGCTCTTAAAATTCTGTAGTATACGAAATGAGACATTTTGGACTGTACCCCCACTTTGTTGCACATGTTATCAGAAATGTTGAAAGTGGTGTTCCAGCATGAAGCTGAGAGTTGGGCTTTCGCGGGGTCAGAATCTACGTACCGCGTTAGCGTCGTTTTTGTTGCGACCTTCCTCGAGGGGAAATACGAAATGCGACTGGGCATTTCGCCCTGAGGAATGTCGCAACATGACGGTCAAAACTTTGGCGTCTGTGTACAGGACGCAGGGTGTTTCCGGACAGCCCAAGAGACACCATAAAGCCCAAGAGACACCTAACACCAGTCTAGAGACACCATAAAGCTAGTCTCGCTTTTAAGTCATTGATTTTCAAAGAGTGGAATAGTCGGTACGGATGGCAGAGATCGTTAAGGCAGTAATGTCGCAGCGACTTGGCCCGAATGAAGAACAGAAAGTAGAATAATCGCACGGACCCTTCTAGTTTTTTAGTAGAATTATTGTTAAAAAACAGAGTCTAAATTAGCTAACAATTCTATTTGCCGAAACGTTTCGAACCATGCATTCCACTCCCGGGATGTACAACGCTTCACCCATTTATTTTCACATGGATATAGTGCGTGGTAATCAATTTCCTACAAACCCCTTTTGGGGCTTTCTCGGCCTCGCAAAAGTCGCTGAGCGGCATTTGATGGGCGGTTGTGGACGGAGGCTGTCAATCACGAGCGCACTGCTCTTCAGACACGCTGTCATACGAGATGTCGCTTATTCAAAAATTATGATTTATCGTCTGGATATTGTGTTCGTTTTGGTCCATTGCATTGTTGTTCTGTTGGTGTTGAATTTCTATTCTTTTCACGTGGACACGTCCTTCTTTGTTCTTTTGTGTAATCTGAGAGATAATATATGTTTTCTTACAGGATCTCTCCAATCGTAGGTCTACAAACTTCTCGTGCAGAGTGAACGTTTTTTGCTACTTCGCAAAGCTATAGTGCCTTACACGTAGTGGCGGATTTTAATGAAATGTCATTTTTCTTTTCATTTTAAAACAATGCTTTTTTGAATAGACATTCATTTTATGTTATGCCAACGGAAAGGGCCATTTTATGACATTTTTTGCATTTTTCTTCGATTTCGACGAAAAAGTCATTTTTACATTTATCTAAAGTTGCTGTGAAGCCAATAAGCGCCATTGTTGGTTCGGCCGATTTCTGGACAACTAAAGACATATTCCCAGATAGGCAAATAACAGTCCAAATCAAACGTTTACAAGCTGAGTTCATTTGAACTAAAGGAAGTAGCCTTAATTAAATCGGTAATATATCCAACAAGTTGAGTCCTTCATATGAACTGATTTTGACAGACGTCATTTTTCTTTCCTTTTACAGCATTTTAAAAACGTTTTAAGGGCATTTTGTTGATCCGTTTTGGCAATGTTTTAGGTAATCAAAATCCGCGCCTACTTAGTAATGGAACGTGGGTGATCAACTTCTGTTACATAATAGTTAGTTTTCCTCGGCAACTGTGAGGTGATAAACGAACATTTAGATTGTATGTGATACGTTGTAGTTTGCCTTTGCCTTCCACGCCAGACACTTCTGTGACTTACTACGCGGGACTCGAACCAGCAATTCATAATTCGCAAACTATGATCGGATCGGTGAGACTATGTGGGCATTTCCATATGAACTCAGTGGCTGGGAGTGTACACAGAGCACCAAATTTCAGGAGAATAGAAAGGGAGACAGAATTGTGTAATATAGTGCAATATAAGAAGAAAGTTATGCGCGTGCTTCTTGATGTGAGATGCACCATAAATTACAACAATATTGTTTTAAATTTTAAAGAAGCTCAGAATATGAAGGAATTTCGATACGAGTCACGTACAATAAATCTCAAGAACAAAATGTGTCTGGATATGTGCCCAGGATCTTACGGTTTATTTCTCAATAGTGATTGGGGTGACCTTATAATTTTACATTCACGAATGAGAATGATCACAGAAATAAGAAGTCGTTTCATTGAAAGAACAAATTAGAATTGGTTCAAATTGCATATTACAACAAAATAGCACATATATTCTCCAAATACGCCTTAATAATATCAATGAAAACTCCAAGATTGCATTTTTATACTCTCTCCAACTATATCTCGAGAAAACTATTCCCTGGTTGGCAACCATTCTTTAATGTCGTATTTTGAATAGTATGCTAGCCTTCAAACTCACATTCAAAGTATTTTAAAATCGTATATTTTGGAATAAATCGTTGAACGTGTTGCAACGTTTTACGGACGGAACCAATGAATGTTCGCGTCAACTGATTTCATTTTATTTCGGTTGAACATATTTTTATCTAAAATAGACTGAATATATACGTTTCAAATACGAACGAAACGATATTGCTAGACACGATGAGAAAGTAAATCGGCTTGTTTTGTAATTCCGAACGTGCGTATAGCATTCATTTTCGGCTTTACCCTGAAAGTAACCCTCAAGAGGCGAACGGCGTAAGCGCCTTGCACCCTCCCCTCTCGTCCTCATCGCTCACCATCGGCTGCGCCCCTCCCCCCCTCGCGCGTCACCCGTCACCCGCCATCGAGCTGCCGCCCCCGCACCAGCAAACCCCGCCTCCGCCATCGCGACCTCCCCCTTCCCACCCCCTCCACCGCTCGCCCCAGGGTCGAACTTCGTAAGCGTCGCCGACGGAGCCGGGACCTCTTATGCGTCGTCGGCGCGCGGACTTAGACTCAAACTTGTTAATGGCGTGCTAATAAACACTCAGCAGGCGCTGCTCCGGCGCCGCCGCCACTGCCGTCGGCGTCGCCGCCGCGTCGCCGCCGCGTCGCCGCCGCGTCGCCGCTCCCTCCCCGCCCCCGCCTCCGCACCGCCCCGTGCCAGCTCGCGGCGCCCAGCGCTCCGCGTCTCCCGCTTTCCTCCGCTCGACGCCCGCCTCCACCCCCTTCCCCGCCCTGCCGCATCTAACTAGGGTTGATAGCCTCTCTCAAACAGGACTGAGCAAACTGCAGGCAAATTTCCTCGACATCGCTGGATTATAAACAAGGCCAGCCGCGTCGGCTCCGCCGAAAATTACCCGGCCCCCTCGCTTGGCCCCGTCTTGCGCCCCCTCCCCCCCCTGCCTCCTTTGGGCTTCCCCCCTCCTCGGTTTGGCCGGCGAGCGAGGGCCTCCCGCCGCTGACTTCTTCCGGTTCCCCTTATTGGAAGGCGGCCCGCACACGACTCGGCCCTCGTCCGCCCCCGCCCCCTTCACCCCGCCCCTGCCCCACCCGTGCAGTGAGGCGCCGCGCCACCGCCGACTTCCGACTGCCGTTATCCCCTATCACCGGTAATGATTCTGTTCCGAGATATTCGAGTGTGCTCGGAAGTCGCATTACTGTGTGAAGAGTTGGGCTCTATCGATATTTCGATTAGATGCGACTGGATCTTGATGGCCAAATGGAAATTGGCAAACGTAAGTGAAATTGAAACTGCGAGAAAAGAGAATATAACTAAATCACAAACTACACAACGTAATAAAAAGGAATCTTCGATTTTTAATAAAAGCAGGAAAAGAAATACGGAACTTGTGCAATTTCCTTAATATTTGCACTTTTCACCTTTGGTAACAGCAACAAAAAAATCTTTCATTTCCAAAAGGAATATTACATTTCCAAGAAAAAATAACAACACATGACTAACAAAACACATTTTCTTCCGTCTACGATCTACAAATTTACGTTTAATAACATTCACTGATAAAAAAAAAAATTTGACTGATAAACCGAAATTAGATATATGGCCCTCAGTCCTAAGGTGTCGAATTTTTCTTTACTTAATTTTAAATATAATTTTTCCCTAATTCCTTCCTCCTTCCCCCTTTCCCTTAATATTGCTTCAAAATTGTTCATGTACTAAGTTAACGCCCACAATGTACTGTATTGTCAGGGATTCAGAAAAAGATAACATAGATACGCGAAAGCAGGAAATATAAGCAATTTGTATGTCAATTATCTGTCGCTTAGAGATAACTCAAACCACTCCATTTCCTAGCTGAGTCATAAAGAGCCGCCAAAGTAAACCCTTCCAGGATAGCGACAGCGTATATCCAGACCGCGTAACAGCGCACATAGAATATTCATACCTTCAAAATGACATTCCGAATGCTCCGGTTAAACGCTGGGCCCCGAGGGAACTCAAACGAAGATATATTGAGTCGCTTTTTTATTCATAAAGCGACACATTTTCTCGTTCAAACTAAATTCTGCTGAAACTCTAATAGAGGTCAGAACATTTGGTGGTCGGCGCACGAACAGACTCACCCTCACATGCGTCCAACATCTGTAGTCCCCTTTCTTTGTCATTGATCAGATCTTCAAATCTGCCATCTCCAAGACCTGCTCTAGAGTTTTGAATCTGCTTGAATTTACGGAGTTTATTAGCTCCGACATTCACGTTTCTTCCTTACAAAAATGTATTATTTATATTTAATATGATAGAAATGTGGAAATAATGTATCTTCACAAATGCTGTATTCGGTTTCTAATTTAAACAACACACATTTTCTCCTATTGTCTCTGGCAATCCCGTGGGGGAAAATCACCTCCTCTGTTGTCACATAGTTATGACAGTAAAAGAAGTATTCTTGATGGAGTAAAAATACGGGTATCTTTGCATGTAGTCACTATCAATCTGACGTCAATAGAATGAACTATCTCTATGAGGCTCTTACCCTCTCTCCCCACTGTTCTGAATACACAACATATTATTATTATTATTATTATTATTATTATTATTATTATTATTATTATTATTATTATTATTATTATTATTATTATTATTATTATTATTATTATTACTATTATTATTATTATTATTATTATTATTATTATTAATAATAATAATAAATAAAAACATAGGTTTGTTAATTGCTTCATATCACGAAACCATTTTGCATAAGAGTATTGGATTTCCTCCTAGGTGTGTTCCTTACACGATTTAACATACTAACTTTCATTAAAACATGATAAACAAATCTTTTATAAGGGTTTTCAAATTATGTAATGCACAGGGAATTTACACAATCGTGTGATTCCATTCGCTTTTCACAACCCGTGTTTTTCAGTTCCGTTGTCAATATTTTACGGCGAGTTTTTGATTTTTCACTCTATTTGCAGAGTGAGCATTTGAGCTGAATGGCACTGGCGATGGTTTCGGAAACGCATGCCTGATAAAATAATTTTTCCTGCTGTACACGGTCACCAGACACCGTAATTCCCTTTTCATCGTTCATTTGTTCATGATTTAAATCACCCGTCGAGTTTAATTTTCTCCCGTTATAGATAATCTCACCAGTTATCCCTCTCTTTTGTTCTTCCTGACATTTGCTTTACATACTTCAGTTGAATGGATATTGCATGTTAGCAAAAATTAAACTTCATTGTTAATGAATTTTATGTGTTATCAATTGTTTATTCTCTACAGATTTATATTGATACCCAAAAACATTTATATAACCCACTGCAATTGTATCAAAAACTGGTTGAACATCAGCAAAAACTGGTTGAACAAAACTGCTTTTTAACTTAACTTTCTAAATAGTTTGTACTGACCAATTGTACTGACTGATGTTCGATATATTTTACATAAAAAATATTATTCCGATCGCAATAATCAAATCTAATTTTACTTGGTAACATAATCGCAAATATTTTATGTCTTTTCAATTCCAACAATTTTAGGAAAAGAAATTTAAAACTTCCACAATATCTTCAATAGATTGTGGAATAGTTGTGTTCGTTTTTCTATCGATGTTTATTGATTATACACGAAAGAAAATGTTTAACATATTCCAAATATTCTAACCTATTGGAGATGATTGATTACAAGACGAGTTTCGTTGCACTTCAATGTACGAACATTACTTTTTAGCTTGCAAATTTCTGTTAGAGACTTCCTTGGCGTAAACTTTCTTTTCCAGATCCAGATCCAAGACCACAGGGTCGTCATAGAAATCGAATTGAATATGAGTGATTTCCCCAGAAGCATCTTACGCATTTGTTTATTGCATATGCCACATCTCAATCACACATTTTGTGCTCATTAAGCCTCGGACAAGCGACGCGAGTGCGCTGTGCGTCGTGAAAGGATCGCCTGCATGGATGCAACACAAAAGACATTTCGAAACAAACGCTGCGCGGGTTGGATGCGACAGCGTCAGCCGGCCGCGGCCTTCGCTATTCCCGCTCCCCCTCCCATCCCCCTCCCCTCCCCCTCCCTCAAGCGCTCATCATTCCCCTTCCCCTCCTGCACTCCTCCCCATCCCTCTCCAGCTCCCGTTCCCCTCCCGACCCCTGCCTTCGCCAAACCCCGCTTTCAGCGGCCGCCCTCCATTGTCCGGCGTTCATTCGCTGTGTGACCACGCGCGTAAACACGCTCGCTCCACGCCCCGCACCTTCGCTTTCCATCCACCCATCACCCAATCGCCCGCCTCTCCAACAGCCATTACATCTTCCGCTCTCGACTCTCTCCCGCCGCACCTTCCTCCATCCGTGCTTGCCTGACGTTCTCCTCGACCTCGCAATTACCACTGTCCACCAGGTGTATCAGATGTTCAATCTGCCTTAACGCCGCCGTTTGACGTGTTCGCGCCTCCCTCGTCTGCACCGCTTTCCCGTTTTCCCTTGCTTCCTCCGTCTTATCCGTGCCTCTTCCGCAACTCCTGCCTTTCTCTGCGCCCCACCGCCATCAATGTCTCTCTACCCTCGCTACCGTCGCTCCCGCTTCCTTCCTCGTCACCGGCTCCGCCTGCGCCCGCCACCTTTACCTCCACCCCCGCCGCCCCATCCCTCGCCCTCACCCCGCTTCCCCGCTCACTGCCGGCTCACCTGCCGTCCCAATCAGACGCCCTTCCGCTCCACGCTCCGCTTGCTCACTCGACCGCGCGCGCGGGGGCGGACAGCGGACGGACGGACGGACGGACGGACGGACGGACGGACCGACCGACGGACGGACCGACCGACTATCCCCGGCGGCGCGATCGCGCGTCCGTCCCCGCGCGCCGTTCAGTCGCTCCACCCCCCTTCGCTATCACCCCGCCTCCCGCACAGTCCGCCTCCCCGCCCCGCCCCGCCGTGCGAGCACCCTGCCGCCGATGTTCAGCCATTTATTGGAATATCAAGTTGCCAGGGCAGGCGTGCGGCTGACATTTATTACGCCCCCCTTCCGCGCGCCCCCCCCCGCATCGAGCACGCCCCTCGCCCAGCCCCGCCCCGCCCCGCCCCGCCCCGCCCCGCTCCGTTTCAGCTCGGTCGGCGCAGGCCCGGGTGCTGCAGAGCGCGACCTCGGCGCTCGCTCAGGCGTCGCCGCCCGCCCAGAGGTGAAATCGCGAACAACGGCGCTCGGCGAAGATAGGACTTTAATGAATGGGGACCGGGCATGCGAGGCTTGATTTTCTCATTCTCCATTCTTTTCTCTTAGCGATAAACCATTGCATAAATATATATATATATATATATATATATATATATATATATATATATATATATATATATATCTGATAGATGAACAAATTACAGGACATAGCTACTTTACCATTCTCTAACTTCTACTTTTCTACAACTTAGTAGCTCAAGTAATTGGTATAACAGTAGTGAAGAACGCATAAAGAAACAATGAATACATTTTTCATTCCTTTTTGTACTTCTTTCTTAAAAGAATTAACCCCTTCATCTTGATTTCATGACTCAAGATTACTCGGTATCGGAATTGACAATATGGCCATTAGATGAATTCGTAAATATTGGTGTCTCGGAATAAATGTGACAAACTTCTATGGCATATGGTCTAGGGCATCTGGGAGTGGTAAAAAATGACCACGTTTCGCCACAAAGCATGAAGTGGGAAATGCCGTATAATGGAGTTATTTATGTGATGTATGCCCCTGATTGTTAGGCAACCGTGTATATACAGTTTGTGTGTTCAGGTGCACGAACCCTACTTCACTACGCTGGAACGTTACCTGCCAATCACCTGTGCATAAGAAGTTGCGTAACTATCAGACGCATATTGAACATGTGCAACTCCGTAAACTGAAATTTCCCAAGAAAGTTCAATTACATAACGCGAACATTTTCGACCCCTCTTCTTGCTCTACACGTTTGTCACATTTATTGTGAGACATCTGTATCTAATATATTCATCGGTTCCTGAAATTGTCGAATCCACAACCATTTGCATGAGATGACTCACCCATTGCAGTGTAATAATATCCAATTTACATATTACGCAGATCTAACTTGGACTACAAGTACTTGCGTTTTAATGTCAATGTGTCAATAAGACATTTTACCAAATTAATTGGTAAATTGGTCTGTCATTGCTTCATGATATTTAGCAATCATGAAAAGTAAAATGAGTGTCTCAGTTAAAATCAATGTTACAAAACTTTAGGGAGATCGAAGACACTATTATTTTGCTAATGTGTGGTTGGAAATTTCATTTAAAGAAGTACACATGTGGCATTTGCCTGTAGGCAACGCATCTTGCTCTGGTGTTCGACATATGCACGAAATCTCTTTGCCGAGCTTCAATGCCCGATAAGACTTTTACAAATCAAGGGTAAATATCACTCTTCTCGTTTATTTTGTTTATTGACAATATGTCAGTATACCGCCGTATCTACGTGACATTATATCGTTGTCATTTCCCACCGCATTTCATTAACTAAGGGAGTTTACCTGCGACCCCAAATATTGTTAGAATTTTGAAACCGTGAAACGTATTTATAGAAGACTTTATTAAACTTAACGTAACGAGGAAATATATATTTCCGAATAATAGTGTAAATAAATGTAACTTCAAATTAACTTCTCATAGCACGTGACACACAGTTTTTAACTGTTTTCATTATAATATAATAATAAAATATAAACTAAAATATAAACTAAAATATAAAATAAAATACAAAATAAAATACAAAATAAAATATAAAATATAAAATAAATGCCTATCTCTCTTAGCAACAGGAAAATTTTGGAATTTTAGTGTCTTCTCTCAGCCTGCAAGCATATGACATTTCATTTTTTTTCTGTAGAGTTTGATGGTATTTTTAGCATTACACCCTGAGTAGAGATATAATTTTTAATTTGCCCATCTAACGCAGGAATGATTCCCAATTAACACGTTCCAACCACCTATTGTTGGTTATGTTGACTGGTCAATGCAAGCAATTTCAATTAAATTCAATTGTTGATCTGTTTGTATTCTGAATAATAATCTATAATGAATTAATAACAAGCAATCCCGAGTTATCGGTTGGATTTGATTCTCAAATTAGTATTCAATGAAATAATGATTTATTTGTTCAGGTACGATGTACAGACCGAACGTACACTCTTCTATTTACATTGTGATTTTAAGTCACGTGGTGTAATGTCGGGCTCGGAGAGTTGTTAAATTCCAACGTGTGTTTTCGTCAACACATAGTATGAAGGGTTTCAAACAAGAACCAAACAAATTCAAATTCGAGATTTTTCAGGACACACCAAAAACGTCATAGCGTAGACGTGCATAGTAATGAACTTGATTTTCCCCTGCTTTATATCTTTTAATGTGTTTGGCGCTTCCAGATAGGAAATGTCCCAGGATATGTCTCCATTTCTAGAGAATAACGTGGTAAAATATCTCATAAATCTCTCAAATGTGGAATTTCGTACTTGTTTGGTTTTTGTAAAATCTCGTATATTATGTACACATAATATTACAAATAAGTATTATGAAATGCGTTGTTATCAATTTGCTCATTATTTGTTTTCCAGTTAGTCAGTATTCATAATCCTATTTGTGTGATTGTGAGTTTTGTTAGTTTTTAACACACATTGAATTCACCAAAAAAAAAAGATCAATACCATCTCATAAATAATTTATTGTTGCTCCTCATAAGTTATATCTTCCCCTCATCATCATAACAGCACCACATCACACCTTCTCATGATGATGATGTTGCAACAACCTCGAAACTCCTCAAATTTCGAGGGCTACGCGTTTGCTAAGGCGTCGAGTGGGAACGAAGTTTAAACTGTAATCCATTTTATAATTAAAATAAATTGGGGGCTCTCAAGAAAACTCAGACAGCTCTCCTTTCTTGTCTCCCCCCACTCTTCTCTCATTCTTGTCTTTTTTCTTCCTCTCACTTCACGTCGGTATCGTAGTTACATTTGCCTGGTGTGTTTTTGCGTCTTCGCATCGAAAAGTTTTCTTGCCGCCGACTCAGAAGTTTTGGATAATCTATCAAAATACGGTATGCGAATAGCAGAGTCACCGTAGCTGCCGACAACTCAACGGGAAAATGCGTAAATTATTTTTTCTTTGAAGCCGTGTTTTCCTCTCCTCCAGCTCGTTTCTTTGGGGAGTTATAAAAAAAAGGGCAGTGTATTCAGGCGCGGGATTTACCGAAGTTGCTGGCATTTATGAGAATATGAATTTATCTCTCTCGTCTCCGTTTTGATTATGGTTCATTCACAGGCGCGCACGACTCGCTGAGATCTTGAATGTATGTTTAATTCAATGAAAAGTCGTTACTTTTGAAGTAAATTAAAACACAGTAGCGTCTCATTTGGTGGGCGTGCAGGACGAGCACAATTGCGCGGTAGTAAGATATATGCGCGGCGCGGGATCAGAATTTATTCGCGCCCAGCGTCCAGTGGTGGCCACGGGTCTCCGGGGCCGCGCTCGCCGTCCGCTCTCTCCAACACGCGCCAACAGGCGATTTTTTTAGGGGACCTCCTGAAAAGAGCGAGTTTTTCGGGTGCACATTTTTCACGGGAGTATGCATTCAGACTGAAAAAATGAACGTTTTGCCATTAACAGAGCTACCCGGCCCCCGGTGTAAATCGATGTAGGAAACCTCTTATCTACAGTCGCCCACCAGGCTTTTTCTTTGGGGGCTATACGAGCAGTGTCCAGCCAACTCGATGCTTCCGTATGAAGATTTTTTTATTTATGCCGAATTTAAAAAGTAATTTATTGAATGATTCAAAGTTATTTATTCTATCGAGTTATAGAATGACATTCATTACAATTGAAATAAGTAAAAGTTATATTTTGCTTCTAGGGAGAGGAGCTGAAGACTCATAAGACGCACCATCCCTGCGCCGTCGCTTGTCTATATAAGAAATGTTTTTTTATTAATTGTATCAGACCTGGAGATGATAACTAATCAATCGAAGGCTGCTATTTACAAATATGAATGAAAATGCTAAAGAAACACCTGTTATTTATTTAATTCAAAAGGTTAAAAACGCTCTCTAACGTTTTTTCACTTCAACAGAAAAATGTATTCTCCAGATTAGAAAGAAAACATTATTTTATTTTATAAAGCAATGGGACAATTATGATTGTTAAAATATTTTTAATGTTGACATCAATGAAAAGTAGAATTTGTCCATCTGGCCATTTCAGTTTATTAAAACAATTCTCGACAAACTTAACATTATGACTTAAGTGTCCCCCTTCTCCTCTTACTCTTCAGTGAACAGAATAGGAACTAGAATGTTGGAAGGAAATCATTCCTTAAATATGAGCAAACTCACTCACAAACAAGGTCACTAAAGATGCTCACGCAATTGTATGTGATGTATGGACTCGTTTGGACTGCAAATAAAAGTATGGCACAAATTGAAAAATCAGTTTTGAAGAATTTCTCTTTACATATTGGATTACAATATTTTCGAAGTTCACAAATCTACATAGAGATAAACACGATATTCTAATTACGTGAAAATAAACTACTATACTGAATTATTCTGCTTCAAAACGAGGAAAATGCATGATGAAAATGGAATAGTCAGCGATTAAATCAAATATTTTTATAGGTTTCAAATAATCATTAAAAATAGGATTTAATTTGACCCATAAATTGTTATATATAATTACACTTAATGGATCACATTTGTATGCATTACGATATTGGTAACAGATAATTCCATTCACTCTGATAGTTGAAATATAAATAACAACATTCGATCAAACTGTGTAGCGCATTAATAAATTTGGTTTATACACTCCATAGTGCAATAATCGAGAAACGTTTGTAGCATATTTCATTATCTTAACAATAAGATTATTTAATTATGAGGAAGTGTTGCAACTACTTAAAATCTGTAACAGTTCTGCACAGAACGTAAACAACGCAATTGAATGCAAAATATGTTGTTGTTTTTATTTTATCTCGGTTATAATGTGTCTACTCATTTGCAAAAACATTCCCTGCACTCAGAAATGTGGCAATTGCAACCGAATACGTCTTGTGACGTTATTGTCGGTTGAATGTAGAATACTCTCTATACAAATATTTAAATTTACTTAATGTTTACTGTTTTGAAATTCATTTTTAGATGTTACTTTTTGTATATATCTCAAAGAGATAGACACCCATAATTGGTATTCTTGGAGCTGCTATTCAAAAAGGGGGTTCTGGGTTAACCTGTCGCTCTCTTATTTTAACAAACATAAGAATATACATGAAACGTAAATGCGTATTCCATTTGTAGAATTTAACGAAGCATAGAAACATCCAAAGCACACATAAACACTCTCTGTAAAACATTTAGTACATGGCAACAATAAGACATGCAAAGAGAAAAAGAAATGCAAGAAAGTGATGTAGTACATATTTTACCCACCGTTATGTACCAAGCATTTCCAAAGAAATATGATGCAGTACTTTTTATTTCTGAAGATAATCACAAAGACAGTCATATTTCAAATGTTTGGCGTTGCCACATTAAATTTTGAAGCTTATGCTTGAATAAATTATCACGGAACATTTGTCTTAGTGTTGAAATACCACGAGAATGTATTGATAAATTCATGCACGTGTCTGCGAAACATCGAACAGAATATTTAAGATGACAATTTTATAAACAATGAGAAGACTAAGTAATAAAATAATATGCAAGAAAAATATTAATTATGCAAATTTCGTATCAATTTTTTTATATATAAGAGCATTGTGTATTTGTATATGTTTTAAAGATAATTTTCATGAAATTCTCTGAAATTTCGAAAAATTCAAATTACATATTGAATTCCCCCGTGCTTCGTTTGCTGAAGAAACGTTTTTTCAAGAGATGTCTAAAATATGATTTGATACCAGTTGCAATATTATCGTATTACGTACCGTAACCGTTACAAACGAAAAACGAGAAATGTATGTGGGGTTTTGGTCCACCAGAGTTATGTTTATGGGTAAACTTTCACTTTCAGCAAATGCGTCTTCACTTAGTCAAGTTACATAATTTTATGTCTTTTTCTCCTGAGAATGTAAACGCCCAAGAAAAGTTGGTAACTGTTTTTTCCAACTCTTGACAAAATTTGTTTTCGGCACTTCCAGCCATTTCCAATTACGGGCCACAATCGTACATCCGTCGTGAGCATTAGAGTGTGCCGCAGGCGGTTGGGCAACGGGCGGAGGTGGACGGGGCTTGGGCGGGGCGAGAGCGGGGCAGGAGCGGGTCGGGAGCGGGTCGGGAGCGGGTCGGGAGCGGGGCGGGAGCGGGGCGGGAGCGGGGCGGGAGCGAGGCGGGAGCGGAGGCAGGAGTGATTGCGCGGGACGGGAGTGAGCGAGGCCCGGGCGGGGTGCGAGTGGAGCGGGGGCGGGGCGGGAGAGGAGTGCGGGCGGTGGCGGGTAGGGTGGGAGCGGAGGTGCGAGTGGGCGGGCGTCGCGTCGCGCTGCGGGCGCCGTGCCGTGCTGCGACCGGCGGCGGGCGGGTCGATGCTCAGCAGCGGCCCTCGCTCATCTTCATTTGGCGGCGCCCTCGCTCTCACCCTCGCCCACGCCTCTTGAACGACGCGTCGACGCCCCCGCGCCGCCACGCCCTCCCCTGCCCTCTTCGCGCCGCCCTCGCGTCGGCACCTCTCCCCCTCGCTGCGAGGCAGACAACCACCAGGGCCCTCCCGGCCTGCTTGCTGCGGGCCGGCACCACCCAGCCACCGAGGAGGCTTCGCGCAACGCCGCGCTACTAACAGTAAGCCCCACGCGACGACGGCTCGGAGGCACTGCGTGCTGTGAATGTTGGGGAAGGGAGGGAGAGGGAGAACGCGAGAGAGCGCTGCTCCATTCTATCCACTCTACCCGATTCCACTCCTCTCCACGTCAGCGTGTGACCCTGGCGCCTCCATTACGGTACTCGTCGCATCACTCCGCGCGACGCCTGCCTTCGCCGCTACTTACCTCAATGATCGATCTTGATCCACTATATAAGTTGCGTTTTGCGTGATTTCGTGCTATTCTTATATAATGTATTGGGGCTAACAAGAAAAGGCGAAGTGGATTAAGCCTATCGAAGATCTTTCTTTGAAAGCTCGCCTCCAATCCTACACTTATTCGCGAATGTTTAGACACATGTGTATATTTTTATTCCTGTAATATAATATTGGTAATTCGTATTTTTAATCCTATTCAGAAGATATTACTCCCGCACGTTTGTTTCTATTGAAACCAATTCAGACGATAACAGTTAATCGAGACTCGTGTTTTTCCTTGACTTCAGATATACTGTTAATATGCCAGGAATTTATCGAATAAAATATATTAGCGCGAAACCTGACCAGTTAGGATATAACTGAATGATCATACGTACAAAAATTAGGAATTTGTTTTGTTTTTCCAGTACATTGTCATGTCACGGTGTAGATTTTTGATCATAATTCATAATTTTTCATGTTAAATAAACACAAATAATACGTATTGTGACGCTTTTAGGTGACTAAGATTACATATGTTGTCCAGAAACATAAGAAGGAACCATCTCACTGGGTAGGGAAAACTGGACAAAACGATTAATACAATTTATCCTGTCATTTGTCCATATTCAATATCTGGAATCCTACAGAGATATGAAAATTCATTCATTCTGATGTGCTAATTTTGAAATCTTGGAACTTCATGGATTTGAACTCTTGTTCAAAGAAACCATGGTTGCCGGGAACGCAATACCTAGCGCTTCTAAACGCAGGTTCTGTCCTTGCTTTTCCTCAACTTGTACCGCTCCATTTTCCTCCGATATACCCTCCGCCCTTTCTCTCACTGGATTGCCTGATTGTCCCTTCTCGCCCTCCCTCTCGCGCCGTCCGCGTCGCTCTGCGGTGGTTTTTGTGCAGGTCCGATGTCGAGAAGGTGAACGATGGAGAAAACGTGATGTGAAATTGAGCATTCGCCAGATGAATTTAACTCATCTCATTCCGGGGAGGAATTACCGAGGAAGAGTTGAGTAAACTTTAATGGAGTGAGAGAGAGAGAGAGAGAGAGAGAGAGAGAGAGAGAGAGAGAGAGAGAAAGAGGACGGGGTCTGCACGAGCGAGGTGTGTAAGGTGGAGGCGGGATGTGAACGGGGTCGAAGACGGGGTCGAAGACGGGGTCGGAGGCGGGGTCGGAGGCGGGGTCGCAGGCGGGGGTCGCAGGCGGGGTCGCAGGCGGGGTCGCAGGCGGGGTCGCAGGCGCGGTCGGAGGCGGGGTCGGAGGCGGGGTCGGAGGCGGGGTCGGAGGCGGGGTCGGAGGCGGGGTCGGAGGCGGGGTCGCAGGCGGGGTCGCAGGCGGGGTCGCAGGCGGGGTCGCAGGCAAGGTCGCAGACAAGGTCGCAGGCGGGGTCGCAGGCGGGATCTGGGAGCGAGTCGCCGGCGTGCAGTGGCGAGCGCCGCGCCACCGTAATACAGTGGCGCGAGGCGAAGGAGAGGAATTGATGTGTCCCATTAAAATTCGCAATCGTTGCTAGTGGTTCGCCGGGTCCTTCGCCGGCGAATGAAGTGGGCCGGGGGAGGGGTGGAGCGGGCTGCCCCGGGCCGGGACCGCCCGGGTCGCGCCGCGTCGCATCGCGACGGAGCTCTCGAAAACAAACCCTGCTAGCGAGCGCGGCACCGGAGGGCCCCGCCGCTCTTCCTCGAGCGGAGCCCAGGGAGGCGGAGGGGGAGGGGGCGGCGGAGGTGGGCGCCCGATCTCTCGAGATCCACTCAAACAGAAGACCGCTCTTATGCTGAAGAAGCCGGTGGTTAGAATCGTATATATGGGAAATCGATAACTCGTGTCGTAAATATCGGCACCTCGCTTTCGGACCCTCGTGGCTGTGGGATGCAAGTACGATAACCGCTACGTGGAGTAGGTCGTGGGTCGTGGAGCGGTGCGGGCGATTGGAAGGTAATAGTAACATATCTATCCGCTACTATCATTTCTTCAGGTATTTTCTCTTAGCGTCATTATCTCCATCTGTAATTGATGGTAGATGAACTTTTATTATGAAATGGAATTTAAGAAAGGAACTTCACCAATTTGAGGTTTTTTCAAGCCTTCCTCAAATACTATCGAGGAACCTTCCTAGTCTTTAAAAAAATTCTGTAAAAGACGATGCACCAGAGATCCGAGTGGAAGTCAATTCTTCAGAGATTTTCTTCTTTTTTTTCATTTTACCCTCTCTGGATATTGTTTTTTTCCCATTATGTTCTACACTTACATTCTTCATTTCCAAACGCTTCTATTTAGAGCCACTACTAAAACTCGAAAGAAGAGCTTTGTGTTCTTGTTTCCAACTTACGTCTAACATCTTTTTAAGGAAAGAGTGTAGTTCATCTGTCATAGCACGTCAAATTCTGGATAGTGCGAAACATAGCGATGCTGTGAATACACGATGAGTTCGTAGACCACGTTGGAAGTCGACGAATCTCTGCACCGTCCTGACTCTCGGATTTGGAAATGTTCCATTCCTCCGCTGCAAGTTAACATGAAAAAATAAAAGGAGAACGATGAGCTTTGATAAATGACCCCCTATACCTGCTGTTCAAAAACAGTTCGGATCGTAATGGAAGAGGCAGACGGATTCCGCACAGTAATAAATGTTTCCAGAGCAATGCGCAATACAGCAATTTTTAATTCGAAGCAGTCAGACGATATCAACGAGGTGGCGAATCGATTCGACTCCGCCATATTTCAAAACCGAGTGAAATTTATGTCATGTTTGATATGCAGACCAATTACTCGGTAATGGCGAATTGAAAACGTACGTTGATATGTAAAGAGCTTATGCAGTCCGCATATCCCACGGATTAAGAATATACAGTCGCAATTAGGAAGGGAGAAGTTTTCATTTTCAATTATATTCATTTCACGAGTCGTGATAGTAAGTACATTTTAAGGTAATTTGCTGGAGTTTATTTACAGTAAGTGTCTATTAAAATCACAGCAGTATTTCATTGTAAAAGTATTAATCGATAGCTTAGCACTGTCAATGTAAATTACCATCTTCATTTCCTCATATTTCTCTGCGTACTGTTTAATGTATACATCATTATATAGCTCACTTTTTTAATAATTAAATAAGTATTCTGTTCCCTTTAAGGACTCATAATATTTCCTCAGTTTTAGCGTCTACCATATAGCACGGTTTTTAAAAATGTACAGGATAAATAGTTCTTTGAGATTTCTAAACCTACAAATTCACCCTGTTATCACTATTACATGAAAATATTACTGCCAGTTAAATTTAAACTTCTTTTCATGTTGAGAATAAATTATATGTAACATCGCCTTAAGAATTAAACTCTAAAATAAGGATCACTAAATCGGGATGAACACTAAATTAGTAGTCATTAAAACCAGGGTCGTTAAAGCAGGTTTCCACAAAACTTCTTCCTACCGCAGCACGTGTAAAGAAGGTTTTGCAAGCGAGGCTGAAGCTGGGAGGGGAGGCGGGCAGGCAGGCGTGGAAGGGGATCTGCAAAGCGTGCGAACGCGAAGGACGGTCGAGGGAGACGGGGGCGGAGACGGGGGCGGAGACGAGGGCGGAGGCGAGGGCCGGTCCAGCTCTGCCAGGTGTCGATCGCCCTCGGCGGAGAGTGGAGGCGAGGGCGAGGTGACGATGGTCACGGGGCGGGGGAGGGGCGGGGCCGCCGCGTTACGGCCCGCGTACGTCCGGGCCCCCACCCCTACCGTGCCCGCGACCAGCCGGTCGCCCGCCCGTTACGGCCTCGTAAAGGCCCCTCTTATGAAAGAAGCCGGCTAAACGGCGCAGTTGTGGCTCTTTGGCGGGGGCGGGGGTGGGGACGCCGAGAGTCCGGGGATGGGAAAAGGGGTGGGTGGGCGAGCGGGCAAGGAGAGTCGGTGAATCCCGACGAGCTGGCATGGAGGTGGGTGGTCGTGCGGGCAGGGGAGCGGGCGAACAGGCGGGCAAGCGGGCAGGCAAGCGGGCAGGCAAGCGGACAGGCAAGCGGGCGGGCAAGAGGCGGGCAAGTGGGTGGGCAAACGGGCGGAAAAGTGGGGTGGGCAAGTAGTCGGGCGAGCGGGCGGGCAGGAGGGCAGGCAAGTGGTCGGTCAAGTGATCGGGCAAGAGAGCGGGAAAGCGAGCGGGAAAGCGAGTGGGAAAGCGAGCGAGAAAGTGAGCGGGCAAGTGAGCGGGCAAGTGAGTGGGCAAGTGAGTGGGCAAGTGAGCGGGCAAATGAGCGGGCAAATGAGCGGGCAAATGAGCGGGCAAATGAGCGGGCAAATGAGCGGGCAAATGAGCGGGCAAATGAGCGGACAAGCGGGTGGGCAAGCGGGCGGGAAGTGAGCGGGCAAGCGGGCGGGCTCTGAAGAAGTGAGGCGGATTGCAAGGTGAAAGAATGGTCAGGGTGGGATGGCGAGCAAGCGTGCAGGTGGAGGCAGACGGGCAAGTTGAGAGGGCGCGGCGGACAGACAGTACGTGCTGCAGAGCTACATCCGGCTGGCGTCAAGATTTACGCGAGTCGCCCTTTCCTAATTAGCGGTCTGACGGTCTTTAAGAGCCTTCCAGTTGCCTGGGCAGAATGAGGGCTGTCTGCAACGAGGCGCTCTTACGCTTCGGTGCCCTGCCGTCGCGCTCCTCTACGAAATGAAGAAATGTCAACGAAGGATGCGGCATAATGTGCAGCGTGATTCATGGACCCTACACATACCAGGTGAAGCCTTGCGTATATTCATCACGATCTTGCTTAAGGAAAAGAAATAATTTTATTTAAATGCAAGCAGACACAGGAGAAGAGTAATAACTATGAACTTTTAAAATTAATTTCACTTAATAGCATCTGAGAAAATGTTTATAATATAAATAAAAATTATAGTAGATTCATACAAATTGTATTCTTATATTGTAATCGGGTAAGTGCGTGTAATTGTAAGTGCGTGTGTCCGTCACTCACGGTTAGTTCCTTCCCGATCAAACGTTGGCGCAAGATGAGTCATTCTGCTGCTGGGCAACTGGCCATTCTTTGTGTACATTTGTAACCTCATTTTAAAACCTCAATAAGTACGAAATTACTTTAAAAACATTTTATAGCTTGGGAGACACGTCACTCAGCTAATCCAGACTAATATTACACTAAATTACTAAATAATTTATAAAATAATGTACCATTAATAATTCTTAATTATTAAATATTTTCTACGATTTATGTATTCTCGTAGTACGCAAAGTGGCATAGTATTTATAGAATGTCAGAAAGTTCTCGTAAAATATATTTTCTTGATTAGTGGTGTCAGCATATTGATTATGATTTCGATTTAATTCGTCAAAATACAGTAAAAAATTGTATGTGACATACAGGGGAGAAGTGCACGTTTTCGTAAACTCTAGAATCCCTATCTCACCCTTTTACTATTCATAGATAATTGACGAATATAAAACAGTTCTGCTCACTTTCATTTAATACAGAACAAGTAGTACATAACAAGTTGAAGGACTGTCCTAAAATAAGACTTTTTCGTGGATTACGTTTACATAAACGAACTGGTCCTGTGGACCTGAAATTATGTTAAATTTTAAAAGCACTCCGATCTTGGAGTTCTGAAATGACATTAAACGAATGGGAAAAAAGGTAGGTAGGGCAGAGTGAAGGTTCGTTTAATAACTGAGAGCCCATCAGATTGCGAATGCCATTCCTTTTAATCTTTAATTAGAATTCTCGACCCACTACGTTGACGCTGCTGCTAGATGGGTTCGTCCTCCGACTACCTACGAGGTGGTGACAAGCGGAGGCGCTAAGCCTGGGCGTCGTCGGGATTGAAGTGAATTCGTTAGAGGCAGCTGAGAATGTTCGGTGGCCCCCGTACAGCGGAGATCCGAGAATGGCTTTAGTGGACCCGAATAATTAACACAAACCGACCAGAGGCTGGATGCGGTTCCATCGTAGGGATATTTTCAGCTCCGAGTGGCTAGTTGTTGGATTTGACCGCAGCCGAGCGGCCATACTTTGCAGATGGACAGGAAATTCGTGGGAATTTCGTTTCCTGCTTAGACCAGAAATGCGCAAACCTTCGTTCACGAGCTACTAGTAGCTCACGTGGAAATTTTCGTTAGATTGCATTGTCACGCTCATAACGCCTGATCTGGAGTTGCTCCACTGAGCTCAGACAGGAGACTCACGAAAACAGGTCCCGCGCAACAGTCAGGGTCTGTCATCTACTTGAAGGTGGGAGTTTGAGGTTTTGTGTTAAGTTTTGCGAGCGTGCATCAGACATTTGCTAACGTGGTTTCTTTTATAAAACATCTTATTCCTGACCTGGTTTATTTTGGTAGCTCACAGAAAGATTAAAAACTGTATGAGCTCTCAGAAGCTTCATAAGTTTTGCGACCCCTGGCTTAGACAGTGAGCTATGAATTGTTACCTTCCAGCAATCATTCTCAATCGTATCCGTTTCGGAATAGAAATATTTTTCTCTTATTATATCCTATTTATTTTTATAGGAACATTTATAAAACTAAACTATATTAGCCTGTTCAGCTGTTCTCCACACCATACCGGATATCTTGACTTTATTTATTTTTATTTATACAAAGTGTACATATAGGAAATAGACTTACTTTTGGGATTAGAAATGGCATGAGAATGACTATTGTCTTCAAAATGCATATTGTTATGCTAATTAGCAAACCTCGTAACTCCATATTCCCTCCTCATTTTGTTTATTTAATGATAAAATATATTTATGAAAAAAGAGTAATAAATAAAAGTAAATAACAAATCGAGCATCTTAAATAATTGATTTTATAAGTTCCTCAGTATTTATAAGTTCAACAAAAAATAAACTAAAATCTTGCTTCCCGGCTATGTTTACTCTTTACATTGCAAAATAGCCCAATCTGGAGTTACGAGGTATGATCATTAGTATGACGATATTCGACGTCATTCTCATGGTTAAGCTAGATGACTTGACTACATTTCCCCAGGTAGACATAAGTAACAAAAATGCGGATGAAATATGAGAAAACGAGGCTGGTGTTTCCCCGCATATTCCATGGAAATGAACATGTACTCACAGCGACATTCACACTTCCTCCACAGAGCTGCCAGTTTTCAGTTGCGTGGCTTAACTATCCTTTCTTTTAATTTTTTGTGTGGCGTGAAACAATGTGCATCAGCAAAAGGAGTTACTTGGCTCTAAATTATTCAATTGTAGTGTTGTGACGTACCTTGCATTTCGCTGGGCTTTTTATACTTAACAGGAAAAAATAACAGCGAAACATTTATTCAGAGAGAAAAGATATTGACAATTATCATGCATATTTCCAAGAGAGTGCATAGAATGAAATTCAGTGTCAAAAAATCAGGTAAGTCGTATATTGTTTATTCGCCGGCGGTGAGATTAATTTAAAATAAAAGAAAATAGTTTCCTCTTTGGCCAAATATCACTTGTGCAATTTTATAGCTTTGTATTCCTATAAATATATTTCTAGTGTTGACACAGCAATTTTAAGGTAAATTCCCAAGTATATTAAGTGTTGTGACGTCTTTTTGTTGTTTATATTTAGAA
The DNA here is from genome assembly GCA_038098605.1 of Gryllus longicercus. Taxonomy (NCBI): domain Eukaryota; kingdom Metazoa; phylum Arthropoda; class Insecta; order Orthoptera; family Gryllidae; genus Gryllus; species Gryllus longicercus. The sequence continues at coordinate 1,040,877 of JAZDUA010000120.1, read as the reverse complement.
AACCATTCGAGAGCATTTTTTAATGAAGATTATGCAAGTAAACACAAAAGAGGCAACTGCTGCCTACTTTGCAGTTGTAGGTAATATTTTCTAGGGATTCGAATTTGTGAATTTGCAAAACCTATAGGCTGGGATACTACCACTCGCCTCCGTGCCAGATGTTGTTCCAATTAAAACCATAAATGGCTGGCGTACGTTTCTCCATTGGCATGTTTAACTAAGTTAGTGTCGCGCGTCGTAGACTATCTACATAATTTTAATCGTTAAATGCGGGTGATATTAAATTCAGTCGCAATCGGGGAGTAGTCCATACAAATATATCTAAAATAATAATCTACTGTTTCTTGAAGAGCTCAGTACTTTCTCTGGAAAAGGGCCTCTCCATTTGAAATCATATATAATATGATAAATATACGGAGTTTCCCTCGCAATAAGCACACAATACGTGTAGCCTCTAAAGCGAATAGAAGAATGAATCGTAATATTTCGAATCTTTCAAAACTGCTCGATGCCTCTCACCCAATATGACTGTGATTTTCGTATTGGTTAAACATCCCCTCAATTCATTTCGAAATGCTTTTTCTCTGCCGAGAGACTTCTGGGTAATATATTGTAGTCTTTGCCGACTGTCACACTGCGTCTTACGAATCTGCGGAAAAATGAATTGTCCTACTTAATTCGCTGCGTTGCTTCAGTTAAAAATGCGTTGCAGCTCCTCGCATCAGAATGCATCGCAGAATGTGTAACGTGGATAAAATACGACGTTGGGCAGTAAGCAGTGAGCAGAGTGGACGGGAGTAGTAGTGGCAGCGGTGGCGGTGGCGGTGGCGGTGGCGGGGGAGGCAACCGGTGCAGTTGAAAGGGGAGGGAGAAGGCTGGAGGCGGGTTCTATGTAGATGGGAACGGGACGAAGTTTGCGATGGTGTAGAAGACGTTATGGATGAAGTAACTGTGAAATTAGGTTTAAGAGAAGGAGAGGGCAAGTGCGTAGGAGAGCGGGGGGGGGGGAGCTGGAGGAAGAGGACGCACATGAGGACGAGGAGGGAGATGCCGAGATGCCGGACTGCCGAAAGCCGCCTGTCGCCAGCTGAGTGGCCTTTCCGCAAACTCAGCATCGATATTGCGCGGAAGTATATTAGTTTCGTATTTACGATATGGAAATCCTCTTTTGCCTTGCGCACTGCGATGCTTCGTCACAGTTATGATAGCACTGCAGTTTGTAAAATTATGACGAGGGGTAAATAACGACAAAGTTTATTGTGTATGACCGCAACATATTATATAAACAAGTTGCAGATTCATAAGCTACTGAATAAACTAATGGTTGGTGACATTTCACGTAATGGAGTACATCAAGCAAAATAACTAAACAGATTGTGTAAAATACGATGTCTCCGTGGGTAAAAATTGTGACAAATACGTGATAAAATACATATTTAATGTACGCGCAAATGCGTATCTCGTAATAACATTTTGAGTTAATATTTGGAAGTATGTTAATAATATCAGTGCATTCACGATTATTATTATCTGTATCGTTGGAATTAGAATTAAAATGCCGATCACTATATTGCTTCATCTGATAGTATCAGTCCCGAATGCTCACTGATTCATCGAACAGGCAGAAATATTTGCAAAGCATGTGCACTCGATCACGTTTCGGTTATATTTTAATCTTATCTCTCTCGCTCTCGCGTTTCCAGAACCAACAAACTGTAATAAGTTATTCCTACGCCCTCACAGTTACAGAACTACGAGTACATTGCACCTGAACAAATCGCACAGAATAGAATTTAAATATTCATATGGAGATACGCAATCGAGCGGCATTAAAAAAAAGGTTTCTCTAACAATTCATTCTCCTGTCACGCCATAATTTGATTCTTCGCGTGCGTGTTCCACATCTATTTAACCGTTCGACAAAACCCGCCTACAAGCATGTTTTGATATACGACCATCTTTCGCTGGGGAGCGATATATGCATTACGCACACGTCCGTATTTTATGTCGGAAAAGAAGGCACCAGGCTGTGAGGTCGGTGGAGTGAGAAGCGGCGGTGGAGGCGGCGACGCGCTCTCGCAAGAAGAGACTGCGGCAGCACGCGGCTGGAGTAAAGTGGCGGGGGTGGGGGCGAGAGAGAGAGAGAGGGGGGGAGAGGCCCAGTGCGCTCGCCTCTCCGGCTGCTCGGGCACGTATTGCAAACCCAGCATCTGCATGGGCAACGGATACAGGAGCGAGGACCGAGCGTGTGCACGCCGCTTGCCGGGGTGGGGTGGAGCGGGCGGGGCGGGCTTGGGCGGGGGGGGGGGGGAGGGGCCGGTCGGCGCCCAGGCCCGGGCAGCGTGGGCTCCGAGGGCGGGCGCCCGCAAGAGCCGGGAGCGGGAACGCGCGCGGGCGCGTGCGCGGGGGCGGGCGCGGAAGCAGCGGGGAACGAGCAAGCGCGTGCAGGCTTGTAGCGGTACCATCTGCTGGCCGCAGCAAAATGCAAAACACGGGGAGGCGGGGTTGTGTCGGCGGTCGGTCCGCGCCCCGCCTCCTGCCCGTCTGCCGCTCGTTCGCCCTCGTGTCCCTGCTCCCTCCCGCCCCTCGCTGCGCGGCCGCACGCCCGCCGGCGCCGCTAGAGGTCCGCCCCTCATCCATACACCAGCTCACACAGGGCTCGCGCCCCACCCTACTATTCATCGCAGCGCATTACCCGAGTGATTAGACTTTGCTTTCCACCTCTCGGATCGCCACTTCAATCTGATTTTTCCGTGAGAGAGTAATAATGGGGAAAATGAATAACTGGAATATTTTAATGGCGTTTTTCTGTTTTCCACGCTGCTGTGTCATCATAGTTATTCATTATATATTTATTGCAGTTAAAAAATAGGATGTGAAGTCAAAATGTATGTATTTGACTCAAGGAAGTGCCAATTAGTTATCCCTTTCAAATTTCCATTGCTTTTTGCTACTGTTGCCATTTCCAGAACTTAACAAGATTGACAAAATTGGCTTCAAGACGAGATTCTTTTGTTCCTCTGTGCACCTGTGTCTTCACCTGTACGACTCCATCTTCCACTTCCTGGCTCATTCACAAATCTCTCCTCGTCTGACCCAGTCGCTTTCCTACCGACCATTTCACACCCGTCTACCTCCACCCCCACTCCTCGAAGCTCTTCCCCTGACACGTACCAGTCCAACTGCCGTGCCCCATCGAACTCCCTCCGCTTTGCTCTTTTTTTTTTTTGCCCATCCTGCTCACCCGTGTTTCCATCCCACGTGCAGCCACCTGGCGACCCGCAGTTCTCCCGACGCTACCTCGTGTCCGCACGAACGTGAGGACAGGGCGGATCCAGCCGATTCATCATCGACCATCAAAGATTTTTGTGAAATAATAAACAATTGTTATTATACTGTATATTATTTTTGTAGTGTATATATGATACTAAACCTCGGTTGCGTGATTCTAGACCTCGGTGGCTCTTTGGTTAGCGTGCCCGACTTCCACGGCGCAACCCGGGGTTCGATTTCCGGACGGGGCAAAATAATGCCCTTTCCTTACAAATGGCCCAGTATTTGTTGCTGTGTGACGATGAGAAAGCCCATCCTAAAGTTATGAAGACTAGAATATACGGTGAAGGGATGTCTTCATGCTTACCACACGAATCCCTTGTCTCATGACGGAGAGGCTGGGTTACCGCTGGTCGACCAAGGCCCGTAGCAGATTATGAAGCGACAGGCATATATGATATTATATTTTTTTTTTTAAATAACTATATAATTTTAACAAATAAATCATTAAATACATTTTGCCAAATAAAAGAAGGTATCAAACGAAAACTTTGCCCTCTTTTACGGGGGGCATGGCCTCTATATCCCCTGGATCCCCCACTGCGCGAGCGACGGGGTGCGCTGATTTGCCGCCCTCTCCCCCCCCCCCGTGGGCTCTGCGCGTCCAGTGCGGCCTCCGACCCCGCCCCCCGTGGTGCTTCGCGCGCCCCGCTATTATTACTAGCCGAGTTATTGCAGCGGGCGCTCGCAGCCCGCTTCTCCGCAGCCTCGGCGCCCGACAGCCACCGGCCAAAGTGGGGGCGGTTCCGCCGAAATTAACTCTTTAGATCTTCCCCGCGGGAAGCGTGTTTGAAGAAGCTCGCTCCGCACCGCGCCCTTCCTGTCGGTTCCCACCCCTCCCCGCCCCGCCCACTTCGCTTCCGCTCTCGCTCCCGCTCCTGCTCCCGGCCCGCGTGTCGATCGCTTCGCAGGCTGACTTGGCGCTGCGCTCGCAGCAGCCGAAGTAGTCGGGAGGGCGACAGAGGTGGAGCGATGGAGGACTACCACAGCAGCGGATACGGAATCGGTGACAACAGTCGCGCCGGGGCAGTGGGGAAGCCTGAAAGAGAGCTGTGGAGCCAGAGGGTGATGGCGGCTGGGTGGCGGTAGCGACGGGGGCCGCGGGAATGGCAGGGGTGGTATAGGCGATGGGGGCGGCGAGGGCGGCGAGAACGATGAGAGTGGCGGGGGAGGCCGGGGCGGTGCAGTAGTAGCAGCCCCGCGGGGAGGGCTGTCCCCACAGTGACAGCAGAGGCGAGGCGAGGGCGAGGGCGGTGAGAACGGCGAAAGCGGTTGCTCGCCTATGGCTGCGGATCGGAGGGGACGGTGATAGGTGCGGAGGAGATCTTCGCGCGCGCCGGCGGCGGAGGGGGCGGCGGCGGTGCGGGCGTCGTCGGTTGGGGCGGCGGCGGCGGGGGCGGCGGCGGTGGCGGGGGCGGGGGCGGCGGCGGGGGCGGCGGCGGGGGCGGAGGCGGGGGCGGAGGCGGGGGCGGAGGCGGGGGCGGCGGCGGGGGCGGGGGCGGGAGGGCTGGAGGGCGGGGCGTCGCCCGCAGGCTCTGCGGTTGCGGTGACAGCGTCGGCGCCGGTGACGCCGCGATGTCTAAGATGCCTTCGGCGGCGGTGACGCCGGCGGAAGCGAGAATGGCGGGACGTCGAAGGTGAAAGAGGAGAGCGGCCCAACGCGATAGTGAAAGCCCCTTAGAGAACGCGGTCGGGGTTGCGAAGGGAGGGTGGCTTAGACGACCGCGGCGGGGGTGGAAATATCGGAGCGACACAGCTGGAGTAAGGAGCTGAGGTAGAGGAAGCGAAAGCGAAGGCATGGCGATGGGAGTGCAAAAGAACAAGATGGGACAAAAAGAGCAAGCCTTGCACGGGGAGTTGAGAGTAAAACGACTACCTCCAGTTTTAGAGAAGCTGAGGAGAATGGAAAGAGGAAAGGTTGTGAGCCCAATTTGTTTGAAACAGATTTCTTATTTAGGCAAATATTTTCTGTTTTCTCTTCTTGTGCATTGTGATCATCAACATTACTATTACCACGATAATTTTCGGTCCCATATGATTCCAGATCTTACATATCGTTTTTCCGTGTACCCCACCTACATGGAACAAAAACAAAAAATTTGATAAATATCAAAAATAGGGAAAACGGTCGAAATAAAATGTATCATTATAAGAAAAATTACATTTATAAGAATCACACACTTTTTTGTGAAATATATGTGTACGTATGCCTAATTGGCGTCATAAATATACCGAAAAAATACACATCCTCTGCCACCAAGACTTGGACCTTCGAGATATAATTGATATAATATTAATATAAGCATCTGAAACGCAAGTTAATTTCAAAAGTCTCTTTCGAAAACGTGAATTAGTTAAATGACGATTGCATGTCGTGCCAGAATTCCGTATGAGATGGATCTGAGTCGATTCTGAATCTAGTAAGAGTCAGTGTGATTATTGTGAATATGGATCGAGAGTTCTCAGGCCTACGTTTTAATTGCAACGTTCGTGTGTGAGACGAGTCTGATCCCTGCTCGAGCCAGAAGACTCATTAGGGCGGGTGGAAACGAAGTGCGGAGCACGAGAGGGGCTGAGCCGACGGGGCAGAAAACCGCTAGCCAGCCCCGCGGAATCGAAGCATCGACGCGGCGGCTGCCTGTGTCGCGCTCGATGCAAAGCGAAGCGAAGTGAAGCGAGGAGCGGCGGCGCGCCGGGCTGAAGTTCCTCCGAAGGCGTCCGCGCGCTGGCCCTGTTGGACGCAGGGGAGGAGACGGTGTTGGCGCCAGAAACGAAGGTGGCGATGGGCTGCCTTGTCGGATGCGTGAAGTTGGTGGGTGTCGGTGGCGATGGAGGAACGATGTTTATGATGGGAACGGTGTCATCGATGGCAGTGGCATGGGCGGCAGCGGTAGTACTGGCCGTTGAGCCGGAATCGGATGTGTTGTGCGTGGTGGGAGATGTGTTGGAGGCGAGGCTAGAGGTGAAGGTGGTGTTTGCGGCAGGAACGGCGGCTATGAAGGAGGTAGCATATAGGCTAATGACAGTGGCAGTAGCGGTGGTTTTGGAACCGTAGATGGTAGTGGCGGAAGAAGCGGGCTTGGAGGCAAGGCGAATCGGGGGCGGTGGCTGCCATGTTGGCGACAAAGGAGGAAGAACAGGAGGAAGACGAAGAGGCGCAGCCGAGCCACGAGCCGCTTCCGCCGCCCCCGCCCCCGCCCCCGCCGCCATCCCCGCTTCTGCTCCACCCCCGCTTCTCAAGCACACGTGGACCACAGCTGCCCGCTCACGTGGAAGAACCCAGTGGCTTGTTATGCATGCAGGTAGATCCCTAGAGCCCTGTTTAGATAAGCAACATCGTCTTTTTTTTTTGTCAAGGAGCCTTGCAGGCTTCAACTGTTGCCACGACGGTCTCATATGAGTAATCATGAATACAAGCTTCATTTTTTTCAATGATATCTGTCTTATACCATTAATAGATATCACAATAAAATATATATTCCACTTCAACGGGTAGCTTCAATAACTTTAGAATTATTTTTGGATAAAAATGAAAAAAAGAAAACGAATATTTTAGAAATATATTCTTAATGCGTAAGTTTGATTTGCGTTGGCGTTGCGTTTTTGATCAGCGTTTGGCAAACATGCTTTTAAAGTTTTTCTTACTCATCATTCGAATACAAGTATTTACCACATTAATCGAAAACTATACAATGTAGCGAGATATGCAATTATAAGAAAAGCACTTGTGTAAAACTATTTATGGGTTATTTATATTTTTTAATTATTATTTCATTAGAAGTATAACAAATTTATGATCAATAAAAAGAAATATAAGGAATCGTTCTGGAAAATTGATATCATTACGTAGTATCATTGGAAAAATGTATCAATGAATCGTTGCTGGCCACAACAATATTTCATCAAACATTTGGTGAAAAAAAAAGATAATGCGTATACCAGGAACACTTTTTTGTAAGATAATACATTCATTATATCGGTGTTTGCTGCCCATGTGAATTTTTGATTGAGAATAGAAGTACCCAAATGAAATACATTTAAGTTTTTTACATTGCATTTACAATTTAAAATCTGAAAGTTTTATTTCTGGAGTTATATTACTTGTCGGATTAATTCCATGAGCTTAGATAAAATAAGAAATGATGAAATCTGAATGAAGTAGATTTAATGCTTTCGGCAATGTTTCCGTTAATATGGAATATTTGTTATTGATTCCACAAAATGTGACTGTAAATATAATATAATGGTATAAAGACCTTTTCACCAATTGCTTACAATCGATGAATTTATTACTTGAAACTGCAAATACATGGACACAAAATCAATATTTCTCGTGGAACAATAATGTCTAAAATATTTCGACAAATTCCTTTTTATTTTCAAGTATTTAAATGGAATTGGAACACTTCACTCGCTATGCATGCCAAGGACAGTAAGTAATGTGAGACAGTAAGTAATGTGTAAGAGTGTACAATGCGGAACTCAAACGCGAAACCGGTTTGACGTCACAGCAATGCTACGAACACAATCCGTATTTGTTTGGGGATCTCCAGCGCTCCGAAATTACAGCAATGCTCAATGCACAAAGTGCACATGCATAATCTGCGGAGTCACAAGCCAAAAAACATTTCGTAAAGAACAATGCTTCAAATCGAATATATCCTTGTGTATGAGTTTGAAATTAAACTTCCTTCACCGTGCATAAATTACATTTCCGTACTTATAGCTTGTTAGACGTAGTTTACATAAGTGAATTTTAGTAACCATTTTATTAATTAAGTTGGTATCATTATGTGATACACAAAAATGATTCCCTCGCAAAAATGTGAAAGTGATTAAAAGATTTCGAAAAAGAAAATTGTAGTAGTAAGCTGGCCATTCAAAAGTAGGAAATAAGTTAATTTGAATTAACCAATTAAATATTTACAGTATTTCTATTCAAATTCCGAAATACTGATTTGTCAGCGTGTCTTGATTTGATTTCCACTAAAGTTATTAAATGTCATTCTGAAGTAGGAAAATAATGAACATGTACAAAAATTTTCCAAATTAAAAATACAAAATATATAAAATAAAACCATTTACAATGTATAAAGATAGACACTCAACTACAAAAACAAAGAGTTCACTATAATTATTCGGAAATATCTAAATTGTATTTTGAATTTATATGTGTTCCTTACTGTCAAACACAGTTTCTTTTGTACATCACTTTGAAAGTTTCACGTGTGGTAATTTTCATTTTCCACTGGCATATGCGTTTACTAACGCGGACTTGCCCCGTCCTCAGAGGTGCCTCTGGTGAGAGAGTATTAGCGCGTCGCAGGAACAATCGCCTAGCGGTGGTAATTACGGATTAATCAATGTGAGGTTATTCAGAATGCTGCATGCGGATTTTCGCTCGCAGTTCAACTGACTACGCGTCTGACTGTGAGGCGTGCGGAATGAGGCTTTATTGGGTGTTTTAAGGGTGAAATTCATGTTTGTTTCGCTGATGTTTTGGTTGGTGTGAAATAGGGATATAGTATTATGATATAGGATTGCATGGTTGGAGTATCTTCTCTGATTATGCTTTTGGTACAGCAATTCTTGTCTATTTGGAGAAACGTTTAGTACATATTTTGTGGGACATTCATGACTAGCAGGTTCTGATTCTCCAAATGTACACTAAGAACTGTCATGCAACTGAAGACACTTTTCTCTTTCACATACGATCTTCCCGCTTAAATATCTGCAGGAATGTCATTTATTATATTTACTCATTATTGAGAATATCGTGGCATTTCTATTGTAAGACCAACATTGAAACTAGTAAAGAGAAAAGTGCCTTTCAGGATTAGACAGCATGAGAGCCCTTTGGATACAAATTGGTATTGAGCAGGGAAAAAGAACATGCGTAACATGAAAGTCACAATAACCACTACCAGAAAGGGCGTGGTTGATTATCCAAACAACAAACGTCTTTCCTCAGAAAATTTATGTAGAACGTGTAAATGTAACGGAATATAGTAAAGGGCAATTACACGTCTTTAAGAATTCTTTCTGTAATATTTCGCGAATAGATACTCAATATTCCATTAAATATTTAGGGACGTAGGTTAAGGACATCTTGGATAGCATGATACACTGGGAAAAGGCATTCCCATATCCTTTATTCATTTAAGATATTGAATCCAAAACATGATTTAACTAGAAATATAGAATATTACGAAACCGAAGTTGACATAAAACAAAGGAGTAATTTTGACTTACAGAGAGACGGTATTCATTTATTTTTGTAAAATCTTTCGTTTGATTAACACTTATCAAACAACCCAGTACGCAAAATTAAGAAATGTGCTTCCTAGTACATCTTGCAGCGAAATTAATCTACGTCTGGCTTTTCTACGTAAATCACTGGAATTCTAGGAGTTACAAAAAAATGTGATACACAAAATAAATGAGTAAATTACATTGAAGGCATTTTAAAAATCGATGCAAAATTTATAAACTACGTCAAATATTAATATCATTCAATAATATTTCTACTGAGTTATCGAGAAAGAAGATAATGCTTGAAGTTGATAACGATAATATGTCATCATCAATGTGTAGAATTAGTCGCCCTGATTCACGATTCACATTGACTAACAAAAGGCTGATGTACAAGTTTCTTTGACGAACAATATATTACACGAGGTGACAAAATAAAATAATTATAATTTCCAAAAATGTTCACTATTTTTCTACCTCTGTAGACATATGAATCAACTTTCTCTTGCTGAACTTTTCTTCTTAGATATACTGCACTGTGGTACCGTGATATGCACTCGCCACTTTGCCAAAAATGTTTGAAGAGCTTATTTTAGTAGATTAAGTATTTTGTGGCCAGGAAAAGAGAGCCACTGGAGTCTACTTCAAAGGAGAAGAAAGTGAAATTTAATACACTTTACGAGATAAGAGATAAATAAATCAATGACGCAAATATATAATATTTGGCTCTCTAAATATCACCTTAACTCCAAGTGTCAAGCAAATATTTGATCGATATCTTCACAACCGAGTTCTTAACTCGTTTCTTCGTGTTTTTTAACTTAACGTCCTTCTCCTAGGCATCACAGATACGTCCATAGGCTACATTTAAAAGACCCAGGCCTTAAAATTCTTTGTAACACATTTTATCATGGATAATGGATGAAAAATTGGATCGTTTGATATTTCACGAGGTCCCTCAAACGTTCACGAAAATTACCTCTCGTTAAATGGTTTCCGAGAAAAATCTGTCTTTTTAAAAAATCTCACTTGGCTATTTGACGAGCTGCCAGCGCGTTATAAATATGAATCTGCTGTCGCGGTGACGCAACAGACCGAGAATTCCCCAGAGTGGCTCCGAGGCGACACATCCGCTGTAGACGGCGTGCAGGGCCAAAGAGCATTCTCCAAGGCATGGATCTCTTGCCGGACTGGTTGATTGCACACATAGCTGTAAACGCCCGTAAAAACACTTCGCAATGAACGAAATTTGCGTTCCCGCAAGAAGACAGGACATAAAATTGTGCAATAAATGGGAAATGAACAAACGAAAATGAAATCAAGATTTAAATTGGAATACGTATATAAACCCACAAGAATTCTTGTGTAAAGAAACGTTAATTAAAATATCCTAAATGTTTATAACGAATAATGACATGAATATGATGTCATTGTAGGTGTAATGAATATATTTGTCCTCGTATAAATTGTTTATCGCTGGTGACAAAATAGTTAACGTATTTATTAGCAGATCGCATACTAAATTATGGATTATTTATCTACGATGTCATAACTGTATGTGAAAAGCAATGCATGATGAAATTTAGTGGTTATCTGAAAAATATTTAGTTAGGTTGAGTCATTAACCTTCTGGACCCAAGGAATTGAAAGATCAATCCTATTTCGTCTATATCTAGTATTTAAAGATTATCTTATTATTAATTAGTTATCTAAAGTAAAGATCTATTAGTATTATTTTATTATCGAGCTTCAAGGGCGGTATTTATTTGTACGTGGACCGTATCATGACATCAGCTGGTCAAGAGAAATAGTCCGTATTATTTGAGCCCTAGTGTCGGCCATCTTGACGTGAGATCATCTGGACTTAAGTTACACTGGCGTGATCGAAATTATTTGTTTTTCTCAACTGACATTTTGAAATTCTTAATGATTTTAACCTATTTAAACAGATCACAATTACTTTAAGAATGCTTTGATATCAAAGTGAAGGAAAAAGTTAATCACATTAAATGGCGGATCTCAAAATTTGGTCTGAAGGGTTAAACTAATCACAAATTTGGTATTTTTATAATTTTGTACTAATGCAACAAATTAGACGACTTTAGACAATATTTCATACTTACAAACTCCGAAAAAATATTTCGAAATACATCCTTTACAGAATTAGGTGTGCTAACGACGATTTTCATCGTTCTTTTGACATACCGATACTTTCAAGTATTAGTCTCAAATATTTTGCTATATAGGTGATATATTGTTTGTAATCGTACAATACTTCAACTCATATTACACTAATATAAAGAGTTATCAATTCAATGTTTAATAATATACACTTGCAACTTATTTTTCATGCTCTTTACTTAAGTATTCAACTTCAATTTTGAGGGAACTCCTCTAGTGACATTCTCGAGTACACATTTCCCGAGCTGTCATGATATCAGGAGACATCCTTCTCCTCTCTAGCCCCGGCCTTAGCGCAGTGTTCTTCATTATCCGCTGCGCGATTGACAGTTTCAGGGCACATCAATTAATTTCCGCGATGGAATGAGATGAGGCGCGTCCTGCCGACGTGCAATACAGTCGGCCGTGGCGGCGGCGGCAGGCCGGCGTTGGCGGAGGGGGCGAGATTAAGCAGAGGGGCTATAGGGGAGGCCGCGCGCCTAGTCTGCCAGCGAAGGGGGTTCTATAGGTGCGAGGAGGGTGGGGGCGACCGCGAGAGGGAGAGGGCGCAGGGACAGCTGGGCGGACAGACAGAACCGACAGCCCGCGGACACGCAAACGGGAGAGAGAGAGAGAGAGAGAGAGAGAGAGAGAGAGAGAGAGAGAGAGAGAGAGAGAGAGAGAGAGAGAGAGAGAGAGAGAGAGAGTCGGGGGAACGCAAGCTAGCTGGAGGGGAACGCGGGAAGCAGCGAGGACTAGCTGCGGTGAGTGCGGGGGCGGGGCGGAGAGAGGACGGAAGGAAAGACAAACAGGATTACGGAGGATCGGGGGAGCGACAGAGGGCGCAACGAGCGACGAAGGCAAAGCCTATGGGACTGTGGCACGAACGTTGCGGCCAGGGAAGGAGAACGGAGAACAAGCTGGGAAACGCGGTACCGGAAACCGCACATGATGTAAATCGTTTTGAGGACAAGGGACGAAGGACGAGCAGAAAATGCTAGTATCAAGAAGGGATGAGCGGTTAAGGATGCGTGGCAGAGAGCAGGTTGTGAGAAAGGCGCAATGAAGGATACACGGTGGAGAACCGGATGGCGAGGACAGTGAATGACGGAAGGTGGAGTATGAGCGGTGTAGAACGCGCTCAGGAGGACCGACGGCGGGTGGACGACCCGAATGGAAGGACGGGCCGCCGGAGGAACAAGTGGCAGAGGACAGACGGCGGAAGACAGACGCAGGGCACCTTCCGTGGCCACTGGGGCGACGGGGAGCCGTGCCGTGCTATGGAGCATATACGGCGCGGATCAGGGCCCGTGTGCGTCGCCGCCGCCGCCGCCTCCGCCGTCACGAGGCCTGTGCCTTCCAGGACCTCTCCGTCCCCCGTCGGCGCCCCCTCCCACCACCGCCTCTTCGCCACCGCCGCCCGCGGGCGGTGCGCGGTGCCCAGCGGCCGGCCGCCGTCGACCCGCGAGAGACGGGCAGACGCCGCCGGATTTTGCGCCCAGTTGATGCCGCCCCGGCCGCCCCGTGTTCCTGCCCCAGATCGCGCCCCGCCGCCTCCTGTCCGCTTCCATCATCGGCACCGGGGGGGGGGGGAGGCGGCGGCTATATATGCATCTCCAGCTTAAAATGCACCCCGGAGCTCCGTATTTCACGCAATCCAATCTAATCCTGTCTCGCGGGGCCGTTCATGCTGAACGTTCCGCGAGAGGGGGCACTGTTTGAGTGCGGGAACGTTCCATATGTTACGAAACGGACTCGCTCTCTCTACGGTCTACTGCTCGCCGAAGTTCTTTTTTTTAAAGTGTTTCAGAAACCTAAAACGTAAGCAATTTTTGAAATCTAAGTGCAGGTTTCAGATGGAAGTAAACGCGTCTTTTTAGAGAAGCCCAAATCGCTTTAAATCGCCATCACGTATGTACTGCGCCGACTCAGTACCCCAGATTGGGAAAGAAAAGATATCGTCGCGTCCGCGGCGAAATAGGATTAAAGTATTAAAGAGGCAGAAGGAGAAAGCGCGCTTGCGTTGGCGCCAAAGAGGAAGGGGCGCTGCCGAGAAAGAGAAAGAAGCACACGAAGTAGAGGGGAAAAAAAAGAAAAAAAAGACAGACAAAAAGTCAATGCGTGCAGCGAGCCGGCAGGCGCACTCACCGGCCAGAGGCGCGAGGCCGCGGGTGCGAGCGTAGGCGGCGGCGGCGTCGTGGTGTGGAGCGTCGCGGCGGCGACGCCGCAGCGGGCCCTCCACCGCGCCGCCTGCCCGCTCGACGGGTGCCGCGCCGGCCGCTGGCGTCGCGGTGGTAGTGGCGGCGGCAGTGAGCGCGGCGGGGCGCGGAGAGCTGCGCCGCACGCGCCGCGCAGAAGCGCCGCCGCGCCGCCGCGCAGCGCGCAGGGCGCAGGGCACAGGGCGGCTGGTGGCGGCGGCGGCAGCAGCAGCAGTTGCAGCGGGAGAGCCCCGCGCCGCGCGCCCGCGCTCGGCGAGCGGAAGGCGGCGACTGGCGGCGCTGTCGATAGTACTGGACTCCTTATGAGCGAACGCCTGTTGATGGTGGGGACCGGAGGGGGCCGGCGGCGGCGGCGGCGCCCCTGCGCGAGCAGCGAGCGCGCGGCGGCGCCCTGGCGGCGGGGGTGGGAGCGCGGCGGGGGCGGGGGCGGGGGCGTGCGGGCGCGCACGGGCACGCCGGGGCGGGTGCGCGCTCGCCGCCGCCGCCGTTGCCAGCGCGCGGGCGCCCACGGGCTTGACTTCTGCGCCGTTCGCTCCGCGTCCCCTCCGAGCGCCCGCGCCCCTCTACGCCGGGCGCCCCGCCACCGCGCCCTGCCGCCCCCTCCCCTCCCCTCCCCACTGCGCCCCACCCCACCCCACCGCGCGCCGGCGCCGGCCTGGCCGCGGGCCCCCCGGGGCTCGAACCGCGCAGCCCGGTCGCCGCCGACCACCCCCGCGCCGCTGGCCGCGCTCGCCGCGCCGGTGGCCCGGGGCCCGTGCCGCTCGCTGGGCATCGCAGTCTCTCATCCGCAACATCGACAGCCAATGAATTGCGAATATATTAAATTGAACGGCAATTCAATAGAACCCTTCGTTTTCCCCGACGCCCACTCCACTATTTACGTCGTGGTGTAGGTTAAAAGGTCCACTTACGCGGCATTGGAGAGCATTCGAGGATACGTGTTGAGAGGAAGCAGCATTATTTTCCAGCAACATATGGCACTACGGAAAAGAGAAAGGCAATTAATGCTGGTTATGTGCCTCAATTAAAGTTCTTGTAAGATGTACGCTAATGTATGAACCACACACGTGTCGCACATGAGAATGTACAGATTATGTATTAAATGTGTATGATAATATCATGTAATCAATACGGTTTCAAACATCTCTAAGAATGAAGATTTTGAATTGTTTCTTCGTTTTCACATACTTCGAATATGAAAAATAATAATGAAAATTGCAAAGTCTGCACATATTGTTACTAAAGATAAATGAATTATTATTTAACTAAATATTTATTATTTTTTCAGAAATACTATGTTGTGAACCGTTTCTTTAAAATTTGAGAATTTTGCAGTTACTGACACATCTTGAGAATTATACAGCACACGAGATACACGCTATATTTAATATTTTCAAAAGTATAAAATGAATACTATGCCAATATAGGACAGAAATTATTTTAATGTTAATTTTGTCATTCAGACATATTTCATTGATAGACCACTTGAAACGTATCATTGTTTTACTCTCTGCTACTGGTACTTTAGAATTTAAAAAGTCAGTGAAATACTGCAAACATCTATGTGGAGTGTTTGCTGAAGAAAGATGTATTTTGGTGTTCACTGATACAATAATAATATTTTTTCTAAAAACTTGTACCCATCCATCCTCTTACACGTCCGACCACCCGTCATGACATCTGACCATCCGCCTCTTCCGTTGGCCGTCTCCCTGTTCGCACTTCTCTCCGTCCGTCCATCCATTCCTCAGTCCGTCCGTCTGTGCCTTCGTGTGAGACTAAAAGAAGCGCCTAAACGGTGTAGGACGTGTTCCAGAACGAATATTCGCCAACCAATCCATCCGAACTCCATGCCGTTCGCATTCAATACTGATATTTACATTTTTAGGAGTACTCCAAATCAAGTGCATTATGCATTCGCTCTTATAAATACGACAAAATAGCCTTTGATTAAAATATCTGCATATTTGAAAGTTTCAATCAACCTTTGTGAAACGCCTACGCTTTTACCATACGCCTGGAAGATAGAGTTTTATTTCTTAATCCTTTCTTTCTTTGATTTAATTTGATATATTTTCATCCCAAATTGTAAAATCTGCGTCGTGTGGCGGTGAAATATTATCTGCGAACGATTTCTTGAGCTCCAAACTTTCTCTCCCACCCTGTTACTACTCATACTTGAATAATGAAATGAAGTACTAAGAAAGCGAAGCCACTAACATACTTAATAATTAACATTTCAAATGATTTCCCTTGCATACTCGTTTCTCTTAATTTCGAATAAAATCATGATTTTTTCCAAAATTACAAAAACATTTTTTCTCAACAATGGTTTCACGCATTTCGTTTTATTTTTTTGTTCTGATGGAGCACTATGCACTGAATACGTTATAAAATTACAGTGTTATTTTCAATGAAGGGATCGATTTAAAAAAAATGCTCGAATGTAGTTTTTTTTATCTTTCTGTCTTTGTTAATATTTAAACTAGATGTACAAGATTTTGGAGACGTAAAATCTTCAAAGTATCTCTCATAGCGTTTTGTTTAGTTTCGAGTATAAGGGATAACAAAAAGGCTCATTTTGAAAATCTTCCCAACGAAGAGTGTTAAAATGCAATAAATATCATTTTCTAATTGTTTCTGCCATAAAAAATAAACAAAAAAGCTTACTTCCCTACAAAAACTTCGATTGTGTTAATAGAGACCGACAGGTTGAAATTTGCATATTCATTAATGAAACGTACAAATTTTCAGGTTTATTTTTATTTAAAAAAGGAAACATTATATTTCATATCGATGATTTATTTTAACCAAAATTCTAAAAATCGATGACAAAGTACTTAAAAATGTTTAGTCTAGCGAGGAGATTTAGGAGAGTATGTCATATCACGTTCACGAATAAGCTCCTAAATATAGTCCCCCGTCATGTGTTTATTGTAGGTTTTCACGTAGAAACGTTAAAAATGTTGCATGTTCTTATGAAACTGTTCATCTTGTTCATCTTATGAAACTGTTCATTCTCCGAATAGGCACCCATGTTTGCTTTGAAGCTATTTAGGTGGACATCAACGGTATGTATTTCGAGAGACATCCTGCAGTCCATTTTGCTGTTCCTTTTAACCAGAATCTCAACCAATGCAATATCATTCTCAGCTTCATGATTTCCGAAGAAACCTTTAACTACTTGAACAAAACTGGTCCATGCCTCATTTTACTGCTCTGTTGATTGGAAAACTCTTGACTGTCAATGACTTTCTTGATTTGAGGTCCAACGGATACACCAGCTTTAACTTTTCCTTCCGAAAGCTTTGAGAAGAGATGTTGTAGATGCTTGAATGCTGCAGATTTCTTGTCCAACACTGCCACAATCCAATCAACTTGCTCTGCCTACCAGTCAAAATCATGTCTCATTATTTTGTTGAAAGGTGGCATTAGTACCTTTTGAGGGTTTAGAAGTGACTTATAACAAATAGTGTGATTCCCCACACTCCCCAAGAATAGGAAAGATGAGGTTACCAGTTATGTAAATATCATTGTGATGGCCACCAATGCAACGTTTCAGAAGTACAACTACTATTTCCTGCATACTTTGTGATCAATTAAACATAAATCAATAATGTCAAACTAGAAACAACATTTTTGAAAATTTGTTACATAATGAAATTTCCATATTCAAAGAGAATGTGCTCTTATTTATTAACATTTTGTATGCCGTCGGTAGCCCATTGCTCATTGGTTAGCGTGCTAGCTTTCCACGGCCCAACCTCGCTGCCAAAATCGGAACTGATCTCGGCGTCTTGCAATTATCACCCAATTAGTATATTGCCGACAATGTCTAAAATTCTGGAAAAAATTGTTCGAAAACAGATTGTAAAACTCGTAACTGGTTTAGATCTGCTCGATAACCTTCAATCCGGCTTTAGACGAGGCAGAAGCACACAAAGAGCATTATTGACAGTAACTGAAGACATAAGAAAAGCGCTAGATGATGGCCTCGTAACTGTAGTAACTCTTTTAGATTTTAGTAATGCATTCGACTCTGTAGATTACGACATCCTAAATGCAAAAATCTGGGATTTTCTGATTCCAACATCTCTTGGATTGCAAGCTATCTCTACAATAGGCAATAAATTATAGTAGTTGACGATCTGCACTCCAAACCAAAACCTCTCCACCGAGGAGTGCTTTAGAGATCCGTTAGGGGTCCACAGTTCTTAATTTACGTGAATGACCTATCAAGCGAACTTACAGAATGTAGTCATATGTACGTGGATAACCTGCAAATATATATCTCCGGGAAACCATTACAGGTAGAAATGCTAATAAATAAATTAAATAATGAACTCTCATCTGTAGTCAAATGGTCAATGAAAGACAAATTCAATTTAAATCCTACACAATCACAAACCATCATAATTGGCTGTTCTCAAATGCATAAGAAACTTGAAGGTTCATATGTTCCTGATGTGCTTATAGACAATGTTGTAGTACCTCGTCGAACACAAGTGAAAAACTTGTTCTTAATACTTGATGATCATCTAAGCTGGGAATATCAGATTCGAAATGTCTGTCGCAAAGTTTATGCTTCTTTGCAATCACTTAGAGATTTCGATAAATGTCTTCCTACTAATACGAAAGAAATGTTAGTAAAAACCCTGCTGTGTCCTCACTGCTGTGTCGACTACGGTGATATTGTGTATAACAATTTGAAAGATTCAGTCGCTCAAACTCTACAGAGGGCTCAAAATTCCTGCATTCCTTTAATTAATGATATAAAAAATACACTAACATCTCCGGTGATTATAAAGAGCACAAAAAATTAACGCTAAAGGATAGACGTCACAGACTTTGTCTTTTATTTAAGATGCTAAAAATGGGTTCCCCGTCATACTTAAATTATTTCGTACAACTTAAATCCACTAGATTTCAGAAATTCCAGTTACTCTGTATTCCAAAAAGCAAAACCAGCTACTAAAATAAATCGTTCGCAGTTACTGTATCCCGGGAATGGAATAAATTGCCTCCCAATATCAAAAACTGCTTCTCATTAACACCTTTTAAGAAGCACTTGAATGATTTTCTTACAAAGTAGTATACATTATTTTGCAATTTAAATCACAGTAGATTACCGGTTAAATGAAACCTATTCCTTAAGAGTGTTAAGAACTGATTAATATGTTTTAGAAATAGCGTTAATGTTCTTTTGTAAAAAAAATACTTTCTTGCGATCGGTTTGATACTGCCGGAACTGTATTTTCATCCGTAGGAGTAGAGGCGGATTTAAACAAAAAAAACGACAAGAAAACGACCACCCCAAATACCCGTTTGTTCATATTAACTTTGTTTCCATTTTATTAGGACGCAGCCTGCCGGGTGGGTTTTCCCCGACTAGCGGGTTTTCCTCCAGGATCGAGCGGCAGGTGAGGTGGTGTCTTTCTGTATTAATAGATCACAGTCGCTCGGGGTGAATACCAGGCTGCCGCGTTGCGCGCTGATTTGTAAAGCATATATCCTATTTAATTCAATTTGTGTTTCAATCAATCTCCGTCTATGAATTTTAAATGTATTTCAAACATATTATTGTAACATTATATCCATTTAACCTCCGATGTTATCTATTTATAAGTCGCTTTAAATAACGTTTGCCTTCCACTAAGTGCTTATCACTTGAAGATTATATTACATTAATTTTTTTCAGATTACATTACCTTTTTTGGCTTATCTGTATAATTGTGGCATGTGGTCAGGCGGAAGAGTGGGCCTAATAGCCCGAGACTCGCCATATCAATAAAACATAATAATAATAATAATAATAATAATAATAATAATAATAACCAACAACAACAACAGATGCCATTTATGACATCTGATAGAATGCATTTAGCTCTATCTCTACCAAAAGCTCAAAGACAAAATTTGAAGCCATTTTTGAGAAAATCTTGTTTTTGTGAATTGCATATATTGCACCCAAAATTGCGCGAAAACTAGTACAATTTTCAATAAATGTACCTGACCTTAATAAAAGAACTCTCTATGTAGAACAAATTTTATTTAAAGGACATCTTCATCTCAATTTTTTTATTTGTAGGAAGACAGAAAAAATTCATACTTTTGAAGTTTTCTAAAATTTAGAATTAACCGTGAAAATTGGACCTATGCCACTTTTATAAGTGTGCTACTCAATTCTTACAAGCAATGTGGAGTCATTTTTGAAAATGAATTTTTAAAATTTCAGGAGGGCTTCATGTTAAGTATCCCCAAATTTTGAAGAATATTTTTCCAGATTTCTAAGTTTCGACTCGAGCCAGATGAACAGAGATTTCTTCAATTTGGAAACAATCCCAAGCATGGTTTATGCGCTAGTAGTGTTCACGGACACCAGACGCAGAGACGGACGGACGGGCAAACACGGACGGACGGGCAGACACGGACGGACGAGCAGACACGGACTAACAGGCAGACACGGACGGACGGGCAGACACGGACGGACGGCAGACACGGACGGACGGGCAGACACGGACGGACGGACAGACACGGACGGACGGGCAGACACGGACGGACGGGCAGACACGGACGGACGGGCAGACACGGACGGACGGATAGACAGACGGATAGACGGACGGATAGACGGACGTTTTGAAAAATTTATTTTCTCGGTGTATGGGGACCCCAAAACGTGTATTTCCGTTGAAACATCGAAATCGATTTTCCGAAGCATTACATACTTTCCCTATACTACGTATATACGTACGGGAACGTAAATACTACTTACGGGAACGTAAATACTAAGTACTACGGGAAAGTAAATATATAGTTAGGGCGACGTTAGATGGCAGCTGGCAAGGGAATGGGTCAAGACCGTAAAGCCTGTCCATTCCACGGAAATTAGAAATCTTTATTACGGGAATGTCTGTGCCATTTGTAGAACCACTAGTTACTTTCTCGTATACCTACGTATATACGGATCATTACACGTAGTATAGAAAACGTTATGTAATGCTGCGGAAAAGTAATTTCGAGTTTTCAACGGAAATACACGTTTTAGGGGCCCCAGGTACAGAAAAAAATCGTTGTTTTTTCAAACGTTCGTTCGTCCATCCGCCCGTCCGTCCGCTCGTTTGTCCGCCCGTCTGTCCTCCCGTCTGTCCTCCCGTCTGTCCTCCCGTCTGTCCTCCCGTCTGTCCTCCCGTCTGTCCTCCCGTCTGTCCTCCCGTCTGTCCTCCCGTCTGTCCTCCCGCCTGTCCTCCCGCCTGTCCTCCCGTCTGTCCTCCCGTCTGTCCTCCCGTCTGTCCGCCCGTCTGTCCGCCCTTACATGCACTACACTACCGCACCTGCCGGGAGCTCGGTCAGGAGCTTTAAGCTTGTCCCGACTGAGTCGGCGCCTCCCTCGCGGCAGATACCTGGTTGGGAAAATCCCCGCCAACCGACTGTAGGTCAGCGCCGGATCTCGCAATCGCTGGCGCAAAATCACCGTCAGCTCCCGAGAAAAAACATGCACTACACTTACGGACTAATAACCTTAGCCGTTGACACCCCATAAATTTCTAGTAATCATTGAATATACTATTTGCAGTTCGTTATTACAAACATTACCAATCAAGTGTAATACCTCAAATTCTAGAGGCCTGCCAAGATCATTTTGAAAGTAAACTAGGATCAAATGCTTTTGAAAGATTCCAATAGGTGCTTAATTTCTAGCACCCAAGCACCCAATTTACACAATTCTATTGTTTTCTTATTAATGTAAATTTTTCTTTATGAACAAATATATTCATTTCTTTTGTTAATAAAAACAATTTACAGGTTTCTGAAGTGGTTACATGTGTCTGAAATGCACATTTTGCTAGTTTGAGTGTTTTTCAAACCAACCTGTGACTGCTTAATGCGAATCTGTCATTCGAAATATCGAAGGAGCTCATTGGACAAAATATTCTTAAAATTGTCATAGGAGCTTATCCACGAAGTTTCGTTGTTTCCTCCGTTGACAACCTATAAAATACTATACTCAGAAAAGATTACTATCTAATAATATGAAGAATTTCCTGTATAAATCCTGTAGCGAAGCCAAACGCTATGCGAAGTGTCATTGGAAACTGTAGCCCAATTAGCTTAATAGCAGATTCTTATTAGACGTATTTCCTAAATATTTTATCATACAAAAGCTAAAATAGTTGGTGCTCGATGTGTCTCTGATATTAGTTTGTATTTAGTATTATTAAAGATGAAGTTCGAATAAATAGAGTTATAAGTCAACAAAACACAAATGTATAAATTAATAAACCGAACTAAAATCAACAAAAAAATAAATCCATTTTAAAAAACCTATGGGCAGCGGGAGCTCTATTCCGGACGATTTCTTGAACCATATTTTGGATACACACACTTTTGGATTGCTTGATCGCAGTGTGTGAATACGACTACAAGAAACGCCTGTAGAAATTAAATTCTATTCCCTCAATGAATGTGGCAAAAATGGCTAAAATTGCAATAATCGTCAAGTGTACAAAATTTCACCTGGTAGTCCTTTCAGAATTGTCATAAAATCTATTCGCGGCACCATTATACGTCGCGTTTAGAATATATTTCTTGGGAAATTTGAAATGAAAAAAGCCTTGAATTTCGTATTAAAGAAATATATATGTGTTATTAATTATAACTAATTGTTGGCATATTGACTGCCAAATTGCTTTAAATTTGCGCATCATTTCTAATTGGGCACTTTTTATGTTCTGTGAAGGCGTTTCAGAGGAAAGGATCATACATTTCAAACTTGGCGCTCTGGAGACAGAAAAAGCACACAAGAAGCCGCGCGAATTGCTTCCCGGTTGACCAAATACTCACTTCTTTCGTACAAAGTTCCTTGACGTAGATTGTCAACTTCCTCCTGTTAGTTCGGAGCGTCAACGAAAGATCGCATCAGCTCCTGGGCAGCACCTCGTGCGAACCATGTGTGACATTGTCAGAATTCTGAAAATGTCCAGATTTCCAGGTTAAATATAGGTGTTGTGGTGCGTTATCGTTGGCATCTTTCATGAAATAATTGTAAAGGTTGTCATTGCCAACAAAAGTATTTAATGTAATAGCAGCTTTCGATGGCTTAGCCATCATCATCAGTTGTCTGATACAAGTAGAAAAACCAAAACATTAGTACGTGAATACAACAAGATTATGATAAAGGTTACAAATAATTTACAAATTTTTTTGGAAATAAATTTAACATTCAAGAAACAGGAAGAAAAGAAAAAAGTGGGGGGGGGGTTAAGTCATTAATACTAAAGAAAGCAAATGAAATAGAAATAGGAAACGTAAATTTTTTTTAAACAGAGAAACAGAAATGTAAGTTGAGCCACTTCTTACCTGCTGGATGGAAGCCCAAAACGACTACGCTGGGTCGGGCGAGGCGAGGGGCTTAAGTACCCGGGGGGTGGAGGAGGGCAATGGCCTGGGTGCGGTGCGCATCGCTGTGCCGCCCCCGGCGGGGTGCGGTGGTGGGAGTGCGGTGGGAGTGGTGTCTAATAGTAATTTTAGTAAAGGAGAAGGACTATGGTTGATGTTTTCATTCAATAAGTTATTATTTAAATGGATATGTAGGTTTTCTAAAGTTAACTTTAGAAAACCGACATTCGCGAATGCCGGAGCAGAACCCTAAAAACCGGGCGATAGACCGCGCGCGATTTTTACTTATTCCTTGTTATATCCTCATCAACTTATTTACAGTCACACGTGCGTCCCCTACACCACCACACATGTCGGCAGCTTGGAGCTTGTCTCGTTTGGGGCGGTGTCCCGCTGGTGGGAGATACCTAGATTGGGGACCTCCCCGCAAGCCAACATGTAGGTTGGCACCGAATCTCACCATCCTGTGGAGGAAAAACACCGTAACTCCCCTTGATACAACATACAATGCACTTATGTGACTAATGACCCTAATAGTTTATGGACTGGGAAAAACGAAATAATGAACAATCGAAAATCCTCTACGTCTCTCCCGTGCCTTGTGACGCGATAAAACGCTGAGAGGGCATCTTCTCCCTCTCCTCTTTATTTCTTTATTTCTCTCCTCTCTCTTTCTCTCCTCTCTCCTCTCTCTTTCTCTCCTCTCTCTTTCTCTCCTCTCTCTTTCTCTCCTCTCTCTCTTTCTCTCCTCTCTCTTTCTCTCCTCTCTCTCTTTCTCTCCTCTCTCTCTTTCTCTCCTCTCTCTCTTTCTCTCCTCTCTCTTTCTCTCCTCTCTCTCTTTCTCTCCTCTCTCTTTCTCTCCTCCTCTTCCTTCCTGCTCCCCATTCCCACTTGTCGACGCCTATACCTTCCTTCTCTCCTCCGCCTCCAAAAACCTTCTCCCCCTCACCATGACCTCACGCGCGCCCTCCGCGATGCCGACCACCCGTGCGGAGGATGCAAACAACTTAACAAAAGGGACCACATCAAAGGGCGCGGCGCGCACAATTACAAAGGAATTACTACCAAATTACGTGATTGATATAATTCGATGAAAAACCTCTGCTGTGCAGCTAGCTGCGGCGAGATCGAGCTGCACCTACGCCAACGGGCCTGAGGCCGCTGAGGAATCAGCCGTTAGCTCGAGCAATGGACCGAGAAAGAGAGATAGACAGGGAAAGAGGGAGTGAGAGGGAGTGAGAGGAAGAGAGGGAGAGAGGGAGTGAGAGGGAGAGAGGGAGGGAGAGGGAGAGAAAGAGAGAGAGGATGAGAGGGAGAGAGGGGGGAAGAGTAAGAGAGAGGGGGAGAGCGGGAAAGAGGGAGAGAGAGAGGGAGCTAGAGGGAGAGGGAGAGAGAGGGAGAGAAAGGGAGAGGGTGGGAGAGTCAGAGAGAAGGAGGGAGAGTGTGTGTGTGTGTGTTGCTATGACATGCCCTGATTAAATTTGTAATATATGCATAATGAGCTTTTGTGATTGTATCGTTATTCGAGATTTCAAATATTACTTTATGATCATTTACCGATTACGGCAGCGGAAATAGTTGAGACCTCGTATCTCAAGTAATTTTATATTTTATATACATGAAGTAGAATAATAAATTATAGGTGAGAATGACCTGCAAATAGGCAATAAATATTCGATCAGGGTAGTTTTTACGTCTGAACGGCCAGAATAGATGATCATAACTTACATTGGTCTACAGCATTTTTGTAACGAAGATTCTAAATGATGTTTTTAGCTTAGTCGCGGATGGCATAACGAGGAAGGACGCAGAATGGCGACCGAAACGTCGGCACCTTCGCCATGGACGCGGCGTCACCCGGACAGCCTAGAAAATACTGACTCCGGCCGCGGAAGCATACGCTCCCATCTTTCGAAAGCTTTTGACGTTATTGACCATAACATCTTACTATCAAAATTACCTTCTTGTGGAATTCGTGGTATCGGCCTAGATTGGATAACCTCGTACCTTAAACATTGATCTCAAAGAGTAGAAGTACCGTACTTGTGCACGAAAGGACATTATTTACTTATCTTCCCAATTCTTTACCAATTGAATATGGTGTTCCGCAAGGCTCGATCTTAGGTCATATCCTCTTTCTGTTATACGTAAACGATATGCCGTTGTCTATCAAAAACAGAAGAACGGTTGTTTGCCGATGACACGAATGTTCTTTGCAAAAAAGAAACAATAAATAGTACGATTTTAGAAGTTTCATATTGGTTTTGTAATAACAAATTAATAGTTAATGAAGGAAAAACAGTTTCAATGCATTTTTGCCTTTCAAATCAACAATTGCTTGCTCCATTGAAAATTAATAATATGCAATTAGGTGATGTTCATGTAACAGAACTTCTAGCTCTTTCAATTCAGTCAAACCTCAAATGGAATAATCATATAGCAAAATTAAACCCTAAATTAAGTTCATTATGTTACGCAGTCAGTATTCTATCCAATTCAGTTAGCCTTCATGCAGTTCGTTGCGTGTATTTTGCAAATGTACATTCCCGCCTGAGATATTGTATAAAATTTTGAAGAAACTCATCATGTAGTACTCAGACCTTCACTTTGCAAAAGAAAATTATTCGAATAATGAAAAAATGCCATCCGCGTTACCCTTGCAAGCCTCTTTTCATTGAGCTTGAAATCTTACCACTGCCTTGCTTATATATTTACGAATCTGTAATATTTGTCAGAAGTGACTTACTTGACGGTGGGAACATATTTTCATGCAATACTGATATTTATAATTACAACACACGTCGTAAAAATCACGTTCATCAAGAGTCAGTATCAACAGCTCACTATCAGAAATCCACATACAATACATGTACGTTACTTTACAATGCACTGCCAGATGATATTAAACAATGTCTGTTCACAAATTTAAGTTAAAAGTAAAATCTTTTCTGCTGCATAAGTGTTTCTATACATTAGTACTGATTATCAAGAAGAAAAATAATGTTTATTTTAACAAAACAGTGACATATAATGAATTAGTTTACATTTGTATTGTATATTTTTTAAAGACTTAATATGTAACAAATAATGTACTTCAGCTTCCGGGTCAATGACCCCCATCTCGATCAGGCTTTTTTCCAGTTTCCCTGATCCATTGAGCAAATGTCGAGATAGCTCCTTGTTTTGCTTTGGACGTAAATGTAGCTTCACTATGCACATTTTGTTGAACTCTCCTTTTGCTTGTAATGGTAAGCAGATTATTACACACATTAGTGTGGAAACAATTACAAAGAATTACTGACAACATATGACAAGTGAAAGAATTTGAAAAAAAATTGAAATACATGAATGTAGTTAAGAAGACAAATAACACCGACACACTTGCAAATTAAAAGTCACTTACTTCAACTTTACATACACGTTACAGAGATGAATATAGACTGTACACAATGAGAGGGTATGAATACACAGGTGCTCCACGTCGACTACTGAATGAATTACTGAATTGCACAAAGTTCTGCCTGTGACCACGTAATGTTCATGTACACAAAAGCAACTTGATAATTACAATGACATTCCATTATGCAAATCAATTCCGTAGTACAAAAAACAGTCTATACCACGTAAACCACGAAACATTGTAAGCAGCAAGTGGCACATCATGAAATTTACTGTAGTCGTTTAACCCCACTACGAATGGTCTTTTCTAGTACTATCAAATTATTAAGTAGTGGTGCTACAATAGCACATATTTTTTTGCATTATTTGCAACTTTTGAAATGTTCGAAAAGACAGAAAGTTCGAACAAAATTGTACCTGCACCATTTTAAGCGCCATTTTCTCTACGTAAAGAAAAAAAATTTAAAAATTTGCAGAAAATTTTGAGAAAACGATTGCTTTAAAAGTTCCTGTATTTGAAGAAAAATGCGAAAAATATCATATTTGCGAAAGTTGCCCATGGTCTTATTTAAAGATCTGTCCGATTAACAAAACTACATTCTTAATGCTGTTTTAGCATTACTAGTTTACTTCTCACCACAGTATATACATACGTAGTAATAAGAAAATATTGTCATTCTGCGGCAGAAATAGGCGCTTTTTCGACCGAAAAATGTAGTGTTTGTCTCCCCGTCTTTTTCTCCGCCTGTAGTCAACGCTAACGCCTAAACCGTCCACAAAATTTGTTTCTAAAACTAATGTTCGCTAATTGATCTGGCCGAACTCGCTATCCTACGAGTTTGAAATTTTTGGGGTACATTACACGATAACTAAACATTTTCAAAATTTTCTCAAAAATTGTTCGAAATGTTTTGCTTAAATGTCTTCACAAATAGTGCAAAGGACGATTACAGAATGACACAGGTATCATTTTCATTGAACTCTGAAATTAATTTTCGAAAATCAAAACATTTTAATTTTTTCAACGTCTTCCTTCAACTATATTATTGAAGACACATTAAAAATGTAGGTTCCTTTTGAAATACTGGAAAGGGGTCTTATATGTGATGCAGGTGGTCTAAAGGAATGGCGTGCTAATGCTTACAACTCCAGCGTACCACAAAAATCCTTGCTGATGGGAAACATCTAGAATGTTCTAGTATATTAAATTATTGCATAGCCGTTACAAATAATGCGAGAAAATATGTGATTTTGCAACTCCACTAGCTTAAAAAGAATGCCCACAAAGTAGTACAAATTGTTCGCCTGTTCATCTGCCCGTCCGTCCGACTGCCCGTCCGTCCGTCCACCCGTCCGTCCGTCCGCCCGTCCGCCCGTCTGCCCGTCCGTCCGTCTGCCCCTCCGTCCGTCTGCCCGTCCGTCCGTCTACCCGTTCGTCCGTCTGCCCGTCCGTCCGGTCTGCTCGTCCGTTCGTCTGCCTGCGCGTCCTTCCGTCTGTCCGTCCGTCCACCCATCCGTCCGTTGGCCCGTCTGTCCGTCGTCTCCTCCGTCTGTGAACAAGACTAGCAGCTATACCGTTCGTCCGATTTTCTCCAAAGTTGGCATTTCCCAATCAATGATACTGATGTCGTGGCCCCCTTCAATTTCAGACCAATATTTTAATTTGGAGGATACTTTACATGAAACCGCTGGGACATTTTCAAAATTTTCAAAAAAATTTGCTCCATACTTTTTAATTACATGTGGGCGTTGGATAGTATGAGGTACGTTTAAGAGAATGGTGCAAGTCTCATGTTCGTTAAAAACTCTAATTTTTCGACAATTGCAAAAATTCAATTTTTTGGGGAGTCTTCGTACATATCTAATCACGAACATAGAGGTTCTTAACATACTGAAATCTGTTTATTAAATATAATGTTGAATTAAGGTCATGTACAATTTTTCGAAAATTTGAGTACTTCTGCGTAGAAACACAGACGATAAAGTATGTGAGAACACGTAAAATACGAATTAGATACCAATTCCGTGGTATGATGTTATGCACATCACACAAGAAAACCGTTTTCCGCAAACGTCCTAATGATATTCCATCTCCAAAATTGTAAAATCTCGCAAACAAAAATTCGCTTCGCTTTAATGATCTCTGCTTCCGAAAGTGAGAAGCATTCATTCAAATATATTAACTCAATATTTGGTTCAACTACGTGAACTTCCGCGTATAATCGCGTTCCTTTGTCTTTCGCGGCCTATGCCTGCGTGTCTGCCCTCCGATTCCCAGCGTGCAAACAGCTGGTGGGAAATACCTGGTTGATGAAACGTCGCAAATCGACGTGTAGGGTGCGGCCGTAATTCGCCATCCAGCGGAGGAAGATTACCGCAACCTCCTGCGATAAAACATATATTACACTTAATGAACTAATGACCTTCGTAGTTGCACGTCCGGAAACACTCAATTTGCGGAAATCAATCAATCTACGGCAAATCTATTGCGCTTTCCCGACGTTTGCGTTCGTTCATCTCCTTGCCTTGCAATATAAATTTGAAATTTTTTCAGGTAGGTTCGATAGCTTGTGTTAATGTATGAAAAAAGGAGTTTCCAGACTTTTCTTTCTAGTTCAAAACTCGGCCTGTAATTATGAACAAGTTACACCGAAGAGACAAAAAACTGGTACACCTGCCTAATATCGTGTAGGGCCACCGCGAGCTTGCAGAAGTGCCGCAACGTGGCAAGGACTCGAATAATGTCTAAAGTAGTGCTGGAGGTAATTGACACCATGAATCCTGCAGGGCTGTCCATAAACCCGTACGAGTACAACCGAGTGGAGATCTCTCCTGAACAGCATGTTGCAAGGCTTCCGGAAATGCTCAATAATGTTCATGTCTGCGCAGTGGAAGTGTTTAAATTTAGAAGAGTGCTCCTGGTGTCACTGTGTAGCAATTCTGGACATTTAGGTTGTCGCATTGTCCTGCTGGAATTACCCAAGTCTGTCAGGATGCACAATGGATATGAATGGGACCAGACCGGATACTTACGTATGTTTCACCTGTCAGTCGTATATAGATGTATCAGGAGTTCCATATCACTCCACCAGCACGCCCCATACTATCACAGAGCCTCCAACAGCTTAAACAGTCCCGTTGACATGCAGGGTCTATAGATTCATGACATTTTCATCATAATTGTACACGTCCATTCGCTCGAAACAGTGTGAAACTAGACTCGTCAGACCAGGCAACGTGTTTCCAGTCTTCAACAGTCCAATGTCGATGTTGACGGGCCCATGCGAAGTGTAAAGCTTTGTGTCGTGCGAGGCGTAAAGCTTTGTGTTGTTCACGTGTAGATCTTCGGCTTCTATACTCCATATTGACAATGTATCGTTGAATGGTTCTCACGCGGACACTTGTTGATGGCCCAGAATTGAAATCCGCAGCAATTTGCGGAAGGGTTGAACTTCTGTCGCGTGTAATGAATCTCCTTAGTCGTCGTCGGTCCCGTTATTCCACGATCTTTTTGCGGCCTGAGTGATGTTGGAGGTTTGATATTTTACCGGATTCCGGATATTCACGGTACACTCGTGAAACGGTGGTACGGGAAAATCCAAATTTCATTGCGACCTCGGAGATGCTATGCCCCATCTCTCCTTCGCCGACTATAACACCATGGTCGAACTCACTTAAATCGTGATAACCTGCCATTGTAGCTGCAGTAACTGATCTAACAATTGTGTCATAGTCTGGTTGTTGTATATACGCTGTTGTTATCGACCGGAGCGCCGTGTTCTGATTGGTTCGAGATCTCTTTATTTCAATACGCATGGCTGTACCAGTGTTTCGACTCTTCAGTGTTTAATCCCCAACCGAGCCCTTTAATTAATTTTTACTTACCGTATCACGATCTTAGGAAGTTTCAAAGTAGGATCTTGCTCCAGTATTTCTCTTGCACTTCGGTAGTCATCCCATTTTCCGAATCATCGTGTACAGTTTATGTTTCAGGTTGTGGTAGAGAACTGTTTAAAACTGCGTGGCATTGTCATGGTAGCAGAATTATGGTATTTTAATATGGTTCAGGATTTTCATTTATTCTTTTATAGTTGTAATACTGATATATTGTCTTTATAAAAAAATGTACGAATCATTAACCTTTGTAGAAATGTTCACGTACCATGTTACAGGAAATGATAAAATTAAAATTGTTATTACACAAATTTGTGGGGGTTGCGAAAGTTCTTATTACATTTTTATAATCAGAATTACTAGTTAATTCAGGATCACGAAGTAAGTGTCGAGAGTTAACAATCGTTTTACAAGTGCAATTTATAACGGAGACTTATAGATGACTGTATACGGCGTAAACCTCAATAAATTAGTGGTTCTAAAACAGCATCTCGCCCTATTTTCACTCAAAATTACGTGAAAAGTACTCTAATTTTTTTTTAAATTGTACACTTTATTTCAAAATATATCTTTAAGCAACAGATTTCATTAAGGGAAAAATCTCTGTTTGTGCAAGCTGCCTATATTTAATTTTACATATTTAATACGCACTTCGATTAAGCGAAAGATCCAATACATTTCATTATTGTTCCGTTTCGAAAGCCTGCAAGTTCCGACAGGCACGGGGCATTCTAGGGATTCCTCACCTCGCTTCCTTTCGCAAGAAACGCCAGTGCGCTGGCACGTGGGGGTTGCATCGGCTACGCAAGATGATGCAATTTCATTGCGTCGTTTTATTAAGCACAAAACTAACACCATGAATTTGGTCATTTAAAATGCTGTAATTAAATTTATTGCTGCTAAATTTAATGCTGTAATTCGTTTTAATTCTAAAACAGCCATTGTCCTAATCTTTCAATCATAACAATTGGAAACGGCCGATCTCCTTGGTCTTTGGCTCACTCTCTTTTTGCTTGTAGTGGTAAAAGAAGAGGTAAGGGCGAGTTACTATTTTGTTAATAGTGCAGAAAATAAAATCTGCAGTTCATTTATCGTTGCAAATAAATTTTCTATAACACGGAAACGAAAGTCTTATTTATTTTTAAAGTTTTTATTTATTTATTTATTTATTTATTTATTTATTTATTTATTTATTTATTTATTTATTTATTTATTTATTTATTTATTTATTTATTTATTTATTTATTTATTTATTTATTTATTTATTTATTTATTTATTTATTTATTTATTTATTTATTTATTTATTTATTTATTTATTTATTTATTTATTTATTTATTTATTTATTTATTTATTTATTTATTTATTTATTTATTTATTTATTTATTTATTTATTTATTTATTTATTTATTTATTTATTTATTTATTTATTTATTTAATCTTAAACTTTTGCTCATCTTTCAACTACTTGCAGTTAAAATGATGGAAAGGGATTCTGGAACTCAAGAAAACGTGCGCAGATTATTTTCTCCCCCATACGTCACAAACATTTTTTACTGTTTTCACTAAATAAATCTAAATCTAAATTTTGGTTACTTCAAAAGTCCGGGAACGCACCACCGGCCTGAGCCGGCGTCAGCGCTCGCCAGCCAGTTCATCGCAAATGTTCACCCCGTCAACCTAGTCTCGCTTCAGCGACGGCTCATAACTTAATTTCGCAAGGTGCCATGTATGCGTTCGTAACTTCTGTGCAACAACTAATCAGTGCATCTTCTGTTATTCTTGTTATATTATAGCTTAAGGCGCTGCGTACTTTTTATATTGCCAATTACATTCATTCAAGCTGACTACACGTTGCCGTATTTATACGCGAGTGTAAAACTGTGTTACTGCCTGCATGGCGTAACGTGTTTCTCGAATATTTCAACCGCAATCATTTGAACTG
Source organism: Gryllus longicercus (assembly GCA_038098605.1). Taxonomy (NCBI): domain Eukaryota; kingdom Metazoa; phylum Arthropoda; class Insecta; order Orthoptera; family Gryllidae; genus Gryllus; species Gryllus longicercus. The sequence goes on along the minus strand of JAZDUA010000120.1, from coordinate 1,008,280 downwards.
CTTCACTGACAACTCTTAAGATGTGCTGTTATTATCAATCTGATCTGTGTTACTACCTCTGTGGTGTAATGTGTTAATTAATATTGCAACAGAAATTATTTCAATCACGTCATTCATCGTGTGAACTAACAATTCTATTGTTACAACTGTATCAGTACCCGTGGTACATACATGTTACTCATGTTATCAGTAAGGCAATGTCAGTAAACAAGCCTTCAGTGAGAACACAATCATAAACTTTACGCTCGCAGCGATCGGTCTCGGCAGATCTGCCAAACTGCCTTTCAATTTCACTGCTAACGACGCTCCCTCATCTGGGCCGCTCTGTGCGTCCAGCCTGGAACATCATCAGCTGCCAGTCCTACTGGACAACACACGTAAATTGTGTATTTTCTCTTAGCGCACTTCGTGGTAATTTTATGATAATTCTATACAATGTATTCATGTAATTTTATTTACTATTATTGACATGCTTATCAACCATGGTACTAATTGCCAATCTTTAACTGGTTCTTTCCTAATTAAATTCATTTATATATGCTTCTATGCAGCATATTGAAATCATATTTATGGAAATACTCAATCGATTTAATTATACCTTTTAATTAACATTTCTTGTGTTTAATTCTGTGTGATGGTGACAATGTCTCATTCGATTTGCTTTTCAGCTAGAAACGGGTTCTGTAGATCTTATTCTAGGTTGGCCTATCTGAGTTATGGAAGGATTGACGGAGAATTGGTATGTATTTAAATGAATCACCTTTCAATGTACAGCTCGCT